>MEHQ01002289.1:152766-320888 GCA_008828725.1 Saccharina japonica | reverse complement strand
GGGGGGGGGGGGGGGGGGGGGGGGGGGGGGAGGGGGGACATGTTTTGATCGGAACGTCATCCTGGTATACCGGTACTTCGTATACACACAATCCAGACAGCATATGTAAAAAACAAACAAAGCACAAGGGATTGATCAGGTACAGTAAAACATACGGCAGTAGTAGCCCTGCTTCATATCCCCTAGCATCGCCGACCACTCCGCCCGTTGCATCTACTACCAAAAAAACACGCTTAGTATGGTAGTCGAGACACAAATCGCACCGCCCCCTCCCTCGAGGACCTCCCTCCCTCCAATCACGGGCACCGATTCGCCTCACGCCGCGCTGCCGCTTCCAGGCAAATGCCCTATTAATAGGAGACCGTGGTTTCACCCGCTACCTGACCGCCTCCATACGCTGAAACCCGTGTAGTAAAGCCCTACTACGAGTAAGAGGCTTGACACGCCCCGAAGACCGGTATCCTATGTACAAATAATACTGGTAGTTGTATACGAGGTAGCATGTTTTCTCCCAGGTAGACCGCAATACGGCCGTCTCTACTTACAGCGACGTGAACTGCCACGATACCCCCATCTACCGTTCCGATGAAACAGAGTAAAACAGACCAAAGCCAGGAAAATTTCCACAACAAAACAGACAAAAAAAAGGCGAGCAAACTCCCACGACACAGCCTCCCTAGGGTGCCACAAAACCGCCCATCACGCCGCACGATCGAACAGCTTGGCGCCGACAAAGCAATTCCACAAGCAAGCAAACGCAAAATACATATTCTTGTGGAAATTCATGCGGGTATATACCTCGGCGTCTTCGAAGGACGGTATGCGCTCGAAACGGAGCAACGTCTCCCGCGGTAGCAGCATAACCGTCTCTAAACCTGCGTCGGGGAAAGAAATCTGCGAGCGGCGGCGGCGGCGGTGGCGGAGGCGGTAGTGGGACAGGGGGAGGGGGTTATCAGCTTCGGCGCAATTGATTGCTTCCCAGTAGTTGTATGCACATCAACATTTGCGTGTTTGCGTGCGGGGTTGGTCTGTGTGTGTCAGGACAACGGAGGCGCCATTGACGCCGTGTCAATGCTTGCGAAAAATAACCTACAGCTGTGCTTTGGTGGTACACGCGGCGGCACCCCTGAAAACAATACTCGTACCTACGATAGGTTTAGAGCTTCCGGGAGGTGTAGGGGGGTGAGGGGGGGGTGTACTTCATATGTGTACTTCATACCCATGCATGGCCGTAATCGCAAGACCATAGACCCTCGCATCCCTACAATGCCGGGACGGAGCACGTTGAGTTTTCACCGGACAGGTAGACCTTGCTTGCACCAAGCGCGAAGCTCCGTGAGGTGTTCGGTGAGTCACATGAAGGGTGGCCTGCATCCTGCAAAGAACCGTCTGTGAGGCGGACTTGCATCTGGACGACAGCCTCCAATGAATTGATTTCATTTCTGGTGTGACAGGGGGGGGGTACTCATGTCGTGCACGGCCGTAGTCGTATGACCATAGACCCTCGCATCCCTACAATGCCGGGACGGAGCACGTTGGGTTTTCACCAACCAGGCAGGCATTGCTTGCACCAAGCGCGAAGCGCCGTGAGATATTGGGCGAGTCGCGGTGAGCTGCATCCTGCTAAGAACCGCCTCTGAGGCGGACTTGCATATGGACGACAGCTTCAATGATTTAATTTCTGGTGTAGCCACTTGGGGGGAGGGTATGCTAGTTTCAGAGCTTCCGGAAGGCGTAGGCGGGTGTGTGGGGGTATTTACCGGCGAGAAACTGCGCACGAGTATGTAGGCAAACATCGGCGCAGGCTTGTCTCGGAAACGCGGATACTCTCTTCCATTATACTACTACAGCGGTAACGGAATTTCATATCGCACCAAGTTAGGTACTACTACAGCACTACTGGGTGCATAGGCGCCCGCCCATCTGACCACGACCTCCACCCAGAGGTTAATCTAATGATCGATTGACTGAAGAGAATGGTTGATGTGATTGGCTAGTCTCATTGGTCGGCTGGGTATTACGCGCAGCCTGCCAAGACGAGTTTCGAGGTAATGTTGGTCTCACAGATGAGGTGATTTTTTTTTATTTCTCCATATACTCAGTACTGGTACATATAGGTGATAGTAATCAGTGCTGCGCTACGTAGCCGCCGAGCATACTTTCTTAATAAAACGATTTACGATACGCTTTCCCCAAAAGGGACCCTCAGTTTCTCACTTCATTTTTGGGTTGGTTCTTGCTCGTGGGCCTATACTGCATGGACTGCCAGCTAAGGTTATAGGCACCATATTCGAGAGACGCGCGTGGTGTCTGTCTACCGCACTTTCACAGCAAAGACAAGGAACACAATCGTCGGCATCGAGAACCAAACTCCATCTGTCATAATTCTAGTATATCAGGTTTTGTGTAATATCGTATCAAGACACGGCTAAGCGCTACAAAAGAAGGCACGAGCAAAACACCAGACCATCAGGACGGCCGGTACATTGCACGCAAACGACCTGATTCAAGGATTGTGTCATGCTCCACCGCACGGCAAAGAAACCCCGTGAAAACACGCCTCTTCGTGACGCGCTCTTTGGACCAAACAAAAAAAGGGGACAAGAAAGTGAAACGTTTTATGCCCCAACAGGCGTTTCATATTGTTCTTCGGGCCAATCAGAAGCCTAACGCCATCGGCCATCGGAGCTCTTAGATTTTCCGCATCAAGTTCCGCTTTCGTTCACCCGTTCACACCGTTTCGTCACCACCAGAATGCACAGCAAAAGGTGTTATTACCTATTACCCCCTCTTGGGGAATTGAGCGGGGAAAATCGACGGTAAAACGTGACCGTTACAGCAGTAGTAGTAACGGTTACTGCGTGACTGGGGTATGATACAAATTGGTGTGCGGGTTTCAATGCGAGGGGGCGTAACGGCGCGGGAAGCGCAACAATGATCCTATCCGTGCCACTGGGCGGCGCTCACGCTGATCGTACGCGGTTGATAATGGACACCAAAACGCTATATACCAGGTATCTGTGTCTTGGCCACTGTCCCTTCTATCCCTTACATCCCTTAAAGGGGGTCCATCCGAAGGGCTTGCCCCTACACTAAAACTAGTATATTAAGGACGAATCAGGCAGTGACGCGCCGAAACGGCCGCTCTCCTGACTTTTTGATGCGGAGGGATGTCGAGTTTTTGTATATGCTTGTGTGGGCTTTTTTCCGAATTACTGCCCCGTGTGCTTGAAGCGAATGGCGAGCAGCTTCGAGGAAAGCCGACACCCCTCCGTGGCCATCACCGACACGTGCGGTCTCAAGTAAAAAACCTTTTGCTACCGACTGGTCTACAAGAGTGGTTCATGGACAGCAGGAATTGCCCGGCGTTTATTGTCCCTGTGGTACATTGAAGTATACGCGATTACTCCTGTTATCAATAGTACAGAGGCTGCAGCAGCAGTCTAGCGCAGTAGCATCACAAGCGGCTGCTCGGGCTACACTCCTGTAAATACAGCTGCTGCAGCAGATTAGGATTATAGTTCGTCGCTCGAGCTAGTCTACTGCTGTACATACTGCTGCAGTACGTGGTCTAGGACCAGAACTCGCCGCTCGGGTCATTCTGCTCTGCATACCGCTGCACACAACGCTACAGCTGTATTTAGTGTCTTAATCCACCGCTAGAGCTACGAGTATAGTCTACTGCTGTACACACTGCTGTACACAAACGCTGTGCATGCTGCTGGCTCTGGCGAACGCAAACCCTGTGTGCGGTGTGTGACCTCGTGCTGCTCATACGGCTTTGCGTCGAAGACACAGGCAGCTAGCGCTCAAGCAAGAAAAAAAAAACGCAAGATGGACGTACGAGTAGCATGTAACTTCCATGAAAATGTTTAGTATGTACCACCCTGGCCAAAGACCAAAGGAAAAACATGCACAATCACAGCGATACGTCGTAGCTCGGCTATTAATACCGGTACAACACGTACCAGTAGGATATCACCCTCTGTGTACGTCGTGCCTTCAACTACAGATTTTTTTTCGGACTTGAGTGCCTCGCACACCGGTCGACGTGTCCTTCTCTGCCCAACGCCGACGCGCCGAAACAAGCGTCTCTACCGCACGCGCCCATCCCATCCAGCCCAAAAAGCACAACAGCAGCAGCAGTAGCAGCAGCAGCAGCAACAGCAGCAGTAGCAGTAGATCACGGCGGCCTGACGACCAACATGCCAACCCACCATAAATATGCACCCTCGGGTACAAGATGCATCACATGCATACTCCATACTCCATGCCGGTTTAGTCTACTACTGTTTTGTACGTAGCCTATGTACGTACTCATCCACGATTGCTGTCTGAAACTTCTGGCACGCCTTACAAGACACTTCCCAAAAAAATCTGGCCCGTCCGTCTCTCCTGTGCGTAGACTGAAGCGACGGCTGACCCGCCTCGCCTCGGCCCATCGTCGCCCCAACCGTTGTTGCTGGGTACCTGCTAGGTACCAGTACACATACTTCAACTCAAAAAATAGTTTGCCGTCGAATCGCGCGGGCTTTATAGAATTGTCATCGACGCCTCCCCCGTCTCCCCTCGCCACAACCTCGTCACCACCCCACTGGTACCATTCTGTCCGGAATTGTAAGCACCGTTCAGGTGTCAACATGAATACCCTTATAATTCCGGACATAATGGTATATGTATACTAAACTGTATACTGGTATATCCCAGGTACCGTACGTGCTGTGAATATGAACACCCAAGCGGTGCTTATAATTCCGGACAGAGTGGTATGGTAGCATGTATCGAGCTGTATATACGAGGTATGTTATACGTGCGAATATCAGCTGATACCTATGCCGGGGGGTTGACTCACTCAGACTCGACGGGACGGGGCAGACTGAGGAGGCTAAGGGTGCAACCGCTCGGGGAAAATATTAAACCTTCCTCGTCGGTGTCTTCTTCCTTCGCTTCCAACGGGTGTGGATACCTAGCCCACCCCCCCCCCCCCCAACCCCGCCCTTCCCCCGCCTGCCATGAACTATGGGCAAGTCTGTGTCGGGGGTAATCACGAAGAGGGTGACAGCTCACTATTAATACTTGCATCACTAAGAGCACCAGCCTGAATATCAACTATTTAGTACAACCAGGTATTAACTACTGCTGCTGTAGGAACAGGAGTATCACTACGTCGTACGTACGGATTTTTCATGAGCGAGCATATACGTTTCTGCGATAATTCTAATGAAGGTCTCTCGGACCCATCTCCGACACGAGATATACACTTTTTACCCGAGCTCGACCTCGCTTTATCATGCCAGTACCTCTCGCAAATAATATACCAGGTATAGAATGCCGGTCGCCCCGGTGGTTTAGCAGTTCACCGCCAAGACTGCTAGGTTCGAGGTTGAAGGTTCGAGTCTCCGTATGGAGATTTTTATTATAAAATGTCACCAACTACTGTTTGTCGAGGGTGCCCATTATTATAGCGTGGGTAAGCACAATTCGACGCGAGTCGACGAGGGAAGAAAGGTTGAAATATTTCTCGCGATCAAAATGTACGTGCCCTAGTGGGGAGGTACTGTAGGAGAAGAGCCTGCTACATGTGACCCCGGATCTGAGTTACGACCAAAGAGGGAGAGAGAAAAGAACGGCGCAAGATAATACATGGGATGGGAAACAAAAAAAGAGCTTAATAATACCCGTACTCGTCGTATTCTGTTACATATGTTCCCCTTTCCCACCGCGTTTTTGAAACAAAACTGCTACCTGGTAGGAATTAAACCAGGAAATGTCTGTCCCGACATGCGAGTCCTCTTCGTGGCTCACGATCGAGATAAAGGGGGGCGGAAACACACCACTCCATCCCGTGCGGCAGTGCCAATCACCAACGCAGTGAGATAGCTCCGAAACCAGAGGGAATCGTAAACCAGGGGTAGTCTAGACCTACAGCAGCACCGTCATTAACGAAACATAGAAGAAGCAGACCATGATATCATACATATATCCGAAAATTAGGAACAAAAAAAAAAAAAAACGAGAGGCAGAAAACGACGGCAGAATAAAATAGAGCTTCCATATTTTCAGTCTCCGTGGCTGGTCGTGCAAGTGTAAGTGGTAAAAAAGACAAATAATGCAAGTGCTGCCTGCACACAAATATGTTACCACAAGTGGGGCACAAAACAAAAGCCGGCGGCGCCACTCGTGAGGGGGCGGGCCGTTCTTGGCTCTTCCCTCTCATCAATACTACTGCTGTACTAATATTTCTGCTCTGTGTACCATCGTCTTGCGATATTTTATCATCTGACCAACTCAACACGTTTAGACTCGTAACGTGTTCATGGGGGGGCGGAAATTCGC
Organism: Saccharina japonica; assembly: GCA_008828725.1. Lineage (NCBI taxonomy): Eukaryota > Phaeophyceae > Laminariales > Laminariaceae > Saccharina > Saccharina japonica. Next base: position 314,552 of record MEHQ01002289.1, on the reverse strand, counting down.
GCGCATAATCGGCTTTCCGTTACACAGCAGCATTATAAGTGAAGTCGCAACATATGTATGATATGAGTGCGCGTTAGCACGCACAGCAGTAAGACACTGAGGGCTAAGAAAAATCGCCTTGAATTTTGCACGAAACGTTAAAAAAAAAAACAGGGTTTTACTGTTTAAGACACACCCTACCCTGCCTCGCATGTAATAATTTGAGCCTGGCCCACACGAAGATGGCGTCAAGGGCTACTACTGCTGTTGTGGAGTAGACTGGGCCTCATCCATATGCGGCCGATCGCGGCAGGCCCACATACCAGGTACTATTGTGTACCGGCATTAAAGTAAAGCAGTACGCGTACTACGAGTATACATAGAGCATGCGTAGTGCTGCTTGTGTATCGTCGTTGCGCTCGGCTTGAGCCATAGGCCAAAGGAACCCCAAGGCATTGACCACGTTGCCGCCCTTGATGCGTAGTCTACTCGTGGGTGTTAGCATCGTACCGACCCAGTGCAGCGATATGGCCACTCGTTGTTCCTCTCTGCGACAACCAACAGCAGGTGATAACGACACCACAAACCACAAGACACCAACTGCTGCTGCTGCAGTGGGAACTTTATCCAGAAGTCAGGAGACATGCTGATTCATGTTTAGCCTTATGAAGGAAGGTCTCCGACTCGTTTTGCTGGTTGTATCATACCAGGTATCATACATAAGTGGCACAGAGTACTGCAGGTAGGCACTCTGTAGTACAGAGTAGACGTTTAACTTAAGGCCGCAGCAGCAGTTACTCTGTAGTACAGAGTAGACGTCTTAATCAATGGCAGCAACAGCAGCAGTACGAGTATGAATACTGTAGTTAGTTTCTCTTCGGAGGCTGTTCAGTTCTACGTACAGTTAAACAGTACCAACAACTGAGAGCAGCATAGCACGACCAAAACAAGCTATTTTTTGTCATACTAAATAGACTGCGAGTATACCGATGCCTGCCTTGACTGGTGGTATACATCCATATATACCAGGCAGTAGTTAGCAACGACGAAGCAGTGCTACGTAGCGCTACGCAAAACCGTAACAAGGCCGTAGACAATGCACTCGTATAAATGCCACCTTTAAGTCGTGGTTACTTGCTATTTAAGAGTACTCGCATAGACTACAGCAGTATCGGTTACGATACCCGGTAGGTTACTGCAGGTGTGCTATTCATATATGAATAGGAGAGGAGCTGCGCTGAGATGGTGCAGCCCCGCCCCCTATCGAAGACATATTTATAAAAACATAAAACAACAGCAGCTGTGATATCAAGAATTTCGTCGAAACTCGTACCAGGTATTTGCAACCTGTGTGATACTTCAATCGAGCGTACTTAATTTTTTATATGTCCTCATGCAGGACATGTATACGTAATCTAGAAGAAAAAAAAGCGCAGGGGGCTGGGCAAGGTAAAGCGCTACTACTCGAACGTTATAGCGTTCGCTGATCATTATTGCATCTATCTGCTGAAAACAATACTTTGACGAAAATGCTCGCGCGAGACCGTAACTATAACGCCGTCGTCTAGATAGAAACCCTTTAGTAAACAATAGTATCGGTCACGCGAGGCGAGCAGTAAGCCCGGGCTGCTGAGTTAGTTAGGCGATGGCATATATACGCACTGCTGCTGTCTGACCGGAGCTTCGATGTAAATAGACTACGCCACACGCTCCAGACGGTACAACAGTAGGTATGGCCGTGTTTACCTTTTTGTCGGTCGCTTTGCCTGTGGGTCCCGCTGACTTCCGATATTACATAATACAGCTGCCGCGCAGCTATTAATAATAGGGCAGCTGCCAAAACAAGGTACACCTGGTCCGTTCGGGGCCAAAAACAGGTACATACTAAAATTAAGTTTAACACGCACCCCACGAACGTACCGTTCCTTACAACGCAAAGTAGAGTTTTTTCATGCTCTTCGTGCTCGCCTGGTGGCTACGTATACGAGTATCTGCTATTATTAGTACGAGGAACGAACGCCTGCTGCTGTATTCTCCCTTCTCAGCTTGCGACACCCCTGGTATTCCAAGTCAACCACAATCCCGAAGGGGAGCCTTCTATCTCGTATTATTTCGGCGGAGGTGTGCAGGCAGATATGTGTGTCGCTCGAGTGGCGTGTGGTGCGAGGTGCGAAGGGAGGAGGGGGTCTCCGCGTACGTCGGCATTTGTATAGTGGGCATAGGGTGGAACTATGAAGGGCCCCTGATTGGCTTAAAAACGACAAAAAGAAGGTGAAAGTCAAGCAGAGTAGACAAAATCAGGTATACCGGGGTTTTAAAGAGGCAAAAACAGGTACAACGAGTTTTGGGCCAATGGCAGGGCGCGTGGAGTGCGTTTATGACTTGATTTTAAGTATGTACCTGTTTTTGGCCGCAAACGGACCAGGTATACCTGTTTTTGGCCGCTGCCCTTAATAATAATATACCGGGTTCGTAGATGATCGAATAATGAGCACACGTGGGGAAATCAGCCAGTATACTGGATTCCTTCAGTATACTGTTGCGGCGAAGCCGCAACGTGCGGCACGAGCAACCTTCCGCCCCCTTCTGGTTGGCGAGGGGGTCCCGCCGGAGGCGATTGCTGCGGCCATTTTCGCTTCAATTCCCATCACTATCCGGGGCAAATACGGGTCGGAAATCGCCCATCGTCCCATCATCAGTACGTACGTACGAGCCTTTGCCAGTGCTCTTGACCCACAAATCGTACCAGATAAAGTACCACATATAGTAGATTGCCCAAAACGCGCGGCGAAGCCGCGCACGGGTCGAGCCTTAGCCTGGACTATTCATAGGGTTGGGGCTAGGGTTAGGGTGGGGTTGGGTCGACGGCTTCTCGTGATTTGATTAAAAAAAAACACTCAAAAACAAGTAAAACCAGCAAGCAATCATAATACATTTGGTACTTTATCTGGTACGATTCGTGGGTCAAGGGCGGCAAAGGCGCCTCCCCCATCATCGTGCGCAAAATCCCCCGTTCCTCCCTCTCTCGTTTTCTCATATTTTATTTTCATGATTTAGTGTAACCGCAGGTACGTGAGGATTTCCGTTTTACCGATGGCGTTTTGTGGGACGTACGTGTGATACGTAAGTTTCGTGTAAGTTTCTACGAATACTATACCTGGTACGTTTCAATATACTTTCCAACTTATACTGGTCCTCAAGTTTGTTGACATGACAGCCAGTATTAATAGTGCATACAGCGCCAGCACGCAGCGCTGCATGATACAAGTTACCCAGGTATGGTACACAGCAGCAGTCTAGGCTGCGTACTGCTTTAACTCGTACGATAGTCGGCGACATTCGTCTTTCGGCCCTCCCGCCTCGCCCTGATCAATCAATATCTGATGATACTTCACACCAATCTAATCGAATTAATATGAATCGAGACGAAGAAAATGATACACCTGTCCTGGTACAAATGATAATGATGCCACGTGAAACCGACTGGCTACCAACTACCAACGTACCACAGGCCTAACGGGCCACCAGTCCTTCCCTTTTTTTCTGTATGGTATTAAAATAGGACAGCAATAAGCATACCACAAACACATGCTTCAGCGCCGGGGGGGGGGGGGGGCAAAGCCAAGCAAAGCCAAGCCACGCCGTCTCTGCAAACAACGAACGCGCAAGTCACGCTTGTTTCTATGTTGACTCTGCATCATCTGGTGTTGTAACTGGGGTACGATGTACCCACGCCTATATAAGAACACCTGGTAGTGTGCCTGGTACGTACGTACCATGTGCTATATCCGTTGCCTATTTTTTGTACCTTGGGTATGTGGTTTTGACTTCCCAGCTTGGAAGAGCCCAAAATATACACGAACTTTTGCTTCGTATACATAACGTAACTCGTGCGCTCTGGTGCTGCTTACTCAATCAAACGTCAGCTGTGACTTCTGCCGTGTGTTCCGCCGATTGATGATTGGATGTACACCCAGCTTTGCAAGCAGCATGCCTGATATGGTCGCGTGTTGTCTCAAGAGTGTTTGGTGAAACAAACAAAAATGGGGTTCGTACGTACTCGTACAGGGTACACAGCAGACACCAGAAAATAGAAAGCAAAAAAAGGAAAAGGCCGGCGGCACAAAATTAAAGAGGAGCGCAGCAAGCGGTAGAAGTAGGAACAGCAGCAGCGGGCAGCAGCAGCAGCAGCAGCAAGCGTGGCAAATAATAATCGGAAACTTGAGTCTGTTTTTCTGCCGCATACACACACATCAGCGACTGCCGCTGGCCTTCTCCATACGAGGGGCATGCATGCTCCTACGGGCTCGATCGGAAGAAAGCCTGGGATGGCTGGGACAGGAGACCCTATAAATGCCATCATACTGCTGCTTGTGCGTACCATGATGAGTAGGCTACACGATGAACGACAAAAAGGCCACCGCAAGGCTCGTTCGTTTGAAAAAAAAAGTGAGAAAACAAAAAATCAACCGCAAAAAATGGCGTCTTGTGTCTTGTGTTTTGTGTGGTTCGCTTTTCTCGTTCTTTTTGTGTGTGTCTGTTTGGTGTTTTTGCGCGACTCTCTGCTCCCTCTCTCTCTTCTCTCTCTCTCGGTTTCAGCAACAAGTTAGACTCGTGGACGACTGCGGCGGCGGCGCATGGGTAGAAAGCCGCTGTCGTAGAGGGTTGAGGCACGCCCCGTTATGGGGAAGAGCTACCCACTGGAACGCAGGAGACAGAGGCGAGTGTATGGTGTGGGGCGGTCTGTTGACACAAAGCGCAGCATGACAAAACGTCCCATTTCTGAGAAACACAGAAGCAGCGGCAGCAGCAACAGCACTGCTCTCTGAGTGAGCAGCACCAGCAGCAGTGTAGATCAGGGTCAACAACAGACAATGATTTCCAAACAACGGAGCAAAAAAAGCCGACGCCACGGCGACGGAGTGCGGTCTGCCCACCTGCAGCAATGCCACGCATCGTTTCGCCAAGGCCCAGCGCTCCGCCTTGCTCCTCACGTGGCCTTCATCCCCGTCGTCGTTGATAGAGCTTAGATTGCCCATAGCGACGTAATCGAAAGCTCCTCAGTCCAGTCCAACCCTGCCCCAAAGTCACCGCGCACCGAATGGCGCTCGCCCGCTAGCCAGCTCCTTATCCTCCCGCGGCAGGCACACCGCCTGCTCGTGGGAATGTCCGGCGGACCGAGCCAATTTCCTATAACCGGGAAGAGAGGGAAGTGGCCGCCCTCCAATTTCAGGTGGACTTGTCGTGAGCAGTTCAAAGAACGGCAAATGTGATGGGGGCCATGTAAACTTATTTCCCGTTTGCATCACGCACCCAACACATTGAACTCCTATGCAAATCATAAAAGCATGACATGATGAGGCACGACAGCCAAGTTCCTCTCATAGAATCAAGCCCCGCATCACCATGCACACGTACGGTGCAGCTGAGAACATGACCAGCCATTTGGTGCACCGCCCGAACGGTTCCCGGCACATGGGTCTATGTATCAATCCCGATCAAACTTCTACTTTTCTCTCTGCTGGTGTGGGTAGGCAGCCGTTACGCGAGAGACACGTATGCCCCAACGTCAACGACGACATTCCACAACAACGATGTAAAGATGGCCGCGGACAACTTCGACAACCTCATGCTCGCACGCTCTATCGCGGCAAGCCCCACTCCGCGAGATGCGTAGTGAGACCAGCAGGACAAGACCCCGTAGATGAACACCGCCCAGCCGCGAAGGAAGAAGCGCAGGGCGAATCGAAAGTGCTGCGGATACATCGGAAGGTGAACGTTGGTGAAAGCTCGGGCTGCAGGCCTACTGCTGGTACGGTCACAAGCGCTGCTGTCGGCAAGGCATCCCTAAAATCTACGATTGGAGCGCCGCAGGAGCTGGGAGATGGGAGAAGACGAACGAGTGCGGGGACCATGCACTCGGCTGTGCCAGGGGATGTCCGGGTAAGGCTTGCTTGCTTGCTTGCTTGGCTTTTCCTCTTGGAAGTATGGTCTGGACAGGCCGTTCTTTGTTTTCCACCGATCGTGCCCCCACCGCAGACTGACTCAGTTCAATGGTTTAATTAGTCCAAAATCAATTGTTACTTGCAACGAACTCGCGTCGTGATGATGCAATCGTGAAGGTTGTGCACCCCTCTTCTGAACGCATAGGACACCGTCGTCGTGTTGTCCACGTCTGCCACTGCTGACGTACGAAGACTCTTTGACTTCGAGGGGTTGTGTCTCGCAGTATATATAGGTGCAGCGACTCGAAGAGGGTGTATGCTTCCTTCAACAGTAGGTATGTACAGTACAGGACACTATTAATATTGATAATAAGAAACAGGCATTCAGGACTACGAAACTTATCGGACACTAATTCCAAGTAGTTTGTCCCCAAATATGTGGGTCTCAAGCCAGAGTAATATCAAGAGGGAAAATAAGCAATTCGAGAGTCGTCATCTTGAAATTAGTGAAGAAAGCACCCTCTCTAAAATAAGAAATCCAGCCTGGACCAGATTTCCTGTTTCTTATTAGGTGTCTTGTACTACTGTATTATATTAGACTCGTACAGCTAACGACCCCCCCTGGAAAATCTCCCGCTGCCGTGAATGCTTCCCCTGAGCATCGCAATGAGCATCGCAATACTCCTCCCCAGACCGAGGACAAAGCGTCCGTAGCCCCTGTCACCGACAGCACTTGGTGCACTCGTATTTTAGTGTCCGTCCCGGAACAAATAGCCTGGATCGTACTCTTCTCTACTCCTAACGGCAGCACGTTGCTTGGTTACGGGTGTGTCGCTACTACCAGTACGAGTATGCCTACGAATTCCGCCCGTAGTATTATATGCACACAAACAGTATTAATAGTACCAGATGCAACCTTTGACGCGAAATTTATCGAGTTCCTCCGACACGCATGCATGCAGTATATACTGTAGCAGCCAAGGGCTGATAGTGAATCTTCCTAAGGTAGCTACCCACGCCGGCCGAGTCAACCCATTAATAGCGTCTTACCAAGCACAGCATCCAAGCACTGACCGCTGGTATAGGGTTAGGGTTAGGGTTCGGCTTGGAGGGTCGGCTTTAGGCGCCAAGCACAAAACCTCCGTATATGTCCACTATCAAGGTGTGACCAGGCCTCCATGCATGATATGATATGTACCCCGGTTCTGTACTACTGTTGTAGGTAGTTGTTGAACTCGCCCGGGGAGATTTCCGCGCCGTGGTATACCTCTCCGAAGAAAATTCCGATGGCGTTGACGTCGATCAATTCGTGCAGACTAACCCATCTAAAATTTCAAACACGCCTGCTTTAAGTGCCCTGGTACGAAATATTGTGCTCTACGCAGCGGTGCGGTTCTCAGTGTCGATTAAGTGTCCTCCTGGAGTACAGCAGGGCACACCAGGAATAAGAAAGAACGATATGTCGTACCTGTACGAGGTATTAATAACAAAAACGTAAGGCTCACTTTGTGGGGGACGCTGAAAAAAATCAGATAAAAAACATCGTGCTCAGTGGCGAGCGCTACACTAAATCCTACCGTATATAATAGCCTATGCTCAAGGATGTTCAAGGATTAGGACTGTGTCACAATAAGCTTCTAAGGCTTGCTCATGTTACAGTAGGTGTTTTCTTGCTGATGGGCCCATACTGTGCGGAACACTTCCTTGTTAAGTTCCGCGATTGGTCGTTCCCGTCTCGGGTCGCCTTTCCTCGACCCTGTATCTACTGGTATTGCCGTCTCGTCGTCTAAGTAGCACGTTAGTACGTCTGAGTTCCGCTGGCTCTGTCGTTCGTTAACGCGGCAGTCGATGCCTGCGCCCTGTGCCTCCTGCCTGGTATTTTTTTCTGGCGGCGTGCGGACGCGACATCGTGTGGGTCGTGCACCGGTTATGTGTCTTCCTTGGTGTGGTATTTTGGAGTTATAGAGTGCAGGGTGTATGCGACGCGATTGTATACACCCGAGAGCTTGTCGGTGCTTACCTAAAGAGCGAGCACGCTTCGCTCCCTCGGTACCGGTCATCTGAGTCCAAGCCGAGAACAAAGACATTTTCAAGGAACCCGGCAGCAAGTGTGACAGCGAAGCTACCTTAGTGTGTACCTGGTACCAGCGGTTATCTCGTATCTTACGGGTTTTATGGGTGTCAACCGTCTACTGATCCCTTGGTTGTTACGCTTCCGCTGCTTGCTGAGGTAGCGAAAGTTATACGGGTAGTGGGATTCAGATTTCATCGCCGCGGCCTCCTCGCGTCAGCCGAGTTTCGTGCGCTTTTGTCTGGATCTGTGTGTGAATGTGTGAATGGTCCATCCTGTGCAGAAATAGGGTAGAAGTTGTCTGATTCCTGCGTGTGGAAGTTATTCCGTTCTGCGCAGGTCTGGTGAAAGTTTATCGGCGCTTGGATGTGGAGAAGTGTGCTGTGCAAATCGAACGAGTGGCGCGGGGTTTTGTGCTTGTCCCTGCTGAAAACATGATGACGTCTTGGAAATAAATGTTAGAACAGGTGACAATATTTTTAGCATGCGGAAACGGTATAAGGTACTAGGGAATAAAAGGCCCTCCCGCCCCCACGGCGGTAGAGCCAGATTGATGCATGCAGAATATGAAGATGATGTAGGAATTATATCAGCGGAGGCGTGTATTTAATAGGAAAACAAATAGGACGAACATGAATTGTGGAGAAATATTAGGAGACAAGGGCGAATAAAGGGTATAATGTATGTGTCGAAGGTGTGCAGAAATAAGAAGTGAAAGTTTGATGGGTCAGAATCTGAGACTCACTGGGAAACCATACAGGAAGTTAACCATGGGCTGGTCGACGTTTTCCCTCACGGATGCTGTCTTGTATGATCTTCTATCCCTATACTCACACCTGGTACGAACGAAACTACCGCGGTACATGCGTGCCCCTGCTTAATGGTCGTGTCATGTTTACCTCTACGTACCATGATGTGCCATCCTACGTGGAAAATATATCATTGAACATTTGACTCCAACAGTAAACCGCCACTACTGCCTCGGTAAACTGCCCTTCTCTTACGGGTTGGGGCAATTCAGCATAATATAACAATCTGGCTATTATGGTGATAACGGTAGCAGGTGAGGGCACGTTCGGTGTGAGCGGTCGTTGCCAACCCCTTGTGGGAGCAAGCGCCGCACACGGGCTTCGTTCTCCTACCCCCCCGTCTGCTCCTTCCGAGTGAGCCGCGTCAGCGCTGGTATGCTGACCCGCACCCGGGGTGTGCATGGGTGGGGGCATAGTGTGCCGAGGCACCTCCTCCTCCGGTGCTAACAGGCCCCTTGGCTTGGACGTCCGGCATATTGGTTTGGCAACCCGGTCCTCAGGGAACGCACGGTGGTGTTCACGGGGGCTGATGGGTAGGAGGAGGGATCCCATCGCTCGCCCCTCCAGTCGCCCTTCACGCCGTCCAAGCGCCGCTCGGCTTCATGGTTGCTGTGGTCAGAAGCTCCGGCCTGTCCTCCTTGTCCCCTCTTGTGATCCCGCCTGAGCACGCGGCAATGAGCATGTCGAGGGTGCGTGTGTCAGCCGTTCGCCCGTCCCCTTCGTAGAGGACCGCCTTTCCCCTCGAGGTCGACTTGACGCCGCCTCCTCGGTGGTGTAAGAGTTGGCTAGCTCGTCGGCGCCTGCAATGTTGGTCACGTTGGCTAAACCTGCTAAGGTATCAGCCATGATGGTGGATGAGAGGCTCGCGGCACGGCACTCGAAAAATCTGAAGTGCATTTCGGGTGGCGAATCAAAGAAACGCGGAGACGAGAAAGACCCCCGAGACCCAGGTCTGCGCTCAGGACTAGGGATCGAGGGCTAAGGGCTGAGCAAGCTCAACGCAGCCTTTTGTTCATTTCTTCGTATTAAGAAACAAAAGCTTGCTAAGCGACCTTTCGGGAGACTCAGACTGTTCTTGATGAGGCATTTCCTCAAGACGGGGATAGGAGATTGTTTTCTACTTTCCTCAATCTCTGTCTTCGAAGACCCGCTCCTTGATGTTATACATTTGTCACCGAAACGGCAGCTGTTGTTTGTCTCCCTGTGTAGTATAGACATACATAGCTTTATCTTCTTTGGTTCGGAAGCTTTCCTCGGCATATCTTGGCACCTCACAGCCACTCTCAGCCTCTAATTGCCGAAGCAGAAGTTACTTGCCTTCCGGAGGTTCTTGGCTTTCTTTGTTTTCTCCTATTTTCGTTACTTGCTGCTTCCTGTTTCCTATGGTACCAGTTTTTACTTTGTCGGCGAGATCATGTTTCCCTTTTCTTCCGGTTTCGGGTTCCTGCGTGTACCCAGTGAGCACGACAGCGCGTGCGAGCCCGGCACTATCGCGGGTATGGGAGGGCGCTGGCCAGTAGAGGTGGGGTCAGAAGGAGCGCGGTCGCTTTTTCGTGGCTAGGCGTGGCGTCTCCATCGAGACACGAGGGGAGCATGAAGGTCCTTGCTGTTGCTGCTGCTGCAATGAATCCAGTATGTCCGACATTATAATGATCGTTTTGTCTGTAATAAAAGAACATTTAAGCCAAGTTCAAGCGGTGCTTTATTCATCGAACAAACATTATTTTTACAGAGGCATCAGCAACCTCGAGCGGGCGAACGAGAGCCACTGTGAGTACCGGGCTTCACGCGAGGTGGGCCACGGGGCTCACTGGGGCAGAGAGGCAGTAGAGCTCGACCCGGACCGAATCGATGGCGAGGTGATCGCGGGTGGGCGGGGAGCGTTTTGTTCGAGTACGAGTACGTAATGTACGTCTTTCTCAGTTTTGTGGATTTTTGTACAACTTGATTGACGCTCGTGCTATGCTGTGCTTTCTCTTTCATACTCTCTCTATATATATAAAGATCGAAGGTACTACCACTACTGCTGTTGTTGTACTACCACACATAGCAGTCACGAAAAAGGCACAATTCACACCCCTAGCAGCCAGCGCAGCGCCGTCCTGCGAGCCATGTTGCTGTGCTTTCTCTTCCTTTCGAACATACAGCTTTGTTGTCCTGGAGTATGGAGATCTACTGTCATATACTTTTGCAAGTCGCCTGTACGTTCGTTTGTTCTTTGTGTTTTTTGCTTTGTTTGTGGTGTACAACTGCTGTCGCCGTACAGGTATGATAGTTGCTTTGCCACATACATGCCGCATACCAGTACTCATGCATCACAATACAGCAGTAGTAGACGGGTACTGTACGTTCAGTTGCGTACAGCAATAAGTATTTCGTTGCATTGCACCATGAATCTCTTTGGCCTTTTCAAGTCGGTCTTTACACATAGTGGACTTCTTCTGCCCCTTTCCTTGCGCGAGCGTAGCGGGCGGCGTCAACCGCCCTCGGAGCGAAGCTTTGCTTTCTTTTAGCGATATTTTTTCGTGTTGTTCACCACTATCGTTTTTGTCCTGTATTTGCCGTCATACATATGGAGCTCTTGGCATTATCAAGTCGCCAGTTGCAGCTACAATAATATATGCTCCTCTTTTACCCTTTTCACATTTGGTTCTATTATTCCTTCCGCGAGCGTAGCGGGCGGCGTTAGCCGCCCGCGCAGCGGAGCCCTTGTACTTGTTTAAAGCTAAAGCTGTAACACATGCATCGTGGTATACACTTATGGTGCGCTCTAAAGGCTTTACATTTTACGTCTATTGGTACCCCCCTGGTGCGAAGTCCGCCTAGAATAGAAATCACACCCAGAGATGAAACCACAGGTTGCTCGTTCAATCCACACACGCCACAGGCCACCACACTCCTTACCGTACATCCTTCCGCCTCCCCGCTTGCGTCGATACAGGACAATCTGGAGCGCTGGAGGAACCACTACAGCCGGTCGACGATCGGTTCGCTCTCATACGTAACATCCCCTCTGGATGTCGTCACTGCGACGGGCCCACCAAACGCCTCATTCACCTCGAACACCGACCCCGGTCGACGAAAAAACCCCACTTTCCTCGCGGCAAACGGGCCCAGTTGTAGCCGCCAGAGTCGGCCCCGCCGCCGCTGCTGGATATGCGGATGGGAATACTCCCACGGCTCACAAGAAGAAGCAGCAAAAGTCGGGGATGGTGGTGTTTTGAGAATCCCAAACCAACCCGTCGGGCTTCCGCGGACGGGTTATACCGGCGTTTCGCTGCGACCTGCTTCTGCCGCGGCGGCAGAAGGTTGTTGGTTTTGTCATGCGGGGGAGGCGGTGGGTGAGAAGCCAGCCGGATTAGGAGCTGATTTTCGCGACGTGATGGCGGCACCGATCGCCACGGTTGGGGGGCAGGTTCGCTCTTCCGGGGGGCCGGCACCTTTCGATGGCCGCGCTGATAGACCCAAGGTCGGAGATAGTCACAACGGGAGCGCGGAACGCCGCCTGGAAGTAAGCGCTGAGATGCAGGCTGAGATCGGGATGGCGAATCGTGTGGAAGCTCATGTCGGGATGCAGGCTAGTACTAGAAGTGGGGTCAATAATGTCGGGGAGAAGCGAGATAGAAGGGAGGCCCGAGTCACGATATGTGCTGCGGAGGGACTCAGCGGCGGATCGACGAATGGAAGAGACCAAGGCGCAAGCGAGCAGCAACTGTCAGCTGGTGAATGCCGTGGGAACGGGGGGAGGTTAGCAGGGCGAGGGCTATCGGAGAGTCTCGTGGACGATGGGCTCGCCACCCTCCGTTCGGGAAGACATCGACGGTTTCAAGAACGGGGGAGGCATCGGCAGCACGGCCCTGTTATCAGGGCCGCTTCTCTCAAGAAGGGCGGTTTTATAGAGGGGGCAAGTAGCGGCGACATTGCGAATCTCGGAGGGCGTGAGGGCGGCGGCGGTTACGAGGGAGAGAAACGAAGCAGTACAAAAGCTGACGACAAGATAGGAAGAAAGAGCTTCCCCCAAAGCGGTCCACGGGGGGGGTCTAGCCCGATACGTGAGGCCGCATGTTCCGTAGATGAGCGAAGTAGGGGCAGGAGTCCTTCTGACGCTCAGGCGGGCGGTGCTTTTTTTGGCGATCCTTTGTGCTGGGAGGAGGGAGGGGTTTGGTGGTTTCGCCCCCGTGTATACGACGCTACACACGATAGCCACGCTGCTGTAGTCGTCGTCTCGCCTGAATACCGATAGGAACTCCGAGGCGAAGGGAATTGAAGAGTCAGTTTGATTCAAGGGTCTGCAGTATCTCCGGGAGGTTGTTCGGGTCGAGGGGTAAGGAATTTTGGGGGAACAAGTTGTTCGATGACCCACCCCTCCGCGTTAATGTTTTTCATTCGCCGCGGGATGTTTTGGCAGGTGGCGGCTCCTTGGCGCCCCGTTTGCCGTACGGTAGTTTCGCCCGCGGGCTGAATCGCCGTCACCATCGGCACACAAAATTAAGCACAATTTTATATGCGCACGGAGCAAGGTTTAGCTAGGATAAGTCGAGAGCGTGGCACACCACACGGCTGCCGGCATCGACGAAGCCGCGTTTACCTTGTACCTGGTACCTCACAGGCGGCAGGCCATCCGCACTTATCTCACAGAAGTCTCTCCATGGTTTATGTAGAGTAGAGGTTGGTTCACTCTCGTCGAGCACTGGTCTCGTGAGTTATCGTCGAGCAGCGAAGTGACCTCGAATACTCGTTTGATCACGGGGTCTCGCGAACTCTCTGCCCCCCAAGGGAACACGATCTCAATCTCAATTATGGCTGCGCTGCTTGTTAGCAGCCTTGGTCGTTCCGCCGCCTGCAACATAGACCACGCGAATTCGGCACATAATACCCTTGCTGGAAGGCCCCAAAACATCTGACTACTATGCTCCAATATTGGTGCCGTCGTATAACAACCATTGTATGAGCGCAAATATATCGTGTACCTATATACCAGGATGTATTTTGTGGAAAATGAGCGGACACCAGGGTGGGAGACACGGTATCAGAGCTGAGAGACACAGTACCGTGTAAGCTATGTGTACTACCGACATACTTGTGCTTTTGGCGATAACTGTAGCTGTGCCGTAACGGTCGTCGCCCCCGCAAAGGCAGCCGCTGTGGGATGCCATCCATGGTGCTACATAAATCATTTTCAAGGTTTGGGCCATCTGGCATGCATTGCACGCAGTGTGGCCCATGACCCTCAGCGGATGTATGTGCAACAACAGCAGCGTGTGCTGATCTGTTGGAGCGATGAAGGGCTCGAAAGGCACCACGAGATTTTACCGCGACGCAACTATTTCGCGCACTCTGCGGTGGTTGCCGAGAGGCGAACGTAAACGAGTGGATTGTGCCGATGTGTTTTACACGCAACATGTGGGACGGCTGAAACAGGGCGACATGACAAGCACCACGAGGGAACACCGTTGTTTTTGTCCCCTGGAGCTGCCATCGCGCCAATGCTTCATTACAGCGAAAAGAGTACGCAGTGGTTCCCGCATGTATCATCGATGAAAGCCACATTCATAGTGCGCGGCGTCGGTGTCGCTGTGGCGCACAATGAGTCACGCTGTATGATGCTTGGCGGCATGGAGCGGGTTGGTCAGAGTAACGCCTCGGCAATCAGTCGTATACGCCAAGATCAATGCACCCATGGCGGCATACCAGTGGGTACGCAGCACCTGGTGCGCTTGGGGAAAATACGGTAGCTTATGCATACACCATGTATATTCGAGAGTACACATGAAACCAACTAAATTCAGGGTGGGGAAACGAGTAATTTGGGTAGCACCAGAGGCTACACGTATTTGGCCAACGAATTGGCGGCCGAGTAATCAGCCGACGATGCATCAGGGTTTATCCTTGTGTGGAAGGAAACACTGTGGTGGCACGCCAGGCAGATGTTTTCGCGCTCCGGCGTGAGGCGAAAGCCTGGACACTCCTCGCACAGGGAGCAAAGCATCATCGGCTCCTGCCGGAAAACACACAATATCATGGGGGGAGTTGCGCAAGGTATATTCCGAGAGGAATAGTGGGAATCGAGGCGGGGGGCGGAGGGGGCGGAGGGGGCGCGTGGTCGCAACCAAGGTTACATGGTTGCGGTTTAAAATAAGAAGGGACGAGTCGACTTCATGCGTTCACGGAGCAGAATTCTGCAGGCGCATACTGAGGGCGTGCTATAATAGTTTTCATGAACTTCGAACCACAAAAGGGAGGCATGCAGGGCGTAGTACAGGGGTGGAAAGCACTCGCATCGAACCAGGGACCGGTACGAACAGCATGCTATAACGGTTGGTTGCACGTTACACGAGACAGGAAACAACTGGGCTTGCTGGACGTTTCCAATCCGCCTGCAGTTGCCAAGTCGCACCTTCCACTGCATCGTGGCCGCCATTTCCGCCGCTCTCGCCCCCTCCCTCCCTGCGTCCTTTTCAGATTTCTGTGGCACGAAATTCCCGAACGGGCAGCAACAGCAAGTTAGCGCAAGGGGCCATCCGTGAGATAGGCATATCGCTTTGCAGATCCAGTGTAACATGGCATTGCGATCACCGAGCACATGTCTTATTTCGAACCCCCGCTCTACCATTTCGACCTCGCCTCAACGAAATAAAGAATTTGGCTCCGAGGATCGCGTTGCTTTCAAACACAAGATTCTGCTCAAAATTTTGACAAAGAGCGACCGTTTGCAAGTACCCCCGGTTTGTGTATGCGTATACCATGAATGAATCGCGAGCAGCAGAAGGAGCAACGATATCAGCTCGACAGTTCTCCTTTGCGCATTCTGATAGCTGCGCATCGAACAGTACAGAAGGCGCAAATAAGACATTTATGCCGACTCGTTGCAAAAACGAGGCTTTCCGAGCTGCTCCATGTGGCCGAAATACGGTAATCAGCGACATCGACCCGGTGAAACCCAATCTGACGAGACCAGTCGGATGCGTTGTCATTGCCCAATGCCCCCCGCTGCCGCACGCAGAACAGACCGGTAGGCGTGTGCACCTGGTTTCGTCGGAGCTCTTCCTCTTCTACAAGCCTGATCCCCTCCTCTTCTATAGCCGATGCCTGCATGATTTGCAGGGCAACCTTGATCGAACAAAAGTAAAGGGAGGAAGAAAGAGCGGTACGGTTCGTGGCGACAATGTTGGAAGGCACCAGACAGGGCTCGAGGAAGGCGACACCTTTCGTTTTCCAGAAGCACAAGGAGCAATTACGCGTACTGTGGCGTGTGGCGGGACTATCTACGTATCGCGGGGGATAGTGCAATCATGCGACACGCGAAACACGAGCTCTGCATGAAAACCCGACGTACTTTCGCTCGACAGCTCGACAACGGGTTGCCTTTTGGGACCTTTATCCAGGCGAGGTAATATAAGCTATATACGAGTGCCAAGGGTGGTCTTAATCGATATTTCAGGGCCGTGTGTACTGCATTTTTGCAGGGAATGACTCCACATCTCGGTCTATGCAATGTCGTCTAGAGATGTGCACCGCAAGCACCGCTGCTTGTTTATAGCTCTACTCGTAGGCGTAAGCAAGCCAGGGTAAGACGTTGGTGAAATGTCCCATAGAAGTCTACACAAGGTGTAGTTTCGTGTGCAGAGGGCGTGGTCATCAACGTATCACAATGAGGCACCTATGCGGTGACCGCCGTCCAAACCACGGCAGGCGGTGAAGGCTCTTCCTCGTACCACCGCGAAGATTGGCGCGCGTAGGCAACACGTTATCACCCATCCGCTACACAACACACCAACGGCATGCTACAGATGAGCGCAACCGAAAGATACTCTCTCCGGGGTGCACAGGCCTAACGCTCGTGGCATCCCTCGTCGGTCTTACCTCCATGATCGGCCCTTCGTAAGGATAGGTCGATACCAAGGTGAACTCCTTTCCGCATGCCACCGCCCGCGGCAAACCCCTGCCGACGCCGTCCACTAGTACCCCGAAACACCCCACGTGACCGGGATCGGCAGAAAATTCCTCGCCCTCTTTTGAGGTCATGAGCGTCGCGGCAGGTTGAGGTAAAACATGCGAAGCACGTAAGGCGTTGATTTTAGCTCGGGGGGCGGGGTGAGGGGGTTGGGGCGAGGAGGGGCACTGGTTTCGGGAACATACCGTGGGTACATCGTAGGCGGGAGCCCGGACAAAGGAAGAAGAACAAACAGATATGGAGGTGGCAGTTTTGTTTTGGTTCCGAAAAGGTGGACTCTTTGAATGCAACGCCTAATTCTGCTACTGATCCTCAAACTCGAGGAAATAAACTGACATGTCGACGTGGTTTACTTTCACCCATCGACCAGGAATCATCAACCATCAATAGTACGTACCAGGTACTCGTATACACTTAACCTCTTCCCACCTGTCATTGTTTTTACGCGTGCCGCAAACTTCAGGGGACACCCACCGCAACAACGTCAGACCAAGAACAGACCGTCACCAAGGTTCGAGCCAATGTCAAACAACTGTCAAAGAGCGCCTGTTATAGCGTGAATAGACACAATTCGACGCGAGTGGACGAGGGAAGAAAGCGCTGAACCCTGCTCGCGATAAAAATGCAAGGCGCGTACTTATACCCTAGTGGGGAGGGAGGAGGAGAGCCTACTATGTGACTTAGTGACCTCCGATCTGAATTACGACTACAGTAAGAGGGAGCAGAAGAAAAAAGAAGGGCCAGGATAATACATATGATGAGAAAAAACAAAAGCGTAGAGTTTATTGAAGCTTGCCCAGCGCAGCCGGGTGGTCGAGCTGTACAGCAAAAAGAAGAGAGTATATTGAAAACATACGTTTTGTTCCGTTGTCATCGGAACAGGGGAGCTTGTTGGTCATATAGCAATACCTGGTAGACCACTCAGTCAGCGCAGACTGAGTGGTCTAGCAGGTAGTGATATACAACCAACAAAAAATAAGTTTTAGAGTTCGTGAATTCTCGTCGACTTCGTACTAGTGACCCCCGGGACCCTCCCCTCGCCAAACGCTACTGGTGTCTAGGGCACACTATCATAAACATTCCCAATGTCTCCAGCGTGCACGCGCGAAAAGGACAAATACGAAATCGGCGAAATTCGAACCCCCGATCCACCCTTGGGGATTATAGCACCACCTGCTAGACCACTCAGTCAGCACTGACTAACTTGGTGGGTAGATCGCCCGCTTCTGAGCTTGGTATGCGCGAGTTTGAGTCCCGGCATGTCACTGCTTTTCTTGTGTGAAAATGGCTCGAAGGTTATTGATTTCCCAGAGTAGTAGCGTTTGGCGAGGGGAGGGCCCCGGAGATCACTGATACAGAGTCGACAAGATTCCACAAACTCTAAAACATATACGTCGTATTGTGTTGGTTATATAGCACTACCATAATGTCGAGCGTGCTGCTCTTTGCCGGAGGCATGGTCAGCTTTATAACAAAAAAGAAAGAGACGCAACCAAGCAGCGATTGCCCCATTATGTTCGCGTGCTTGGTTGCCTCCCAAACAACAGACGAACGTCGTCCCTAGAGTTAACGATCGACACCATCGTGTGACCATCTAGTGAGAGAGAGAGCGAGACCTACCCGTAGTGATCATTCTACACGTATTCTCCGAAGTATACGTCAACTATAAGTCAGAAGTTTTGGACAACGACATCGTTGCGCCAAGCCATACATACGCTGTATCATACACATCCCGTGATTAAGGTACCTGGTAGCACCCTCCCAAGGCAACCGGTCTTGTTCGCCCCCCACGTGTACAGCTCGCCGTCGATTGTGACCGCTGCGCAGTGGTGAGATCCGCACCAAACCTGCCGGACAAACTGCTGCGTCGCCAGGAGCTTGCTGACTATGGTGGGCGTCGGTTGGATTTGTCGCGTGCCAAGTGCCAGTTGCCCGTGGTATCCCGAGCCCCAGGTGTAAAGCTGTTGAGCGGAAGAAGAGACGTGCAGTGTTTTCCTCATTCAATTCTGCGAGCATTCTCACAGGATGGCTCAATATTGCCAGTATTATCGCAGGGTGATTTGGCGGATTTCCCCGAAAACGGCGGTCGGCGGCTAGACGCAAAGGGGGCTTGTACTATTCATATAGGTTGGTATCATTGGGAGCAAACCTCGCAGCACATCTCGTTTTCCGTGCTTTGTGTGGGTGCTCGGGAATTTAATATAGCTGTCCGTGCACTACACCGCGCTTGCTGCCGTTATGCATTCGTTTCTCACGTATCCTCCGTCCTTGCACGGCGGTACGAGGACAATGGCTGCGCAGTGCCACGTCCCGCATTCCACCTTTGCCACATGAAATCGATGCAGAAAACAGGGATCATCGGTCGGGGGAACAGACGGAAACGTTTTCGCTCAAACGCTTGGCGGCGCGCTGATCTTGTTCGCCGAGATTTTGATAGCACCCAAGGGTTTTTTAAGCAATACACTGTGCACATTGTGCGCTAACGACTACTCGGTGCTGAGGACCTACAGGAGGGCTGCAGCAATTTAATTCATTCCAAGGTGGTTGCAGCAATCGATTTTATCTCAGAAAATAATCAACGCCTCTTTTTCCTCACGCTGATGCAACAAAAAAAAACATGGTGATTTTAAGGACCTACCGCCCCCCCTACTCCCGTCTCCATCACTTCACTTGCACCTGGAGAACTACATTGCCCGCGAATGCCTCAATCGGCACGGGCGTTTCTCGCTTTGCCGTGTCCCCGAGCCCCAGCACAAAGCCCTCGCCGGTGCCCCAACCCCAAACGTTGGAAGGCGTTATCGCCAAGCAAAAGCTGGGCCCGCACGAGACCTGTTACGGCCACAAGCACGCACGGTCCCAGTGATAATTTTTACGGGTGTTGGGAGCTAGCAGAGGTTAATGGCGACGTGCGATACCTGCGATGAGGACGAGAGCGATGAGGGCGAGAGGTTTCCCAGCGCTTGGGAAAAAAGGTTCAGACTCTTTGCAATGTGTGCGACGACAGGTACATCAGTGCGCACTATGCGTCCTGTTTTACCGGAACTAGCTTCCCGCCCCTAATGGTTGGCCATCCCATAACGTTACGGCACAGCTTGTGCTCGCGGGCGATCGGCCGCTTTTACACCACCCACGATCAGACCCAGCCCTTGCCCCTTGAAGGGAGTGAGACTCCTATATACAGCAAAGCGTCTTTCTACCAGGCGGCCTCGGCTACACTATCGGCCATCGCTATCCCTCTGCTCCACATCTTGTGTTATCGTCCTCAGCATGACAGCTTGGCGTTACTGCGTTGCCACCCCACGGTATCGCGAACCCCCCCCAGACAAACGCCAGGAACCCGCCGTGTGCACCGCTAAAGAACGATCAGTTTTTGGATTATGCCGTGCAATGACTCCCTGGCCCTCCTTTATCTTGCCTGCCGGACCACCTCTTTTGAAAAGGCGTGCAGCAGCATGGGCGTCGGAAAAATGTTTTTTTCAGAGTCCGAGACTCCCACTCTGCAGCTGGTGCCCACCCCCAGCCTCCCTCGGTCACCGTGCCCCCAAGAGTACAGCTCTCCCGCCTGCGTTAGGGCTAACGAGTGGTTTTCTCCAACCGCAACCTGAACGTTATGGCAGGGCAGTATTCGTCACGGAGCGGTCGCGGCGAGTGCATGAAGGGGCATTGAGAGCAGAAATGATACAATGCTCATAGTTACGAATGACTCACGAGGGAAATCGAACAATACCAACCAGCGCGTGGCCCGTTCTGCGACATGCGGGCGGAGGCCGGATTACCACCACCGCTGTGTGTGTATTGGTGTTTGACCGCTCTGGTTGCAGCTCGCTCGTGGACTCAAGATGCTGCCCACAATTAAAACCCGCGTTCTAAAAAATAGCGGCCTTTCTCCTCCGACTCAGGGAGAGCCTCAACAGAAAGTACCGGCAGCGCTGGGGTTTTTCTCTTGCACTAAACGCGGAGAACGCGGACCGTGTTTCATACGCAAGCCCGATCTGGGTCGCCAGCAACGATTAAAATGGTACCTCTCTTCCCGCCTGTCTGTCCGTTGCCCCGCACCTGTGAGACCTCGGTACCCTCAGGAAAGGCCGCCAGAAGAAGAGGGGTCTGCTTCGATTCGCGTCCCCCGAGACCGAGCTGTCCGCAGTCTCCTCTTCCCCACACGTACAGGTCTCCCCCCTTTGACGCCGCGAGGCAATGGCTGGCACCTGCTCGAACCTGGATTTCCGTTGACGATGAAGTGAGTGGAGAAGCAAGACAGCACTCTCGCTTGTTTTCTCTTGCGGCGTACCGAGTTGTCTACGCGCGTGCGCTTAACGAACGGGGGGTCAGCCTCAAAAACATCCCGCGCAAATATGCATTCCAAACACAAAAACCACTCAATCTGAACAGATGATTGGGCCTACCTACATCTGCGTAAGATTGCGAGTCGAATGAAGCGACCGCACCGGCGGAGTGCATGCCACTGCACCAATCCTCTAGCACAAATCACGATCGGACCCGGACTCTACATACGCTCGCTCGCCGTACATAAGCGGCTTGGAAACTAGACGCTGCGGTCGGGGTATCTCACAAGTGTTCCGTACCTACACGGCTTGGGAGGGCTACAGAGGAACAATGGCAGGGTCGTTCGAACTACTCGATGGCCGCGGCGAGCGGAATTTTAACCTTTAGGTAATCGCGTGGCTGAGAAAACGACAAGAATACCAGCTTTGTGTTATTTACGCTGCGTTTCGCGCCATCTGGTTATTTAATCCTCGACACCGCCACCTTGCAGCTCGGGAGAGATCGACAAGTGCATTGCCCTTGGCTAATTTCTCAGTTAAAGGGCGCCATTCACGTACCCACCGTACGCGTATAGCTAACTCGCTGCGACAAATGACTTCTGGTGAGGGCGGGGGGTATATGCCGTCAATCTGCAGCAGCGTTTTATTATCACCTGGCATACTTCTTCCCCCACAAGATCGCGGACGGGTTTCGGTTCCAAGTAGGCATCCTCGTCCGGGTCGTCGTAGGACCCGGTGCCTAGCCGGTGCCCGGTCGCTCCTGTCCCCTTGGCACCCCACGACAACACGTCGTGATCCTCCGTTACGGCGAACGAGATATCATACCCCTAGCATACAGGAAGAGACAGAGCGCATCAAGGTAGGAGGAGGTGGGAGGGAGGACAACTCTCGTTATTGCGCCCTCCACAGTTCGGCTTTTCTGCATCATAATGTGATACATTTGTGCGGAATTCTTCCGCTGAAGGCCTGCAGGCGCGAAACATTCCGTAGGAAAAGGCTGCCTCTATCCAAGATAAGCAAACTTCGGCAAATATGACGTAGAATAGAACATCGGCCATCCGAGTGTTCTTATTATTCACCCCCCACCCTTGGTGCAAGCAATGTCTGCCTGGTCGGTGAATACCCGACGTGCTCCGTCCCGGCGTTATAGGGATACGAGGGTCTATAGTCATGCGACTACGGCCATGCATGGCATGAGTACACCCCCCCCCTCGAAACTTTGTCTCAGTTCGTACTCGTCAGGCTGCTACCGCCGTCCTCTCTTGCATATGACCAACGGCAAGCGAATTTCGTAACGCATGGCGTACCGCAACCTCACCCCCGGATAACCTTAAACGCATCGCGAATCCTCCAGCTTGATTCAGGAATGAAAGGTAAAGTTAAGGTTCAGTCTATGCTCTCACCGCTGTCACGAAAGAAATCCCGGCTCCTCTCGTCTCCGGCACTACGACGAACCGGTCGCGGGGTGCCAGGTCCCCCAAGCCGAGTTGCCCGCTGGAGTTTGCCCCGACTGCATATACAGCTGGTGACAGGCGTGCGATATTGTCGGGTTAGCGTCATACAGGGGAAAACATTAGCAGTTTGTCGGCACGGCCAACGATACTATCGGGACGGACTGGGGATGGGGTCGGGCAGACACCAGTCGGCGGCAAGGAACAGGTCGGGCACACTACCTATGAAAAGCCGTGTGAGCAACGGCGTACATTCGTAGAGCCCCCCAGAAGCCTTGGGTCGCGCTTCGCAAGCGTGGTTGGAATGGCGCTCCGATCACCCACAGGGTGTGTTCGTTTGAATGGACTATCCACTGGGCTACTTCGTCAGCGCTGACAACCTTTTCATAAGTAGTGTGTCTATGAGTAGCCTAAAAGGTAGCTTTGTCTAACTGCCGAAAAACACGCGCGCGGGTTCGACCCCTGTCAGTAACGATTTTTAGTCAGGTCCTTGTAATGAACATTATTTCGCCAGTTGCACTACATATGTACTTCGTGCTCTAGCTGTGTTGGCCACAGATCCTTTCGTGTATTACCTCCTCGCTCTTCTAGATCTGCTCCCAGTTGAAACTCCGCATCCTCTGCATCGGCGTACGCCCTCGTCTGTTTAATAGGGACCGATTTAGAGCACAGCGTAAAGTCAGGAGTTGCTCACGTGTTAAACGGTGTGCTCTCGATTCCACTGTGTCGGTCGATCGAAAGGTAGCCGCTGACACCAGGAAGCTTGCTCGACAAGACTGAAGTAGTATTTCTCACATGCGGTGGCTATCTCTACTCCTTGTGTGTATGCCCGTGTGTTTCAGGCTATGTCGCGGAATCTCAGCTGACAGCCAACGACCACATCAATCTTAAGAACGCCATGCTCGATGCTCGCCATGGTTCAAGTGCGCGTCGCACCATCGACATCACGCCCGGAGTGTATTGTCGTCGTAGCTTGCTGGGCACCACCCGTTCATCAACGGCGACGATCGGAACGGCCCGCGCGGCGTACTGGTCTCGCTACGCGAGGAATTGGTTCTAGTAGCCAGGGCAATTCAAAGGTTTGAGGTGGTCGCGGTGGTGGTCGTATATCAGACACACCCAGAACCATTCGAGCACTGTTCGAGACGCTTGGAACAGGCATTCGTTGGCGCACGGGGGTGCGACGAGACATACTCGACATGTCATCTCTTCTCTCGGGGATGGAGGCTTTGGGTGCTTAACCGGCCGCGTTACGATCGTTGGCCATTCGGGCGGAATGGACACCGATTGACGAATCGATCCGCCTTACTCCCATCACTTTGTAGTGTCTAGTGCATGCAAGCAATTGTGCACCAGCAGTTGCATCAATTCGACCGGGCTGGCATCCCCCCTCGCCTGTTCTTCTTGAACGGAAGATTGCAGTCGCGTCGCCAGCTGTCTCTTATTTCCGGTCGTGGGGAGATCTCGCGCCTCCAGATGGTTCCGCAATTCTTGCCGTGTAAGCTTTGTCGTGTCCACTCCTCGTAACTCCTGAATGTTGGATCAACGGGATTACGTAATTAGACTATCGGGATAGTACGACGAGTCGACACTACAGCAGTGTGTGTAGAAAGGAGACTCCGCCCTGCCGTGCAAGCAGCCCAAAACCCGTGCACGCGTTCTATTTGTAGTGATCACGCTAGGCGGTACCCTCTATCCGTTGGTGTCCTGTCGGAAGATGATGTCACGGCTGTTACGTACGGAGATCGTTTTCTTTGTCGCACAGTTCCTTGCATCTTGGCTTCTACAATACATGCAAACCTCATGCCACAGCTCTATATAGAGGTGACTGCGGAGCCAACATTGGTCGACTTATTTTGTCTCGTTTTAGCGAAAGTACACCGAAAACGGTTGCTACGGGTAAGCCGCCTTCGCTCAGATGGTTTCCCCACTCCACATAGCGTGCGGTAAGATTCTCAATGTTCTACTGGACTGCTGTAACTTGTGCTTGAAGCTCAAGCCTATGCGACGTAAAACACCACGGGTTTCAAACCATCAGTTCTTAGATCTGCCATTTGGTGCAGGGTAGGGTGTCAACTACTGCCAGTGACTACAATACATCGCTGTCGAAGTTGAGAACACCTATACACCTTACTCGTACACACCCAGAGAGGGAATGTGTGTGTGTGTCTCTACGATGATCATTCATCCAGATCAGTAATAATGTAATAATACCGTTAGTGGGGAGTGGGAACACTACTATGTACTCACCAGCTGCGCGGCGCAATTTCGAAAATCTGGTGCTGCTACAGTACTCGCACACCGTCCTTATATACGCAGATCGATACACGATAACAGATACCCCAGCCACACTCGTAATGATTGCGCGAAGGACACCGTCTGAGACGCCAACGGGTACACCAGTGGTGGACGGGCATCAAGCGCGAACCAAGTGCAGAACCTCTGCAGGGATTACCGTGACCTTTCACAATTTGCTGTTTTTCTAAAGCGACCTGATGTGTGGCAACCAGGACTGCTGTCAACGAACCTCAATTTCGTACGTATGACCCCAGCTTCACGGAGTGTGTTTCGCGCACCTTGCAGGTTCCCCACCCATAATCGTCATCGCGAAGGGAACTTGTGTCCACTAGCCGCGTCTTCGCCCTCAAGGTGTTGACCAAGCCTAGCGCCGTCATGGCTTCCGCTAGGGTTCACAGAGACGGTCGTTTGCCGATGTTGCTTCAAGCTTCAAGCCTCAAGCCGTGTTAGAAATTAGCCGCCCTTTGCTCCTTGCGCTCTCGTTTAGCAACTCTCTTTACAGCATATCGGCATAAAGCAGACACGTTGGGCAGACGACCACCGAATGTCATAAAGGCGGCAGCCCAGCCACCCCGCATTGCACTCCAGCCTCCATAAAGACCTACTGCTGTAGGTGGTATCGATGCCTTGCCTGATCACGATGTCTCGATTACGAATCTCGAAGTGTCGAGCGTTAGTCGAGTGTCGAGTGTCGAGTGTCGATCTGTCGAGATTCGAGATGATAAACGCGGCGGGTTTTTCACGAAACGTATGTCGAATCGTTCCTTATTCCGCCGCGTGTCGAAGATCCCCTCCCCCGTTGCTCCCGCACCCCGTACTCCCCATAAGTGCGAGAAGATGACCATGACTCCCATTGAGGGGATCGAACAAAGAAAACTACACGTACACGGGCGTAGGTGTCCCGTGCGTTTGTGTATACGATTGAACCCGCTTTGCCTCTCTTTTCGTCTATGTTCCTTCTCACGAGCTGAGTGGCCCTGTTTTGGAAGGCCTTCCACGGTGTTGTGGAATCGTACTTTATCGCACTGCTGCTTGCTGTTTGCTGCTGCTCTGCTGTGCTGCTGCTGCTGCTGCCGCTGCTGCTGCTATAGCTGCTGTAGCTGCTGTGTAGCTGTACTGCTGTATAATAAGAACACGCACGGCACACCAGCCCACAGACTGCCGAAGCAGTACGTAGCTGCAGCTTGAAACACAGGCTCTGTGCACTGGTGTGGTCGATGCACACATGGCTTTGCCTCGTCGACGATCGGGCAACAACTATGTCCACACGGCGTCGGCGGCGTCTCACGGACACCCCGAGACGGTGCACCCTCCCGAGGGCTACTGCTTGGTAGAGGCCGACCTACACAGGGCAACGACATCTTTGGAGGTGCGTGAGTGTGCGGCTTCACCCTGTGCTGAAGGTTAGTGAACGAGAGGTTGCTCCTTTGGTCCTTCTCATAGAAGCCCAAGACGAGGTGCAGGCGCAGGTGCAAGGTTCAGGTGTACAGTTTGAAAGTATAAAGTAGGCCGAGTTTTCGCACTGTCTCTCGTATGTGTTGCTGTCCCTCAAACCTCTGACCCGGCGGTCGTTATGTGCAGGACTGGTCGGCACAGAACTTGTGCAGGACGTGTGTGTTGTGTGGTCAATTTCAACCTTTTACGTCGGCCCAGACCAATCCAATCCCAGACCTAACCCTAACCCTAACCCTAACCCCTACCCTTTGGGGGGCTCGAGGTCGGCAGGGGCAGTCACGTAGGCCCGCCTCGTGTTTTGGTAGCATTTTTCCAAAACACCTCCGGGTGGCCGATAGGCCAGCCTCAACCAATTAAGACCTGCATCCTGCACAAAGTTTTGTGCCTACCGCTGCTGCACATAGGGCGAGTTCTCTGACCCTCTTCCATTAATTTGGCCCTGAAATGCGTACGTAATACCCCAGACTTCGAGGATAGTTAATATTTACGGAGGCTTTGTGTTTGGCGCCTGAAGCCGACCCTCCGACTTGAACCCTAACCCCAACCCAAACCCTATACCAGTGGTCAGTGCTTGGATAGACTCTAGCTTGACTCGGCCGACTTGGGATGCAGTGCTTGGAAAGACCCTTAGAGTAGGTTGACTCGCGATGCTGTGCCTGGGAAAGACTCCGAGTTGATTGAGCCGCGTACAATATACCCGTAGTGCCTGAATAGCTACATTGGGAAGACCCACGATCAAGGTTCGTCCACTGCTGCAGATTTCAGAACGGACGTACCGTCAATCCCGCAAGTTGGCCAAATGTGTAAACCGCTCGCAAGAACGCAAGAACCGGAACCGCAAAATAATACTGTTAAGCCGGGTCACGTTCTCTTCCCCGTCTCCTCTTTTTTTTTGCTATACGTACCGAGTGGCTGTATACACAGCAGTGTCTGTCGTATATAAGGCCGAAGGAGATCAAATGAGCCCTATCCCCGTTTTTTTTTTGTGTATTGAATGCAGAGTAGACACGTCCTGATTTTGGCTTGGAGAGAGTGGTTTCATGTTTCCTGAGCCCAACAACCTGTCGTCAAGGGGCGACCGCACAAGTAGTGGAATGTTGCCCTCCATGCGACGTACGGGAGCTTCGCTCTTCCAGCTATAATAGCGAATTGGAGCTGTGTTGCTCGAGGTCTTTGCATGGCAAGAAGGATCAAACAGCAAACTCGTACGAGTAAAAAACACGTGAAAGCAAACTCTTGCTGAAAACGGCAGGCGGCGACGGATGCAGGATGTCTTACCCACAAGCCACAACAGCGACGAACAGCCGCGAAACCGAGCATAGGTCTCTTATTATGTGGTGTGTGAGAGGAGTCCCATGCTTAAAATGTCCGTCGTGTGCGGGCAGTCATGGTAGTATTGCTGTGTGGTGTGGTGCGGTATGGTGTGGTGTGTGGTTGCTGATGTTTTGGAGCAAAAGGGCCGCACACAACAGCCAAAACGATGCCCGCGACGCGACGACAGTTTGAGAGACTTGCAGCTCCTAGAGACACGGGATCAAGGGGACGAGCGGCTGGTGCCATGATGCAACACATACGTGTCATGCCTGGAACTTGTGCCGTTTGGTGCGGTGCCCGGTGAACTCGCTCCTGGCATTGGCTGGAGTCTACATCTAGTTCTGATGCTTTTTCGGGGTAGCGACGGGACTCTGAACAATACCTCTTCGTTTGGGAGCCCGTGACTCGATTGTCAACGTCAAATCAAGGCAAAATCTGAAAAATAACACGCCTCTTGACTACCAATTCGTGGGCTGCGCCCAGCGGTATTGACCGATCTCTAAAATCCCCCAAACCAAGGGGTTTCCAGTATATATGCAGGCGTTTTCATCAGCGGCCAGCAAAAAATTTCCGAAACCCCATCCGTTTTGCAAACCGCATCTGATTTTGAGAACCGATGAGAACCTGGTACCTGTAAATCTAACTACATAATAATATTCATACGTTGCAAGCATGTCGAGCATTGGACCCACGTACTGGTGCCATATATACCAGGGTACATACACTGTAGGGTCATACCGTTATCTCCCTCATCTTCTGGATTACGCTTAGCGTTCGAATATCTGCTACCGAGGGGAGGTTTGCCTGCTCTTTCTCGTACTGCTGTGCCTTCTACTGCTCTTCCAGAGAAGAAGCAAGGGCCTGCGTATAGAAGATGCGGGGTAATTATCATCAATTTTGTGGAATTTCAGTACCTGGTATGTCAGTGTTGTTGGCCGTATTGCCGTATACTCGAACTGCTGTTTGCTGTGTGAGTAAAGCGCGCATCTCAGAAGGTGTAACCGCTGTAGGCTAGACAGCTTGTGAGTCGGCGTGTCCTTCAGCAAGTGCCGGTTGCCCGTGCTGGCTCCTCTTGCGCGTCTTCGGCATAGTCTACCGCACACCAGAACCACTAGCAGCAGTCAGTAGGGTAGCCAACCGGACCCTCCGTAACAATTGGTATTGGCGATAGAAGAAACGATTACCTGCTGACCTCCCCGGTGGCTACACTGGCTCCCTTGAGTTGACCTTGTACAGTGCAGGACAGGCACATATATCTTCGCACACGCTGCCACACAGCGTCATACCAGGCCCACCCCAGCTTTAAGATTAAGTTGACCCTGCTGCTCTCGGTTCAAGGTCGGTTCGCCTGACGTGAAGTTGTTGCCCGCTGCCCTAGGTTTTTCTACCCCCTCGCTTCAATTCAAATGCGGAGTCCTCCAACAACGGCAGCCATCGGCAGAGGTCTACGGCGCAAGCGTGCTGGCTCTTTCTAACCCCCCCGACGACACCCTCTGCTATGCTCGTCCAATCGAAGACGTGACAATTTTGTCTTACAAGCGATTTATCGCACGGGAACTATTTACATTGGCACCAACCTAAATCTATCACTTGACCGGAAACGATGCATATTGTCCAAGAAATCGGTAACATTCGCTGCCGGTGTAAGTCAACCACAATCGAAGGTTTCTAGCCGCTCGCCCGCAAGACAAAATCATCGCCAGAGAAACGCCGAATACAACAAGGAACTCCCTCGGACATAACCCAGGGTCGCATGTTGTATCACCACCTACTATGCGATACCCATACCCACGGACTCTAATATTTTTGGCACCGTATACCGCGTTTTGTTTCTTGAATAGGTGGCGAGCTTTCGTTTTCTGTCCCAGCTGCAGCTGCGATCAGCGATCAACCTGTCGGCCGAGCCTTTGCACGAAAAAGCTGCAGAGTTCTTTCGCACTGCCGGCGTTACCATGGTGAGACACACCGCAACGGCGATGCAGAATTATTTGATATTACAGCTGAACTATTAATAGTACCAGGTGCACACCCTCGTATGATAAACGCCTCTTTCCAGGGATTATCTTGTCTCTGCAGCATTGGACGGCGCTACGATAGCTGCAGCGGGAATGAGTAAGACGTACCCGTCGTGTCGAAGGGGCGGTCGAATGGACGACGTTATGTTGGCCTTGACCAAGTGGAAACAATGGGTACGGTGGAAGCTAATCTTGAGACGACCCCCCACGCTTGGACATGCCCAGAGATCAGCATGCCGAGATTGCTGTTGATACACTGACTCTCCCGGTCAAAGGACACAAAAGCTCTGGCCGCCAGCTTTGTCGATCTTGTAACCCGCGCATCCTGGAGAGCGGCCGCTTCCTATGAAGCATTATCATTGCACTCCGACTTACAAGGTTTTCTCACCCTGTAGATGGCGCCACAAACAGCCGAAGTCCGTGTTAAACACGTTGCCCCCCCTCCCAATGTCGAACATGTTGCATCCCCCCGCCCTTGCATCTCGCTTGCAGTTAAACCCGCGGTCTTTGGAGGCGTTTGACGGCCCGTACGACCTGTGGGAAGAGGCTGCGAAGGAGGCCCTCGAGCTTGTGTTGGACGCCGCCAACCAGCCAATGATCCTTCTCGATAGGTTCGCACGCGATTTTGAGACTTTTTGTTGTGTACGCGTGCGTGCTTGTGTGTTTTTGTGCGTTAGTTATTTTTCGTTTTGTTTTTGGAACTCGGTTTCGGCTGCCGTCAGTGCCGTGCTGTTAGAGGTTGACACGTGCTATTTGCCTTGTAGGGATAGCTCCTTAATTTTCGGAGGCTCTTTCTCACTTGATTGTAGTATAGGAGACGTCTACCCCACCCATGGCCTAGGCAAACAAGCAATACTATTGTAAAACATTAATGGGATTTCAACAATATTGGGTAGTGTTAGAGTTTAGGAGCCCTGTCAGTCACAACCATTGGTTTGCCTAAAAAAGGTGCAGTACCCTTATCGTAGCAGTTCGGGGTTGGAAAACTGTAACCAGTAGGCGGGAAACATCTTCGATTATTCCGCATTGTATGATACGGTCGCTCTGCAGCTGGTTTTGAGACGATCTCTCTGCAGCCTTCCTCTTCGCTGCAGCAGTATCAATGCCGCTGGCCTGCGGCGGGATGGAGAGGGGTGGCAGATGGGGCCGTTCACGCGACGATTCTTGACTCAAACGTGTAGCTAGCAGCACGTTCAGATGTTTCGAAAGTGTTTTTATTGTGGGTTTCGTATTTCACGCGGCCTCTCTATTAATCCTGTATACATACCCGTTTCCCCCCTCTTCTTCACTCCCCGCGCGGTACTTCGACGCTTTCTATTGGGTGTCGCAACAGCCGAACGGAGTGCGAATCGGCGTGTTTGGTTGGCTGCCTCCGGCGCCTTCAGCACTGGAGTGTGTGCGCCATCCACGACGAGGTGCGTGAGCCATCATGCGAAACATCTAGCCAGACTCGCCCTTGGCGTTGAGCGTGTCGGCATTACGCAGCACCGCACGGGGAGACAGTTTTTCGACGCGCTCGCTTCGTGACAGCCCCCGTGCTTCGGCCGGGTTCGGAAGGAAAAGCTGCTTGAATCACGAAAGGGGCCAGGCGCTTGGTTTCGAGTGTCAGGGGTAGGGTGTGCTAGAGCCTATCGACCGAAGGCGAGAAGGTCTGCATGAAGGCATTTTCGAAAACTGGACGCGGCATGCCCCTTTTACCCTTCCGTGTAGCATTCGTTCAACCATTTTGTCATGTATTTGTCGTGTTGGTGAGAGCGGAGACGGTGGTCTCTGAGTTTCGGAAACGCGAGCGTTTGGCACCGACGGAGATTCGGACGAAGCTCTTCCGAGCGGCCCACCTTTCCGAGGACGCCAGTGTTCGTACGATGGCATCAGCTCGTGACACGGTTCCGGGTACCTACTAGACGGATTGCTTCCGGCAAGTAACGACATGTAGTAAGATGCAAAGCAAACGCTTGGGCTG
This sequence comes from Saccharina japonica, assembly GCA_008828725.1. Lineage (NCBI taxonomy): Eukaryota > Phaeophyceae > Laminariales > Laminariaceae > Saccharina > Saccharina japonica. Next base: position 283,015 of record MEHQ01002289.1, on the reverse strand, counting down.
CTTCATGCGGCGCAATCGAATGGCGTACTCGTAGGAATCTGTTATTTGACGATTGCGCTGTCTGTTTAGCTCACCCGTCCGTGCGTGTACGCCCATGATGCCCGTTTTCCCCGCAGTACCACATGAAGACGATGCGAAATACGCAGTACAATACAAGCCAGCGCTTCATCGAGAGGTTCGATCTTGACCTGGTGACGCTGAAGGCTAACGTCCCCCCTTGGTACAAGGAGCATCTCACAATGTTGGTGAGACATGCCTGCCTCGTTTCAAAACCACCCTCGTCTGCTTCTGCGGTTCTCGCTGTTATTTTTCGTTGTTGTAGCTGTAGTTGGTTGTTGGTTTTGTCGCACGTGTTAAGCGACGATGGGCTCTACGGTAAGCCTTAACTCAAGGCAGGTGATTGCGTCGTATCATAGGAAGGTCGCTACAGCTGTGTCAATAAGCAACGGTGAAGACCGAGAATTTACATCCTCCAACGTATTCGTTTCAGCAAACCCGAACCATTAAACAGCAGACTCTCCGGTTTGCTTGTGTCTTGCAGGAGGAGGAACGGGTTGCGGAAGAAGCGATCTATCGACGAGACCCCGAACGATCCACGCGAGCTTGGACCCACGGGTTTTCCCCCTCCAAAGTGGCATTAGTAGACGGGGAGGCTTCAATAGAGCGAACACAATACAACCAAGGGGAGGCAGAGCGCAGTGCTGCGGGCGATAGGTTGGCACGGGCGCGCTCGGAAGCCGATGCGAACAGTTCTATTGACGTCTCTCTGGTTCGAACACGGGCAGGCGTTGTAGGGGAAGGTGGGGGTACGGAGCAAGGGGCTGGGGGGAGAGCGACGGGGGAAGCGGCAGCGAGGGGGGGGGGCGAGGGGCAGGCGGCGAGGGCGGGGGTAGGGGCGGTGCCAGAGTATCGTTTGAACGGGTTTGTCCATGTTTGCCCGCTTGTGTCGGCGGGGTGTAAGTTTACGGCCAAGGCCTGGCTACAAGATGAGGACGATTAATTAATGACGAATGAGTTTTGCTTAACTCGAGCTTGTTGTCAAGGTGTATACTATACGAATAACAGTGGTGACGGTTGCAATGCACGACTGGGAAGATAGTATGTTGGAAGTTGGAACTGTGTACGTAGAGGGGGGGCGACGGTGCGCCAGCCCCCCACCTCTGCACTCGAGAGCCGGACACGGTGTACAACCCGTTAGCGCTGTGCTAAAAAAAGTGCGTGGGTTCTAACGGGAGATACGGGAATGCCTTCTTTTTCAGTGTAGCTATTTTTGCGAGCAGGTGCGGTGCTCTAATACGTTTTCGCGGACACATGTGCTTGTTTGCTTGGGTATACTACTACTGTATGCAGAGAAAAGCATGCTGTGCTCATTGTATGTGAATCCTATGCCCTTTGGGTGCACCCAACACAGAGTCGCACAGCAGTGATCTATTAATAGAGCTTTGCAAACCAGGGGATGATGAAGGCTGCGTCAGCCAGGACACCGAGCCGATTTACACCACACTAAACTATACTACTGCACTATTAATAACTGTACCTCTAGGTACGCAATTTCCTGTGTTCGCCAGTTTCAACGGTATACGCAGGTGGCCGTGGCCCCCTCCACTCCCTTGCACAATGTGGGGGTAAAACAATCCTCCTTGTGGAGACATTGAACAATTTAGCTGCTCGTGCTTGACGCCAGTTACCGTAGGTTTAGGACCAGGGGAGAGTATAAGGACCAATCGCAGCCCCCCCCCGGCTATGGCGTGGATTTCTGCTTGTCTTGGCTGTTATTCTTGCCCTCAGTTTCCATCGCTATTTCATCGCTATATATATACTTCGTATGCTCATATCATACGTACTGGCTGTTCGTACTCAGATCCGAGGTTGGACCTCCGCCCCCACCCCCGCGCTCCTCTGTTTGGTACGGACATGTATACCACGTACATGGATGACTACTTGGTTTTGATCGTGCAAAGAAAGAGGGTCAACCGTTTCATTCGTGCCGAGCTCGAGGTGCTGTGGCTATTTGCCGAGGACAGCTGAAATAAGGTACTACGAGTACAACAACAGCACAGTCGTATTACGTACAGGCAGTGCCAGGTGATGGTATCATACGTATACTCGTAGAAGTTAAGTGCCAGGGTACCGGGTGTATACGAGGTACCAATGATTCAGCAGCAGCAGTATCGTAAAATGACAAGGTATCTTATGAGGAGGAAGATCGTAAAAAAATATCGAATGACACCCCATCAACAGCTGCCCATCTGCCCATCAATCAAATCAATCAAGTCTCGAATCAACAAAAAAAAGGATTTTCTCTTCTGATTTTTGTTCATTTTGTTCCACATCTTGATTCTGACTTTTTGCGGTTCCAGGATCTTCAACTCATTTTTTAGTCTCCGTGCTATTTCAAGCCCCCGTGCCCTTCCTGCTTCACTCTACTCCTTGCTGTACCCGTGCTTGTGATCCCGCCTCTTGCTTCATTCTGCTTCAGCACTACAGATCGGCAGCTGCCCCACTCCTCTCAGCAGGTGAGTGCTTCGAGCGGTAGCCAGCGCGAGGTCGTCCAGCGCTCGCTTCTGCACGCATTGGGTATCGATATATGATTTCATGATGCGCAGCAGCACCCTCCTGGTACTGCTGTTTGGTGATCCTTTTCTGAAGCAGGAGACAGGGCTTTGTTTCATCTCTCTCACCTCTCACGGCAACATCAACATGCACACCCCAGGATCCAAAGCTTCTAGAAGCACCCGCGCTCGTTAAGATCCCCACGCAAAGCCGGGGTCAAGAGTAGTGTCCTTGGGGTCACAGCAACCTGTGGCTGCGAGGAGGAGCGCCCGATCCTCGATCTCCGTCCGTAGCTGCTTCCGTATGATAAGCGACTTTTGGGGACATGCACATAAGAATGGTTGAACAGAACCTCAAGTTAGCTGTTGAAGCCTGTGTGGACGTCTGAACTCACCACGGCATGCATGATACCCTATATGCCCTATAGCATCCTGCCTCGGCAGTCTCTCACAAGGGCCCTTCGCGCACGGCGAGCTTCCTCAGCGTTGACACCCCTGTCCTCTTTCGTGTGTCACGCAGCAATCTGCCGCACGCATCAATCACCTCGAAAGCCGGAGGTAAAATCTTACCACACCGCAGCGCCGTTCTTCCGGAGAGATAAAACTACATACACAAGGACACAGCAGCAGCAGCGAACAGAGCAATACAACAAGCAGAATCATGGCTGACCCTGAAGGAAACATTGGGGAGCTGCTGCACAGCCCCTCGGCAGCGTTCATGAAGCTGGTGGACTGTGACCACCTCAACGACTTCGATGTCGTGTGCGAGTATCTTTCGGAGCATGCCTCGGAGGTGAGCTCTTGGCGCGCGTTCCCAATGAACCTTGAATAAACCGCAATCCTTTTTTTGCGGTCCATATCGTGCCCGGTTCTCGCATTCCATCTCATTCCAGTGATTCAACATGCGACACTTGTGCGACATGGTGTACAGCTGCTGCGATAATTACAGCTACGGGTACGACTTAATACTGCTGCTGTACGTGTATACGGATATCAGATATAGAAGTACATGTGTATCTGATCGTGGGTGTCCTACTTGTTGTACATGGACTGCTTGTGCGGTTTCATGTGCATCTAGTCTATTAAATAGTGTAATGTCTTCGTAGCTATCCCCTCCTACCCTACCTGTCCGTACATTCAAAAACACAGGGATAAGCGTTTCCAATAGTTGGCGACCACCGTTACCGGTATCAAAGGGTTACCGGTAACAAAGGGTTTCCGGTAACACAAGGGTTATTTCCGGTAACACAAGGGTTATCGGTAACACAAGGTAATTGCACATTTACGACGAGTATTGTTACCGCTATTTACGCAAAGCATACGTACTGGTATTCTAATAACTAATAACCTACCGCTCGCTCGTACTGTGCTGCTGTGCTTTTTACGTTTTCACGGGAAACCGGGGTGGTGCGGTTTTTGAGAATCTCTCAACATGTTCGTATGACGTTTCCGTATATACCAGTACGAGTAGTGGATGCTACGCCACTTTGCGTTTCCGCAATGCTGTTACCCACCCACCCGACACTCCAGTTACCTTTACGTACATGCCTGCTGAAAACCTACGACTCTGGCCGCGAACATAAAACCCGTTTGTTTATATTATAGTGTGGATATCAAACCGAGATTATATTCCCGGCCAGGTGGTATCCAATAGTAGTGTAATCCCCTCGACCCGCGAAACAGAAAACAAGCTCTACAAGTACTTACTGCTGTACCTGCGTACGGTATGATCTGGTTCACAGGAAGGGTCATGCCATATTCTCGATCTGTACCCGGTAATATACCCTGTACCTGGTACCTGCTTACCGCGCGCTTGAGACACGATCGGCCACTCGTCAAAGAGGAAGCAGCTGGCTTTCCAACTATAAACGAAACCATCTGCCTGACACAGCAGCAGTGTTACATACCACTGCGTACAATCGATCCTTAATTTTTCAAGCTACAATCGATCCTTACATTTTGGTACAGAGTGGTACGTGGTACGATGAACGTAGGGGGTAGAGTTGTGCGCACTCCCTGTATCCAGGGGTCAACTATTATACGACAGTCTGTGACCGCATACTTTGAATCTCTCTATTTCAATAGGATACATAGTCAGGACGGGCACTGGGTGCACTGACGTCGTTGATCATATTCTTATTGTTTCTTTGAAGGCGCCTCGTATCTCGTATAATGTTCGGTCTCTGTTTTCTCAAGCTGGCTCTACATGTTCCATGCAGGTTTATATATAACACTATGCTTATGTCATACTTTTATGTGTAGGTCGTAAGCGAGGCCAACAAAATAACGCGAGCGGCGGAATAACGTTCAGTTCAGTTCGCGTACGCGGCTCTCTATTTTGTTTTAGCCCTTCCGACGATGTGTTGGTTGTATGTACGTTGCGCATGTTCATGCTGTTTATGCTTCATACTTTATTGTATTCGCCCGTTTTTACTATTAACCCATTCAGAACTGAAAAAAATATCCCATTCTAATTCCAAGTAACTTGTCCCCAAATACGTGGGACCAGTTCTCAAGGGGTTAATAACAATATTTGGTCCTATTCACTACGTATGGTCCCCTGTAATACTTACCAGATATACCAAAGCACGCGTCCTACCGCGCTATTCATATTATAGTTAATAGTGATAAGTGGCACGCCTGTGTCGTCGTCATGCCGCACGTGATCAGAACCAAACCACCAAAAAGCGGATTTTGTTTGTTTTTATGCCATTGATTATCATGTTTCTCCTGGCAGCTGTTGACATGTGTCGAGCTGTTCGTTGATATGTTCAATAGTAGTTTGAAGCACGTTTTTTTAGGTGAACTACAGCCGAAATACTTTTCCACGGAAACATCTGCGCAGTCACGCGCGGAGCTACAGTATCTATAACTGCACACCTGTGCCTGTCAGCGCGCCATTTCTGCCACGCATATCCATCCACCCCTTTTTATGCTTCATATTTTATTGTATTCGCCCGTTTTTAACAATATTTGGTCCTATTCACTACGTATGGTCCCCTGTAATACTTAACAGATATACCAAAGCACGCGTCCTACCGCGCTATTCATATTATAGTTAATAGTGATAAGTGGCACGCCTGTGTCGTCGTCGTCATGCCGCACGTGATCAGAACCAAACCACCAAGAAGCGGATTTTGTTTGTTTTTATGCCATTGATATCATGTTTCTCCTGGTAGCTGTTGACATGTGTCGAGCTGTTCGTTGATATGTTCAATAGTAATTTGAAGCACGTTTTTTTAAGTGAACTACAGCTGAAATACTTTTCCGCGGAAACATCTGCGCAGTCACGCGCGCGGAGCTACAGTATCTATAACTGCACACCTGTGCCTGTCAGCGCGCCATTTTTGCCACGCATATCCATCCACCCCTTTTACCGCACGAGGAGCGCTTAGAACGTGGCAAATATGCCATAATTTTGAACTAACGTCTTGGCCCGAGAAGCGCTTAGATCGTGGCATAGATGTCATCCCTTTCAAATGATGTTCTGGCCTTTAACTTTCGAGTGATGTTTTTCTGTTTGGGTGTGTCTCGGCACTGGCAGGTTGTGAAGGAGGTGCATGGGGTGGGGCAGCCGCGGCACGAGGGTCGCCTGAGCATCGATAATCATCGGTAAGTGGGGTGGAATTGTCAAAATGGCCCCTTCTGAAGCCGTGATATTTGGAGCGGCAGTAGACAAGACTGACAGCGGTAGCGTTTCGACTCCATGGCGGCGGTAGGGTTTTCGAAGCGCTGGTTTTTTTTCGCAGTCATGAAAGAGCTTCGACGCCTATGATAGTTGTTGAGCGAACGTGTCTGCATAACGCCAGAGCTGCTGCCGTAGTGCTTGTCGCCAATGGCAGAGAGCGCGGGGCAATTTCTCCCTCGGAGAGGCGGGAGTGGCACTTTCTGATTGACCCCTAAGGCTTAGCGATTCTTGTTTCGGCTATACTGAACCCTCCCCTCCCCCCCCTTCTTCCCTCTGTGGCGCGCGGCGTGCGTTATTTTGCCGACCAGAGTGATGCTCAACTGCCCGCCCGCCCCAGAGTCTGGTGATTCACACGGCCACATCCTGATGAAGACTATATCCGAGGAGTCTTGCGAATTGGTGAGTCCCCCCCCCCCGCCCGCGCCAATGGTGCTCGTTCTTCCCGTGTCAAGTCGACGCTCCTCGCCCGTCCGCTACACTCGTGGGTTGCCTCGACTGTGGCGGTTCCTCGACCTTGCTGCGCGTGAACTTTGCCCAACTTCGGCAGCGCGTGCGTGCGTACACGCACCTCGCGCGATGGTTGAGTTAAGCGGATCGCGGTTCCTTTTTACCACCGTTACCACCTCGCTATGTCGACCATGTACTACGTATGCGGCACCGGACCCCGTTTGATTTTGTCTCCTTGCAAACAAAATTACTCGTTTCCCCCCTAAACCATGCACCACGTTGTTTTTGAGCCTCCACCACTGTGCGACTCGTGGTACACTTTTAAGGGCACCACCCAGCGACCTGCGGGCAGGGCGATTGGTACCGGCGGTTGGCTCGATTCTCGTTGACACCGATTACCTACCACCCTGCTATTTGTATCTCCGCGCAGGGTATTTCTATGAAGCGCGAGTTTCGAGTGTGCGACGAGGGCGAGAATCTCCACGTCCGGGAAGACATCTGCAAAGGGGGGGACACGATGTCGCACAAGGAGAAGCGGATCTCGAAGAAGTCTGTGTCGGCGTGATTCAAGTCCGACTGAATCAACGACCCGGTGCGGGCATGGTCGGTAGGCGATGGCGGCGGCGGCGGCGGCGGCGGCGGCGGCGGCGGCAGTCGTGCGTACGAGAAGAAGCCTCGACCGGGCGGCGAGGCGACAGTCAAGGAGACAGTCAAACCCAAGGGCAGCCCTTTAGTTGTCTGTTTTTCTTGGCGCACAGCCCGAACGGAACACCATTTCCTGTAGAAGCACAGTTAGCAGATGTGCAATGCTGCTGTGGCACGCAACGCCGATGCTAGTCTGATCGATACAGGCTCGTCGGCGCTGGCTTAGGTGCCGCAACGAGCGTATTTAAGGCGAGGGGTGAAAGACACGTCGCGCCCTTATTTTATATGATATATAGACCATCTAGATCGGAAGGGGGGGCGGCGCAGTGCAAATCGGGCATTTACGCCATCGTAGGTTCGGCAAGCGCCGCGTGCGAGCGGCTGGAGCCTCATGTAAACCCCCAATTTTAACCCCCTGTGTTGGAGCAGGATGCTCGAGGCGAAGGATGCGCGCGAGCCGATTTGAGTGCCGAATGGGCAAAAAAAGCCATTTTCCACTTTGTTTTTTTTTCCGTGTAGCATTACCGTAGTAGAGGATACAGCAGTAGCAGCTCGGGACTTTCGTTCGTTGGTTTTCTTGGAGGCAGGAAAGCAGCGCCTGCCCGACCCCCCCGCCTCAGGAGTCGTTGGCCGAGCCTTAGATGGTTTTTTATTTTCAGGTTCCCCCGGCGCGGGGCCTTTAAGGACGTTGAAGATAGAAAAGTCATCGTCGAATAGGAAACCCGAGAGGTTTTTGTAATATGGAACGTTTTGTGTTTAATTCAGTTTTTTCTTTTTGCTGAAGCGGCAACGCCTTCCGCCGGGTGGTGAGGACCGAGCGGCCACGGTAGCACTTGCTGCCGGTGGGTGGCCATTTTATTCAGCGGCCCTAGTGGTCGAATCAAGCGCGATCGCTGCATGCATACCGGTATATGCGGTAGGCGACGGTTTGCGATATGTTTCTTTTGTTGTGCGGAACAGCCATCTCTCTGTTCCAGTGCGTGGCTTCTTTACTTGCGTGATAATCTTCGCCAACAAACCGCTGGGCAAACAAACACCCGATCTCACTTGGCGGAGGCGTTGCCGCAGGGCGAAGGAGGGTCGGGAGAAGCGACCATTCACGCGCCCCGGTCCTCGACAAGCGTTTCGGACACCCACCGACAACTGACCTCCACGCCCAAAATGTTTGCGAAGTTCCATGCCGAAAATAGTTTTGCGAAGCGTGCCGCTTAATGCAATGCACTTGCCATCTTTTTTTTTTCCGAAGTATTTTCGAACTGCTGGCCGCGAGCGACAGGGGCGCGGAGGAAAAAGACCGAGACCTCTCATTCGTTCGCACAAAGAAATGTGGTCCTGTTCTCGTTAATTCGTTAATTTAACAAATCCAAAGCAAGCAAGCTTCTCTTTGTTTTACTCGAAGTCCCCACCCGACGCCGATATCGGACGACCCCCAGAATCTTGCATGTACCTCTCTAATTATATACGCGGGCGCCGCCATCGTTTTACCCCTTTTGATTGAAAAAAAAACGGTTGTAGCCGAGCCTTCTGGTGTGCTGAGGTACAACTAACTATTAATAGCCCTACTGTAGCTCTCCCGCTCTCGCTACTGGCGGTGGTGTTGCACGACGAATACGGAAGCATTACTACTTCACATTCACGGCTTATTATTCTAAGCAACATTTATTTTTCTTCGGAATCAGTAGGCACTCGGGTTATTACTGGATCGGCCGATCTGGGGCAACAGATGCCATTCCCCAGCAGAAACATCGAGCTACATACATATATCCCTCATGTGCAATGCAGGTGGACAGCTACCATAGACTCCATACTTGCACAGCAACAAAACATCGGGTGGCTGCCTGTTTGCCTCTCGCGCGCGGTTCTCTTGCCTATCTACGACACAAATGAATAAATAACACGTACGTACGTGGAGAGGGATTTCGTGCGTGGGGATTTTCAATCTGGCTTACACGAGAGACGGTGCTCGAAATCCCTTTCTCTTCTCTCTCTCGCAGGACTCTATTGGTAGCTAGACTATACCGAAGCTATAGCTCCGAACTCGAGAAATTCGATACGTAGACCACCCGCGTACCATCTGCTGCTAGCAGAATCGGCACGTTCAGACAACCTACGTCTAGGCTATTTTACCGCTTGCGCATGGTCGCGCGCGTAGCAACCAGGCACCGCAGTGGCGGGTTGGGCGACATTCTGCATCGATTCCAAGCAAGAAACACCGACCGGCAGCTCGAGACGAAGTTCTAACAACCCTGCTTCCCTGTAATCCGTACATCTAGCTGCCTACAGAATCAAACTTTCTGACCGGCAACATTGCAGCAGCTACTGACTGGCGCCACACTACTCCCAGACGAAACACCGATTTCACACCCTTCGTAGCGGCCTCTCGCGTTCTACACCCACCCGTAAAGCAGCGCTCGGTAAATGCACTCGCCTCTGAAAGCCCCGTTACCGGGATTTGCTTCTCGTGGTGCTCTACTCACGATCTACTGGTCTAACCTTTTCGGACCCCACTCGACGGAGGTGCCAGCAGGCCACCCCCGTCACAAGACGTTTTCACTGACCCCTCCCCCCCCCTGGAGTTGACAACCGGTGCACGCGATGAACACCCGTTGCGCGCAACGCCATTTTTTGCTTCTGATATAAACATATTACCCCTCCGCATTTGTCGCACACACGACCTGTGCGCTGCGTTTAAAAACAGACCCTACACTCTCGATCTTTCTGATCGGGCAACTGACTACCAGGAGAGGTCATCCAATTGCACGCCAAAATCATTGTCGTCGCTCATGGTTTGGCGTCTTTGCATGGGAGAGCGCGGGTTAATTCCGGCCACGCCAACGGTGAAGCGCCCGATCGACAACGGTGCCCCACCCTTGCTCGTCGTGCGTGGGCCTTGGGAGGCGTCACCATTTCCTCGCTGTCCTCCGCCGACGGGCTCTGCGCGGCCAGGCGTCGTCTCGTTTTCCGATAAGGCGCCGGCATCGCGCGATATCGCGGATGCTACCGCCTTGCCTAAATTCGAAATCCTACGCTTCAAGGGGGAGGGGGCGTCGGCGTACTTGGGCGCAGCATCTGACTTTTTGCCGAGTCTTGTGGCCACCTGCAAAGAGGCAGGAGGGCGTGGGTTGGTCGGCGGCGCAAGGGCAGGGAGGAGTTCATTTTTTCGAACTTTTTCATAACGACGTGCTTGTTTTGCAAGTGCGGGGATCGACGGACACCATGCGGACGGGGCCGGAGGAGGCAAGCTTGGCACGCAAGGCAACACCCCTCAACCCAAACTCTAACCCCGCGCAAAGGTAAATCGCTGTACCCTTGACAAAAAAATGCAAGCGCTGAGGCCAGAAGCGTACTCGTATATAGCAAGGCGGCAAACCATGTGGTGACACCCCGCGTGCCGGTACAAGAGAGCGTGCCGCCCATAATTAACAGTAGTGAGGGCGCAGCTCGCAAGAACGGGACGAAACCTTCCTCGTGCAGCGAAAACAAACACATTACGCTCAAACAGGAATAGGAGGGGGCACTCGAGGAAACTAAGCACCTGCTCGGCGACCATGAACGCCACAGCTTCCACAGTGATCATGGGGTTAATCCCGAGCGAGGTGGGGAGAACTGAAGCGTCCGCCACGAACAGCCCGTCGCATTCCCAAGCCTCGCCGGTCTCGCGCAGCGGTCCCCCTTCCGGCGTTGCGCTCAGTCGGCAAGACCCCATTTGGTGCGCCGAATACACGCCAGCCTGGATTCGGAGTCAGCATATTTGGACAAGGCCGAATAAACGAGCAATTGCAGCGATTTAGGGCGTGAGGATTGCGGAACTCATTTGCGATCGATGTCGTCTCTAACATGAACGCGGACATGAAACAAAAAACACGAGACCGGATGGCACACGGAACGGCTGATATTTACAGAAATTGCGAGTACGACTGGGCGCGAAACGATGTGTAGCGACTGCGACGGGCGCTGGAGATGCCTCTATCAAGCCTATGGGTGTGATCGGCGTGAAAAAAGACAGTGCTATCATCCACGACGCAAGCCAAACTACAGTAGGCAGACAGCCGGCCGTTAAATAAAAAATACCAGCACCCCGGCTGTCGATACGTTTTCCGCACGACACCAAGCCGCGGGCCGCTTAAGACACTAAATCAACATTCAGAAGGATGGTACGAGCTACCAGAGGAAACAACAAAGCCATTCGCACCTCGTTGGGTGTTGTGCCGAGAGCCTTGATCTCTTGGACATATTCCTCAAACCGCTCGTCGGCTTCTTTTCCATCTGCTCACGCCGCGAACGGAGCACGTCGCAGGCAAGGAGATAAGGCCGTGTGCGTCAGACCACAGCAATTATCACCGAGGCTGGCTGGGGATTCGCACGCGTCAAGCCAAACCCAAATCCTCACGACCGTGCACGAAAGGAAGGCTATCACGATGCGAGCGTTCCAGGCGAACGGGCGGCGGGGCGCTGAGCTGCGCAAACCTTAGCGGCGGGACGGACAGGCACCAACTTTGTTTGCGTCTAATGCTTGGTCGAGACATAGTGGGAGTGCCTCTCGCCATGGCATCAAATATCGAAAGTGCACTCACAGCCGCGATATACTTCCACCACAAGGAGCAACGTACCTTCAGGGCAAAACCACGGCGCGCCTTCGTGGCCAGGCACGACCATTGAGGCCCCCGCCTTCCGCATAATACGCAGCTGCGCGCCCCATGGGAGTTTTCAGGTAACGGGGGCAAAACGGAAAGCACGGTTAGACGGTCGCGGGCTGATCACGGGGCGAGGCGTTTTCTGTTTGACGGGCACCGGGGATGCGTCCGGCCGTACTGGATACTGCAGCGCGGCGGCGGAGCCAGTTACACCGTGCTTCAAGTGTCGCAAGTCTCATCTATCCTTCCCTGTGCGAGGTCTCTTGTTCGACGGCTCACCATTTCTGACCTCCCTCGAACGATGACCTGGCTGTCCTCTTTCGCGAGCGTGTACCTGCCAATCGTTGGTCACGGCAATACATTGCACCTTTTAGGACGGGCACACCCTTCCGCGACTCGCCCAGGATGGGCAAAGTGCCAGCACGTCAAGCTTACACTGCACGGAAAGCCCGCGGCGGCGTCTGCAACCGCACGGAGCGGTCTACCCTAAGAAAGCCATCAGAGTGCCAAGATTGCGAAACGCTGACTACCTACTCTTAGCCAAAGTCGGCGGATGAAGCATAGACGACAAAACCGACGTAACCCTTGTACTAAAACTGCACTGTGCAGGGACCTGCTGTGAAGAAAATCTGACTCGCTTTCCAAGTGTTTTGTCTCCACAGAGGGAGTGGGGTCCCTATACAGTACGTAGAGCGACCAGCACGGACAACACTGGCGAGCTCGAGCCGCCACAGGGGTGGAGCGAGACACCAACCGAACCGACGGCAACGAGCGCGAGTAGGTATATCTCGCAAAACGCCTACGCATCATAATAACGTTAGCTTAGCTGCCGCTAGGAACTAGCGCAGCAGGGTGTTTGTAAGTGTCGTCAACTTGTGTGCGTTGGTGGACGGCGTACGTCGGATGCTCCGAACAACTTCAAAGGGGGGGCCCTCCTATTTCTGGCGCGTTCGAAGTTATAAATTGTTGGTACGTAGCATTCGTTCGTGATACATTGCGTCGGAGCTATCTTACTTGATCACAGGTTCGCCCTGGGGGTCAATAACGATTCGGTTGTCGGCGCTCGAGCGGTCCCGTCCGATGCAAAGGAAAACCGACGTCTCCCGCGCCATACCGACGAGGAGTCTGCGTTTCCGACGGAAAGAACGCCCGGAATGTACAGGTAAGGCAAGGTAGGCGAGAGGAAGTGAACATTCTGCGTTAGTGGTGGTTGACAGCAGTACTCGAAGTTTCACGCGTAGATGAGCAGGACAGAAACAGTGCGTGTGTATGTAAGGCCCGCAAGGGCAGGCGAGGGGAAGCGCACATTCTGCGACAGTGATGGCTGACGGCAGCGGTCGAAGTTTCGCAGGCAGATGAGCAGGACAAGGTGTGTTACACAACCTCAGCCAGAAGACAGGACAAGAGAGGCCTGAAGTCAATCTCAGCGTTCGACCCATGCTATGATAGGAAAACATAGCACCTGCAGTTTCTTTGGGAACCCCCTTGAGCTCTACATCTCCTCTGACAACCAACTCTTGACAAAATACCTGGAAGTAGGCTACGCCTTATACACAATCCCATGGGCCAGGGATCTAACAAGTACCGGTACCTGGTACCCTGGTAGTGTTTTAAAACGTACTATTAATAGGGCAAATTACATTGGACAGCTCTTCAGTTGAGATCAGTGAAAGGTTTCGGGACAAAAAATTGCTACCCATACCGTAGTGCACGACGCTTAGGACTACAAAGAATAGGGCCAGTTACTACACATGCACCAGGACCGCCTCAATTCACAGAACAAACCTAGGTTCATACCCAACCGCGCTACGAGGCGCTGCCACGGGGGTCGTCGACACCCCAGATCGTCACCAGCGACACGTCGTCGTCAACGCCCCCCCCCCCCCTCTAAATATATGATATATTTATAGGTTGGGTTGGCGTCGGTTGGCAACGACGCTGTAAAACACGCCACTCGCTGCGTGAGCTAGACAACCAGGGTGCCGTTTTTTGTTTTTGTTTTTTGTTTTGGCGGTCACCAAAGCTGGCTGTCGAGTGGATCATTTGTGCGGGGTGGAGAACCTTTGCTCCGCACAAGGGGAATGGTCGTATCACGTAGTGTTAATATGGTAAGGCATCCGCGAGGCAGTTACATAGTAAAACCCATTGCTGTCTCCGGAGATGGCCACACCAGAAATTAAATTAACTCATTGAAGCTGTCGTCCATATGCAAGTCTGCCTCAGAGGCGGTTCTTAGCAGGATGCAGCTCACCCTCCATGCGACTCGCCCAATACCTCACGGCGCTTCGCGCTTGGTGCAAGCAATGTCTGCCTGGTTGGTTAAAACCCAACGTGCTCCTTCCCGGCATTGTAGGGATGCGAGGGTCTATGGTCATATGACTACGGCCGTGCACGACATGAGTACACCCCCCCCTCCCCCTTCCTCTGTCGTCTAGGGGCAGGCCTCCAAAACTACGCCATGCGTTGGTAAGGCCATGGCTCGCGAGTCTAGTGGTTCTCCAAAAAACTTATACACACCAGAGTCTACAAAAGTAACACGCCATCCGAGGGACAAATGGCACGCACACCCCATAGCAGTCATCCGAGGTACACATGTCACGCGCACCCCATGTCAGTGGACGCACCTGTGGCTGAGGGCGTCGTTCCAGGGCAAAACGAGTCCCATCAGCCCCGGGTGGCACGGAGGGGCTTCAATGACACACCCGTAACCTATGGCGACGCGAAGAAAGCAGGGACAGACGGACACGCGTTTTCTGAGGTTCACGCAAGGCCTTTGAAACCACAGGCAGGGCAGATATGGAAGCCTTCGCGCGAACTTGCCCTTAGGAGAACGAAAAAAATCAACTGTGCCGTTTCGAGTAGTGCCACAGCACATGATGAAGCATCAACCCCCGCAGAAAATTACGTCTTTCAACAGCGCGAAAAATCTCAGTTGCCTGCTTTGAGCGGGTACACAGCAAGAAATACCGGCAACTCTCGCATAAGATTATTATGTCGTGCTGTTCGAGTTGTTGCCGCTTTTGCGTACCTCCGTCGAGCCCCATCCAGTCTTGAAGGTATACACCCATCATAACTCCTCGCCCAAACTCTGGTACCCGGGCAGTGAACCCAGGCGCCGCTCGTCCCACTTCCGCCTTCGATTTTGCGTCGATAGTCGTTTTAGTTTTGCTCTGCTAGTCGCGACGAATAAGAGGGGGGCGGGAGGGGTGTACGCATGTCATGCATGACCATAGTTGTATGGGTGGGGGTATACTCACGTCATCCATGGCCATAGTCCTGGGGGATTTTAATGGAAAAGCTTGACGCAGCCCCGAAGGACGTAAATAACCGAGACGAATTCGGTGGAGCAGAGAGTCTTAGCCTGGGGCGAGTCCTCCAGTTTCTGCCACGAACACGCCATGTGTCAGTAATAATTGAGTCCGGAAGAACACTACAGACGGTCGCCCCCCACCGATAGTGTTGACTCGCCTGCTTCGCCGCAGCTGCCGCGACCAAGTCGACGGTAGCCCCCGTGCCGCTCTCGCTCGGAGGGTCCATGGTTCCGTCTCGGTAATCCTCGGGAAACACGCCTCCCGCCACAAGCACGGGGTGCAAGTGAAGGTGGCACCCGATCAGGGGGTGTTTCAGGCCGGAGCGCAGGAGGATCGCGGGCGTGTGAATCGCGCCGCCGGAGACAACCACCGCCCTGGCCCTCACTGTCAATGAAACCACCTTCGAGCGCAACACGCGGACGAAGAGCAAGGAGGTGGTGAGACGCCCGCCCGAACACGATTCACGCGATTACCCTTTTGCCAGTAGCTTGGGGTACACATTAGAGCTGGGAGGGGGTGGAAGAATACCAGAAAGTCTACTACCCTCAGGGAGCCCAAACCACGATACGCCTGCAAGGTCGGGGTACGCGCGCTTCGCCTATGTTCGGGGGGGATGATCACCTTGCCACCTCCCCTGGGAGTGACTGTCGCCGTGACACCTGTAGCCCTGCCGGCATCCATCAGCACTTGATCGACCTGCGGTTGCCGAAGTCCCAAAAAACACGCTCGTCGTGAGTTTTCCGAGGACAGAAGTCTCCGTCCCGCACAGCATATGGTGGGATGGAATCGTGTCTCTCGACTTTCATTTCTTGAGTCGTTGTTCCGCCCAGTACACTCGAGGGCTTAGCCGTGTCCGGGCGTAAGTTAGTACAAAGTGCACACACTTATATATATCGATTTTCGATGTGTACGCATGCGCGATAGTTCACTCTCTACGGCTTCGAAACAAACCCCACGGTCCGTCCTCAGACACCATCGCAAGTGTTGAGGCCATCACAAGTCTCGAGGAGAACGTCTGTACCCTCTCCTCGTCTGCATCACAACGCGGGGACGCGAGGGGTTAAGAGACAACGTGGAAACAAAACACAATGTAAGTCTGCGAGGGGTCGAAGCGACTCACCTTGGCGTCTGGAATGAGCGTAATTTTGCCCGAGTCCAGCCCGTCTTGCAGCCAGGTCGCCTTCATCGCGAGATAAGTCCAGATCGACCAGATTGTGTTCAGCAGCAGGCATGGACGGACGTGGGGGAAGCGCGCGCAACGTCAGCTTTGCTCCACGATAACCGACCACCCGCCGTTGCCGACAAATCAACTCCTCGGAACGCCGAAAATCAATCAGGCATAGGGCGCTAGGCGCTTTGGTTGTCGCCTCAAGCGGGCTGCGAAGGCCCTACAAAAATACTTTCACATCTCGGACAGCTCGTCGATTCCCACTTCATGTTCTATAAGCAGTAGACCTTTCAAGGCAGATATATTGCCGATCTTGTATATACGATTGAGCTCATGTTTCCGGGCGGGACCCCGCATAGTCTGTATGATCTACCACATATTCACCTGGATTGGATCGGCACTATGCAGATTCTGCAGGATCTGCACTATGAAGATCCTGCACAACTTCTGACAACAGCAGGCGAGGCGCCAGATAATCAACAGCAGATCATGATCTGTCCGAGGTTATTTCAGTGCCCGTGATTCTTGGCAACATCATTTTGGGGAGATTCCTGCCTCCTCAATCCTCACAGTGTTACGGGAACGGCGCTAATTTACAATTTACAGTGGTGCACTGCAAAAGCTATACGTAGAGGGAACTTTTAAGCCGACAAAAAGGTGTGCAGCATGTCGGCACGGCTCTTCACGCTGAGCGCAACTATAAAACATAAAAATTAGTCCTTCGTTTGTGCTCGACAAACGACCACCCAAATATTACCGTGAAGGCATTCTGGACAGTACTCTGCGATACGCTCGTACGGTATACCGTCTTAGCGGCGCTGACAAAACAATTCTTCTACAGGGAAGACTGGGTTTACGCCTAGTAAAAGTGTAAGTTGGGGATCTTGGGAGGGTTGCTACTGGTGATATCTTCATGCTGTAGCACTTGATTTTCCCTTGCCCCCATGCGCGCCGCTTCTTACCCCTTTCGCCTCCGGGTGTCTGACGTGTCGGTAACAATTCCGAGAAAAGACCACGCCACAACTTTGACATGTCGGCAATCCCGAGACAAGACCACGCCATTTTTTATTTATTTGTGGCGTTGTCTTGTGTCGGGATTGCCGACACGTCAAACACCGGAGGCAAAGGGGGTAAAAAGCGGCGCGCATGGGAGCACCAACAGGTTGCCGTCGACGAACTTGAAAAAACGTGGGAAAACATACACACAATGGCCCCCTTTGCTCCCCTCCAACCTCCACATCCTCACATGCGTCGACCGCTTGCTTCCAGAAGCGCAGCCGTGCATGCAGCTGCCGCAGTCTACACACCCCTTTGCGTTCCTCGGCACTGGTTTTGGGACCAGCCCGGAGGCCACCGCACCGTTCCACAGGCTGGACTGGTGCTGGTTTACCCTCAAGGAGGCGTTAGGCGTCGGGCAACCTTGGGCTCGGTGTGAGTGCTCCGTGTTGACCTTGGCGTGGACGGGGGGGGGCGCGGCGTCGGGGGCGAGGGGTAGGGTATTTCAGATTCGAGCGCACCGGAATAGCCAGAAAAAAAACGGGACAGTTGCGACTCGGTCGCGACATGGCGCACTCAACGCCCTCGTCTTTCGCCCACCGTAACAGCTGTCGCTGGCTTGGTCAGATCGCGGCGGGTTGACCGACGAACATACCCGAAGACGACTCAACATGCATGCACGGGTACGACTTCTCTGCACGGTGTTCGTCAGCCGACACCGTAAAAATACTGAGCACTCAAACCACCCGTCCTACCCGTCCGCGTGCCCTTCCTCCCGAACCTCACGGTCGGCCAAGGCGTAAGCTCGGCTCCGCCCCCACTGTAATGCAGCCGCGGCCCAGGAATAGAAATCGCGGGAATGACGCTGCAACACCCTACCAGTAGAAGCGGCGGGAGGCCTCAACAACTGAAGTACGCCAGGGCTTGCACAAAGTCAACCATCGTTTATCCTTGATAGATTCGGTTTCAGTTTCAATGTTGGAATCGGTTTCGATTACAGTTTCGGTTACGATTTCGGTTTCGGTTTCGGTTTCGATTTCGGTTTCGGTTTCGGTTTCGGTTTCGATTTCGGTTTCGATTTCGGTTTCGATTTCGGTTTGGGGTTCGATTACGGGTTCAATTTCGTGCACTCGCATGACACTCACCCCGAGCCGCTCGCACACGGCATCCAGCGCCTTATCGTAGGGCCCGCCGGGCTCGAAGCTCTTGAGACCTAGCTTTCTGGCCCACTCCAGCCGTACGTGCCTGACATCATCATCCGGTGCGGTGGGGGGCAGGGGTGGCCGCAAACGTAAGCGCGCGAGCGCGTGCGCCCGAGAGGCTATCAGCGCGCGGCGGCGGCGGTTTTGAACCCGCCCGGCTTCTCAACTCGGAGGTCTTCTTTCTGGAGAGCGATCAGCATGCTTATCGGCCAAGCACCCGCGCCGCGTGCGGTCGCTCGGTTGCCTCTTACCTGGGTGTGCGGAAGCTCGCCGACCAATTGACGGTGGTACCGCCCCCGACGCAAGAGCCCGCAAGAATGACGACCGCTCCGTCGTCTGAAGCGACGACACCCTGTTTGGCGGACCGGCGAGAGGCGTTGGGGTGGGTGCTTCTACTGCTTCTACAGGATTTTTGTTCTCTTTTGGCAAAAATGGTGGGTTGCGGGCCCCCTAGCGATCATGATTATTTCCCGCTCCGCCAGGGATGGAAGCCTCGCCGTTACGGAAGCTCTTGACCGCGCCTCTGCGCACAGTGGCGGCGCTGTTTCAGACTAAGCCGATGCGGGCAACAGCCTAAGACGCGGAAGAAATTTCCTCTGCTTCGGCAGGAACCAAGAACTCGCGGCACAACAATAGTGGAGCCACCGCTGCAACTGTTGATAGTATGCGACACGCCAAAAAGCCGTCGGCAATTCTCCTTGAGCGAGCAGGCTGCTGCTCGCGAGGGCCAAACTCGACACTCCACGCAAAGAGGGCGCCCTACGGAACCGAACAGAAAGGAAAAACCACCAAAAACAACAGCAACAAAAAACGCGCACCTGCCGCTCGTACAAGTTCTTGTACCCCTCCATTTCGGAGAAGCCCGCGAAGTCCTCCGTGTCGTAGAGTCCCCCTTTTTCGAGTACCGCCACCTTCAACCCCCTTGCCGCAAGCGCTCCTGCGGCGCACCCGCCCCCTGCTCCAGACCCCACAACGACGACATCGACGTCAAGGCATGGAGGGAGCGCCTCGGGCGGCGCGGGGGCGGTATTTGCGCCGGCGCCGATGTTATTGCCCGCGCTTTTGCTCCGGGGACGCCCGAACGACCTGGCCGTGTTTGGCAAGGATGAGGAAGACGACGGCATCGAGCAAGGGGACGGGGGGTTCGACGATACCGTCGTCGGGGAAGATGCCGCCGCGGCTGCTCTCGCCGCCTGAGCCACCTTAACCTTCATGCGCGAGGCGGGGGGAGGTGGGGTGGCAAGGCAAGCAAAGCGCACGGACGGGGGCGAGACCAAGGATACTATTGGAGGGGGGGCGGGCGCGGGCAGGCTTTCCTACTGGCGTGCTGGGCAATGCACGCCTCTTAACATAAGGCGGTATGTACTGTACAAGACTGGGTGTTCCGGTGGGGTCGTCTGGTGAGTCGCCTTATGGGCCTCTCGCGGCCGTCGGACTTGGGAGTAGGGTATAAGAACATTCAGGCATTAAGGCAGCCAAACCAACTCGTGTTGCGCCTTTTGCTCCATCGATTGAACGATTCCGGGTGACGGCAAACGTCGACCAAGTATTTTCCACCGATAAAAAAATCCAACCCGATGAATTGACTAATCAGAAAACTGCGGGCACGAAATCTCTCTCTCTGCGCTGTGAAACTCACCGCTCGGAAAGGGCCTCAACTGTTTCGTCGTTGAGAAATATGGCTCTACTGTAAACACGTCGGTGAGCGGACGGGGAGAGGGATCTACTGTAGGCCCGACGCGATTCGGCAACAACACCTGGGAAGGCACGGGAATGGAGATCCAGACCCGATGCTACTCGACAAATATACGAGGGAAAAGGTGCCGGGGGAGGCTTAGCAAGAAGAATCCGGAGAAATAGTTGGCATACCCCGGGATCGACGCATGGCTGGGCTATACAATAGACAACCTGGAGGGCGGAGAACATGACAACCCAGAAATAGTAGCGTTAACGGCACAACACTTCGTGGCTAGCGCCTGCGGGCCAACCCCACAACAAGAGGAGCTAAAGGCCACTTCTCGACTGCGACGGGGTCTCTCTCATTCCCAGCCGCACCTTCGCCCCAGACCAAAGCCCAGACTTGGCGGCCGGGCCCCCACCGACGGGGTTGTTGCTGTCCCGCGCGAGGCGGTGGTGCTGAGGGTCATAGCGGATGTCGGCCCAGCTAGGATTGGTTTTGATCGCCGCCGTCGCAGCCGTGGACCTAACCGAACGCCCCTTAGGGACCTCGGGATGCGCGCTGAAGTACAACGAGCACGACAGTCGCTTTACGCCCTGAAAAAAACGGGAAGGATGAGGGAACGAGGGGAATGGGCATGTCGTTCAGTGGTGCCAAGGGCAGAGCGTTGATTGTTGATATTCCAACCTCCGGGTGGGAGGGGGGGGTGCTCATGTTATGCATGGCCGTAGTCGTATGACCATAACACCTCCCATCCCTACAATGCCGGGATGGAGCATGCCCGCCTGTCACCGACCATGGAGAACATTGCTTGCACCAAGCGTGAAGCGCCGTGAGGTGTTCGGCGAGTCGCATGAAGGGCGAGCTGCATCCTACTACGAACTGCTTGTGAGGCGGCTTTTTTGCATACGAGTGCCTTACCATATACCAGGTGCACCCTACTTGATACGATCAACCCCTTTCGCGGAGTTAAGGTTCACCCCGCTTAAAGTATCTAACTCGAGCGCCAGCCAGCCATGGTGACCGCCAAAACAAAAGAACGACACCCTTGTTGTCTAGCTCCCGCAGGCAAATATTGAAGTGTTTTACAGCGTCGTTGCCAACAGATGCCAACCCAACCCATACATAATATATATACGATAGGGAGCGAGTCGGTTCACCTCTAACTGCACGTGGCACTCGAACAGCCATAATCATGAACAATGTTTTCGAAGTCCCTATCTAATTACTGGCAGGCACCGTTCCCCCCAAAGCAGGGCCTGAGGACGCACACCCGACAAAAAAACAATAGCAAGCTGGGAGAGGGCCCCGTAGACTCAACCAACTCAACGAACGGTCCGGTTTCTCCCGCGCCCCGGCGCTAGCCGAGTCACCACCGACCTGAAATGCTTCCCGGAACTTTCCGATCCGAGAGACCGACCATCTCTTGAGAAGGGCGTGCCGAGCGGCGAGTGGTTGGGCCGGGAGGGGTACAGCCCTGCCAGTAAGGATGAAAGCCCCCAAACGCGTGCTCAGCACCCACAGCAGAGCTTGGAGGCCTGCGTGGAGTCGGTCGGAACAGCCAATGGCGAAGGACGTCGTTAAGTCATAACAGCTGCAAGCGATGTCGTGACCGCCAGCAGGAAGGGCCCCCCACCCCTCCAACAAGGAGGAACGAAACCCGGATCAAATTGCCGGGGGTAGGCTTTACAGGTAGACCCTGTGGCCCTCCCACGGGGTTGTTCTCGCATCTGGCGCAGTGCAGTGGGAAGTGGGATCAGCCCGCGACGCGTGAAGCGGTATTTCGCGAGCGGACCCGAGACCCCCCCCCCCCGTTTAAGTATATTATATATTTATAGGTTGGGTTGGCGTCGGTTGGCGACGACGCTGTAAAACACCCTCTCACTGCGTGAGCTAGACAACCAGGGTACCGTTTTTTTTTTTGCGGTCACCAAAGCTGGCGGTCGAGTTAGATCATTTGTGCGGGGTGGAGAACCTTTGCTCCGCACAAGGGGAATGATCGTATCACGTGGCGTGTATATGGTAAGGCACCCACGAGGCAGTTACATAGTGCTCCCATTGCTGTCTCAGGAAGTGGCCACACCGAAAAATAAATTACCTCATTGAAGCTGTCATCCATATGCAAGTCCGCCTCACAAGCGGTTCTTAGTAGGATGCAGCTCATCCTTCATGCGACTCGCCCAACATCTCATGGCTCTTCGCGCTTGGTGCTAGCAATGTCTGCCAGGTCGGTGAAACCCCGACATGCTCCGTCCCGGCATCGTAGGGATGCGAGGGTCTATGGTCATACGGCTACGGCCATGCATGGAAATGCAGTACACCCCGTCCCCCTTCCTCCCTCCCCTCTCTGCGCGTTTTCCTTACCTGAGCGTTGCTCGGGCGAAATGTTCGCCTCGAATGACTGCGCAAGCAGACCGGCCACGCCGACGTCCGACGCAGGGCGTCCGTGCATCTCCAAGCACCGGCGAGCGAGGGTTCGCACGTACGCCTCCACCGACGGCGCAAAATGCGCCTGTCGGGGCGACGTCGCGCAATCCGATGTCGCTTTCCCTTCGAACATATTTGATCGAATCACAGCCACAGCCTGGAGCGTGGGGCGGCACAGACGGCGTCCACAGCAGGCGTAAAAAGCGACGACAAAAACGCAAGAGAATTAAGGCCCGGCGGTCAAGTCGATGACACAGGGGACGAGCCCCACCAACGTCTGTGCTTTCATATAGCGAGCGTGAGGAGGCAGGGTGCCGTAGCGAGAGGAAGACCCTCGCCGGTCGACGCTAAACAGATACAGCATACCCGAAGTTTGTACATGTTTGCACTAATCCACCGTCAACTATTTCCCATCAGTGATATGAATACCAGGTATGTATAATATCTTGGTGCCTATCATACCACCTTCATGCAGCCGCTTGAACTTTTGCAATTTCGTCGAATTGCAAAATATAGGCTACGAGCACGGCAAGAGCGTTTCAACCAGACCTTGGCCTTGCCCAGGAGTGGATAAAAGTCACGCACTGATTCATCCATCCGGGCGGGGGCGGAAACGGGTATAACACACCGCATTGGTCCGCTTCTAAGCCGCATACAGTCAGTGGCGTGTTTTCACACCATGAGCATCACCGGGATATTCCGAGAACGTTCTTGTCTCTGTTGCACGATTCTTGGCGGAGGTGGTCCGCAATGACCGCTGTACTACAGCATACATACATAATATATGCACACGAATATATCAATACAGCTTGTCTGCCTCTGGCCCGCGGACGAAATGAGCCAACAAGATCGGAATAAGTACCATATACGAAGTATACCAGTATCCTTTCGGCATATATGTATATCGACCCGTGTACCATGGGGGGATATCGTTTCTGGCAGCGCAACGGTTCAGCAGATGTGGGCATGGGTTTCTTTGGGCCCTTTACCAACACACGATCAAACAAAACCTCTCGACGGAGTAAACCTATCGTCTGCGTTAACAAGGGAACACATACCGGTACAAAACATCAGTAGGTAGCAGTGGAGCCGCGCAGCTTCACACTTGTGCGAACACTTTTTTATTTATGGCAGCGCTCCTCATGAGATGGTCAACATCGAAATTGACAGTTCTATTGGATACATAAAAAAAGTTAGCGGCGCCTTATAAGCACTAAACATTTACAGCAGGGCGCACGGCCCGATGGTTGGCAGTTACCACATTTAGATATAATTTGTGGTCTGGCAGGAAAAATGTCAACCATTTAGTCCAAGCTGGGCTATAGGTAGTAAGTAGCGTTGCAGCGTATGCACACCACGCGCAATGTCGGTTTCGCCGAATACCTCTATCCAGGGGTTTGCAGTGCCAATACACAGCAGTCTTGCCAAACGGAGAAAATGCAATATGAATATCGGTAATGCTAAATACGACACCGGTGTCGCGACTTATGATTTACGACACCGGTGTCGTGTATAGGCGGCTTGTATACGACACCGCGCAGCATTCGCGGCACACGGCCGGGATGGGCTAGGGACTGCCCGGGATCTGTAAACATTCGTCTCTAGCTATCGTTGAAGCTATGGTGAAAAGCCCAAACGGACCCGAGCTCGGGGAGATATATGCATATCACGCTCACCCTCAAGAAACTCAGCTCGGTCTCGTGATTTCTTTTTACACGACACCGGTGTCGGATATATTTGTATACACGACACGCGCCACATTTTGCGGCACACTTTCCAGTTATTATTAATGAATAGTATAGTAGTTGTTTCGGAAGGGTGTGTTGCCATCGTGTAGGGCTACGTATAATGGAAGCTAGGATGAAGCCAACATGGACCAGTACACGTACTCAAGGAGATATGGGCTGTCGTCTACCAGATGCATTCTAGCTGGAGGCGACAGCAGTCATACATACCAGTGGTGCAGTGTCGTGCTTGTGGGGAAGATGCAGTGAGCATATCTGCGATATAATATGGTAGACACTACAGTCATGTTGCTAACATAAATACTGCTGTACGAGTACGCACACAGCTGGAAGGAGACAGCCGACAGGTCTAGACTACCCGTACCGCGCACCTCTGTTGTAGCTGCTTCGAACGCGGCCTTGTTGTGTGTTTGGTTTCGCTATCATTTTTTTTTTGCTTCTCGTTCTTATCCCTGTGATAAGGAATACGTACGACCTGGCTTGGTGGATGGCGAGCTCGGTACTTTTCCTATTTTTTTCTACAGTAGTGGTCTTACTTTCGTTTTTTTATTTTGTTTTTATTTGCCTGGTGCATTGCCTGTCGCATCTCCTCCAGGGGGGCACGACAGCGATGCTACAACCCCTCGCATTGTTTTATTTTATTTTGCCGTGGTCGCTTTTACCTTTGTTTTTCTTGTCCTTCCGTATTTTCGTAGGTTTTCTTCGATTGTTTAGCTACGTACGTACGTATTCATTTTGTTTTTGTTGTTTCCAGGGTTCTTTACGGTTAACCGTCCGTGCACGGTGCGGTTTATTTTTTTCGAAAATCTTACGGTCCGGTTCGGTGCGGTTTTGAGAAAGCAGAAATAGAACGGTGCGGTTCGGTGCGGTTATCCGATATTGTAAATCCTACGGTGCGGTTCGGTTTTTTCATGCATCCTACGGTGCGGTTCGGTNCCCTTCGTGTCTCGATGGACACACCACGCCTAGCCACGAAAAAGGCGACCGCGCCCCTTCTGACCCCCCCTCTACTGGCCGGCGCCCTCCTATATCCGCGATGGCGCCGGGCTCGCCCGCGCTGCCGTGCTCACTGTACACGCACGAACGAATCAAAAACCGAAAAAGCAAAGAGACTCTCGCCAACAAAAAAAAATATAGGAAACAAAGACAGATATACACCTTGGCATGTAATGGAAGGGGGCGGTGTCGAAGTGGGAGCTCTGAAAGGCCAGTGATGGGTAATCCCTGAAAGAGGTATCTGTAAGTGTGTCTATACTGGTACCAGGTACCTGGTACAGCAACAGCAGTATGTGTGTTCTTCACATCAAACCGTCCTTTTCTACCCGTCGACATCCAGCACACCCAGTGTCTGTGCCGATTCTTCATCCTATTTATAGAGAGATACCAGTTCTGTGGTCACCAAAACTACAACACAGAGATACTACGCTGCGATGCAGTAAGCAGAGCAGACACTGCAATACCATATACGGCAGGCACGACCTACCCTGCTAGCAACCCAGCTGCGTGAAAGAGAACAAAAGAAAAGAAAAGGCGAAAAGGGAAAATTAAAGAATAAGTAGTAAAAATAACAACAGATAACAAACAAAAACGATAACAAAAGACAAAGAGAGAAAGTGTCGTGCTTTTCCCGGAGATGTGACACAAAAATAAAATGAAATGAAATGAAAACGACGTAAGCAGAGCAAGACTAAGAACGAAAGGAAAGGATAGGCAACCGAAGCACACCAAAAGCACCTTCCAGGCATCCGAGGCAGGTTTGCAACAGGTTTGTACCCGTAGTACAGACAGATTCTAGCAGCTAGTCGGTCTGGTACCTTGCTACCTTGTCTGCAGTCTCCTTCCTGCTTTCGTCAGCCGCGGTTTCCCTACGAACTGTCCGCCCCCCCCGTCTCTCTTCCCTTGGGCGCCACCCATACAACGGATGCGCGGCGCTTCCTACTCAATTCCGTTTCGTCTTCGTGCCACACACGAAAGACAGGAAAGAGAGGAGGAAACAACCAGGGTTCTTTACGGTGCGGTTTTTCCTATCGATTCGGTGCGGTTCGGTGCGGTTAACCGCACCGAACCGCACCGAATCGATAGGAAAAACCGCACCGTAAAGAACCCTGGTTGTTTCCTCCTCTCTTTCCTGTCTTTCGTGTGTGGCACGAAGACGAAACGGAATTGAGTAGGAAGCGCCGCGCATCCGTTGTATGGGTGGCGCCCAAGGGAAGAGAGACGGGGGGGGCGGACAGTTCGTAGGGAAACCGCGGCTGACGAAAGCAGGAAGGAGACTGCAGACAAGGTAGCAAGGTACCAGACCGACTAGCTGCTAGAATCTGTCTGTACTACGGGTACAAACCTGTTGCAAACCTGCCTCGGATGCCTGGAAGGTGCTTTTGGTGTGCTTCGGTTGCCTATCCTTTCCTTTCGTTCTTAGTCTTGCTCTGCTTACGTCGTTTTCATTTCATTTCATTTTATTTTTGTGTCACATCTCCGGGAAAAGCACGACACTTTCTCTCTTTGTCTTTTGTTATCGTTTTTGTTTGTTATCTGTTGTTATTTTTACTACTTATTCTTTAATTTTCCCTTTTCGCCTTTTCTTTTCTTTTGTTCTCTTTCACGCAGCTGGGTTGCTAGCAGGGTAGGTCGTGCCTGCCGTATATGGTATTGCAGTGTCTGCTCTGCTTACTGCATCGCAGCGTAGTATCTCTGTGTTGTAGTTTTGGTGACCACAGAACTGGTATCTCTCTATAAATAGGATGAAGAATCGGCACAGACACTGGGTGTGCTGGATGTCGACGGGTAGAAAAGGACGGTTTGATGTGAAGAACACACATACTGCTGTTGCTGTACCAGGTACCTGGTACCAGTATAGACACACTTACAGATACCTCTTTCAGGGATTACCCATCACTGGCCTTTCAGAGCTCCCACTTCGACACCGCCCCCTTCCATTACATGCCAAGGTGTATATCTGTCTTTGTTTCCTATATTTTTTTTTGTTGGCGAGAGTCTCTTTGCTTTTTCGGTTTTTGATTCGTTCGTGCGTGTACAGTGAGCACGGCAGCGCGGGCGAGCCCGGCGCCATCGCGGATATAGGAGGGCGCCGGCCAGTAGAGGGGGGGTCAGAAGGGGCGCGGTCGCCTTTTTCGTGGCTAGGCGTGGTGTGTCCATCGAGACACGAAGGGAGCATGAAGGAGCTTTGTCTGCCGTGCTGCTGCTGTGTGAATCCACTATGTACGAAATTATAAGGGTCGTTTCTGTTCGTAAAAGAACATTCAAGCGGTGCTTATTTTTCGAACAAATATTATAACAGAGAGAGAGCCAGGCGCGTTGAACACCATTATCCTCGAGCGGGCGAACGAGGGCCACGGTGAGCACCGGGCTTCACGCGAGGCGGGCCACGGGGCTCACTAGGGCAGAGAGTCAGTAGAGCTCGACCCGGACCGAATCGATGGCGAGGTGATCGCGGGTGGGCGGGGAGCGTCCAGGCTGACACAACGCGACAGATGTTTCCAAGAAAAAAAGAAAAAATGCGGTGCAATCATCACAGACACGACGGCCCGTCGGATTTTTTTTCAAATTCAAATTTTCGTGTCACTTGATTTTCATTTTTTTCCGACCGTTTCTTTTTCGTTTTTGTTTTTTGCTCCTCCTGCCGTTTTGTTCGAGTACGAGTACGAGTAAGTTTGTACGTCTTTCGGCATTTTGTGGATTTTTAGTTTATCGTATCATACTTCACAATTTGACCGTGCTGGTGCTGTGCTTTGTTTCTTTCACGCAATACGTATACAAAGTACGAAGTACTGAAATGCTACTGCTGTGGTGGTATATACTACCACACATAATCACGAAAACGGCAAAAATCACACCCCCACGGCAGGCAGCGCAGGGCCGTGCCGTGAGCCGTGTTGCTGTGCTTCCCCTTTCGAACGCACATCTTTCTTTGTCGTCCTGGAACATGGAGCGAAAATGTGCATACCGAGCACGTTTTGCATGCATGTCAAGTCCGCCGTTTCTTCGCTGCACCATGAACCTCTTGGCATTTTCAAGTCGGTGCTTGCACTACATCATGGGCCTCTGCTGTGCCTCTTTCCTTGCGCGAGCGTAGCGGGCAGCGTCAGCCGCCCGCGGAGCGGAGCCCTTGTATAGACTTACTTACATTTGTCCTGTTTTTTCTCCACTTGATTATAAGGACCTGCTGCGTTCTCAGAGAGTCTACGACAAATAATTCGCACTTCTACATACGATCCTTGCTTTCCCGAAGTTCTTGGCTTTCGTTGCTTTCTTCTATCCACACTAGTTTCAAGATATTTTATTCCATACTAAAATCAAGATATTTTTTTTCAATGAGTCCAAAAAAGCGAAAAATGGATCTCCCAGAACTTCAAGTCAGAATCGAAAACGCCCTAAATAAACTGGGCGAGTTAGCCGTTCTTACACTAATTTCAAGATTAAAAGCTCTGAAAAACAAAAATCGGGAAAAAACGATTTTTTGTTTTGTTTTAGTCCGATACAAGGGCTCCGCATAGGGCCCCGCATCGATGCCGGCATTTGTTTTTTGTTCGCTATACCGGCCCCGCTCTGGCATAGTTCGGCGNAAGTACGCAATCAAAGTACGCAATCGCCTCAGGGTCTTGTTCCGATCGTGGTGGCGGTAGTGGTGGTGGGTGTGATCGTGGTTTGCCTGTGGGACCGTGCTACGACAGAGAGGTATATACCGCCTTGACCGCAAATATAATCCCTGTTTTTTGTAGACTCTGATGCTTCTGGATTATGATATCAACCCTTTTAGTACTGCACTGCACATAACCATATTTAAGTCTAATTCCATGCCATTTGTCTCCTAAAGGGGTTAACATTATTAGTCCCCGCTTGGACTGTGATGTGAACATCATTCCCCGTTCGGACTCTTGATTCGAATGAATATTATACTATACGTGGATTTGTTTGGGACCCCCCGATAATTTGGCCAAAACAAAGGACAACTTTTTTCATGGCTTTGGTGCGCTAACGACCGTCTACGAGCAGCGCGAGAGCCCAGTGTCAGGACGGGGAGCATCGTGTTGCTATTTACCCGTGCCGTATAAACGCCTCCTTGCACTGCAACCATTGTAACTCGGACACCAACCATTGTATAATATCATCCCCCTATCATGCATTGGCCGTTGCTGAAAATGTCACTGCAATCGTCAATTTTCCCCTCCCCCCCCCGTCTCGAAAGGATGCGTGGTCAATGGTCAAATGACTAACGCAAGCAACAAATGAGTACGCCCCCCCCCCCCGTGCACGACATGCAGTACACCCCCCCCCGTCCCCCGCCACTCCCTGCGCCGTCTATCTAATCCGCGTATACTTATATGGTTACAGGTTTGTGGCGAAAGACATCCGGCGAAGAGTACCAAGAATGGAAGAGGGAGGGGCGGAGCTGTTGCGGCAGATGCTCATTTACGAGCCGAACTCGCGCATCACGTGCGCCCAGGCCCTGCAGCACCCCTACTTCCACGCGGTTAACCCGCGCACCGCTATGCACGTAGCCGGACAGCGCTCGGCACCGTCCCCGCCATGACATCGCGATACCCCCTCTACTTCTTCTTCTCTCGCCGCTGCCTGCAAAAAAGATGCTGCGTTACGCTATAGGGGAGAGATATTTTTCGCGCGTCATTGGCACGTCAAGGATGTGCCTTGACACGTCAATTCACGTTCTTGACACGTCAAAGTGCACGTTTTGACACGTCAAAGTGCATGTTCTTGACACGTCAAGGCACGTCCTTGACACGTCAATACTTCGTCAAGGCCTCTGTTGGCCTTAATATAATAGGTTTAGTGCAGGAGGGCCGTCCGTCGAGAGATCAAGTCGCGGTTGCCTTGCCAGCGTGCCCGATTGATTGGTTTGTTGGTTCGTCGATTGGTCGGTTAGTTCATTAGTTAGTTGTTTGGTTGACGGATTGATTGAATGATTGATTGATCGATCGGTTGGTTTGATTTTGTTAGCGGACTGGTTGATCGATTGGTTGATGGATTGGTTGATTGGTTGACTTGTTGGTTAGTTTATTGACTTGATCGATTTATTGACTGGCTGATTTATTGATTGGATTGGTTTATTGATTGATTCGTTGACTGATTTGATTGATTTGATTGATTTGATTGATTGATTGATTGATTGATTGGTTTATCGATTGATGGTTGATTGATTAACTTTTGTTCGGTTTGATTGGTTGATTGATTGATTGATTGATTGATTGATTGATCGGTTTACTGATTGATTGACTGACTGCTGATTGGGTCTCGATCGATTGATTGCTCGATTGGGTATCGATTGATTGATTGGTTTTGATTGATTTTGGTCGATTGAATTGGTTGATATTGATTGCTTTTGGTCGATTGAATTGATTGATATTGATTGATTTTGGTCGATTGAACTGGTTGATATTGATTGATTTTGGTCGATTAAATTGGTTGATATTGATTGATTTTGGTCGATCGATTGATTGATCGATCAATGGATGTAATAGGTAGATTGCTTGATGGATGGATCGATTGAATGATGTGGTTCGTGAATTGACTGGTTAGACTGATTGGTGGATTGATTGATTGGTTTTGAATACCTTGGTTGATTGGTTAATTATTTGATTGATTGATTGATTGGCTGATTCGGTTGATTGATTGATCGAGTGTTTGATTTGTTGATTGGTTTTTGATTGATTGATCAATTGGTTGATTGATGGACTGATCGATTGATTGATTGGTTGATTGATTGATTGGTTGGTTGATTGATGGACTGATCGATTGATTGATTGATTGATCGACTGATTGATTGATTGATTGATTGGTCGACTGATTGATTGATTGGTTGATTGGTCGATATATTGTCTGCCTGAGCGGACCGTCATCGTTACGGGGGAGAAGGAGCGGAGGAAGGACACGGTAACTCCTTGTTCGGGAGCCAGGGGGCATGATAAATAGGTGTCGCTTTTTTACGGGCACGAGTCCTTTCGCCTGCTTTCGTTCCGCATTTATTATTTTTATACCTGGACGATTTGTGGGTGTGTGGGTGAGTGTGTGGGTGGATGGTTTTTGTTGTCGTTGCTGTTGCTGTAGTTAGTTGTCAATCTGTTGTTTGTCACACCATACTACTACTACTGTTGTTGTACTATACCTGGTATAGCACACAGAGTCACGGAAAAGGCATACATCACACCCACAGCAGGCAGCGCAGAGCCGTGCTGTGAGCTGTGAGCCGTGTTGCTGTGCTTTCTCTTCCTTTCGGACATAGAGCTTTGTTGTCCTGGAGCATGGAGCTCTATCTGTCTACGAGTACTCGTACTGGTACCTGGTATGCATTTGCAAGTCGCCTGTGTGTGTGTGTTTTTTTTAATTATTATTTTTTTCTTGTGGTGTACGACTGCTGCTGCTGTCGTGTCGTAGGTGCTTAGTCGCATGCCACATACCAGTACTCCTGCAGTACGATACAGAGCGGTAGGCGGGTACACTTCCGGTCCTCTCATAAGAAAGCCCCACAAGAAACTCAGCCTAAACATTACGGGGGAAATAAGAAAGTCGACAGCTATTATACTGAAGTTAGTGTGGGATACACCCCTTTCTCAAGTAAGAAAGTCAGCCTAAAGCCCGATTTCTGGTTTCTTATGAGCGGGCCGGTACTGCTGTACTGTACGTTCAGTTTTACGTATAATACGTAAATCAATACGTATTTCGCTGCATTGCACCATGAATCTTTTGGCATTTTCAAGTGGGTCCTTGCACCACATCGTGGACCTCTTCTGCCCCTTTCCTTGCGCGAGCGTCAGCCGCCCTCGGAGTGGAGGTTTGCTTTCTTCGCGATCTCTTTTCGTGTTGGAAGATAGATACTCACTTTCGTCCTGCATTTGCCGACATATGATATACGTATGGAGCTCTCGGCATTATCAAGTCGCCAGTTGCAGCTAATTTATGTTCCCCTTTTACCCTTTTCACATTCTTTGGTTCTGTTCTTCCTTCTGCGAGCGTAGCGGGCGGCGTTAGCCGCCCGCGCAGCGGAGCCCTTGTATGATATAAGAGTACGCGTACATAGTTTCCAGAGTACGTACGTGTTCCTTGTGTTCAAGTGTAACTCAACGAACATTTTGAAAGCAACTGATTCGCCCGAACATCAACCGGTCTGCTATGCAACCACGAAAGTAAGGCTCTCATGAAGGGCAGGGAGATTGAGAGGCTACACGCCCCCCTCACACCTGCTCAACCGTAGCATCAGCCCCTTCCGCCGTGTCGACCTCAAACCCTGGCAGCAGAGTATCTCCGAAAGCCTCCAGAACCTTCAGCTCCCTCTCGCCCAACCAAGTTACCTCTACCCCCTCGCCACCCCCAGCGCTGACATCAGCACCTTTTTCTGCAGCTTTCGCAGCTGTCGTCCATTTCCCCCCCTCTATTCCAGACCCGGCCGCCTTGGACTGCAGGCGATTGAAGCCCTTCGTCGGGCCTCGCGAAGAATGTCGGAGGAAGGCGATGTACAGTATGGCAGTAGCCGAGGCGGCCCCGGCGAGGACAGTTGCGGCGGGGCCAGGAAGCGGCGGCGACTCTGCTCTCAGTGTTGAAGGAACCATTTTATGAAGGAACCGCATTGCGGCGTCGCGCGCAGCCTCACCGATGCCGCCCGGGCTCCCTACAGAGCTGCTGTGACCTGCTACACGTGCGCGTCCGAGCAATACGGCGAACGACGTGGCGAAACTTGACAGCCAGGGGGGTACTGCTGGTATCATGCCCACATGTACCGCGACTCAAACGATTCGACTTCGGCGCGTGAAGCCTAACGCCGAGAGAGAAGAGAGGCTGCTTTGTTGACTTGGGTGTTTTATCAGCAGGGCGGCAGGCCAACAAAAGGCTAGGCGTGCGTTTGACGCCAACTTAGCTAGCCGCAGGGTGCTGGCCGTGGAATGCTCTGGGCTTCCCGACACCGGCAACTTCACCAGTCGCTGCCTGTCGGTGTTAGGTACGCTAGGCGGCCCTACCCTACTTGAGATGAGGCCTGCATAGCGCCCGAAGTATATTTTTTGACCAATCAAAATACGTTCAGATTTTCAGCGCGGGGGAATTAAAACAAATTCTACGCGCGACCATATGGACGGAAATATAATAACCTCTAAGGCGTTAAGATAGAAATAAAAATGCTCTTATATTTACGTCCAGAGTAAGCTCATGGTGTACCGGTGTGCAAATAAATATGCATGCGGCATGCGGCATGCGATGAGTGTTGGGCATTACGCATACCATACGGCATGCAACGAAGGGGTGTACGATATACGGGCGTGTACAGCGGGTACTTGACAGGTATGATATGCACCATGTACCGCTACTGTTGTACGGCGGCACAGCTGTATGGAACTGGTATGTGTATATATCTTGTGCTTGCAGGTTGTGGAACTGTTTGTAAAATAAACGGGGAGTGGGTACGTACAGTACAGCGTTTGTTTACGTACAGGTATAGGTACAGCAGTATGCACTACGCACTGCTGCTGCTGCTGTTCGGCGGTACAGCAGTATATCTGGAACTGATACGAATCTATGTACGAGTATACGAGTACGTATATCTTGTGCTTGCACAGATGACAGGTCGTGGAACTGGCTGTCACCCTACGAGTAGTACCCGGACAGGATTTTGTTTTCCTTGTACTATACCAGTATCATACTCGCTGAATGCTGAATGCACAGCAGTACAGAGTAGACTCCTTGTTGTGTTACGTGTGTTTTGCCTTTTCGGCTAACTTACTCCCAGTATAGTATCGGCGCTGTGACCAGCGCCGTTGCGCTTGCCTCGACCTCGCACGCGCTACCCGTACGTAGTCAGCGTGCAGAGCATTTATTTGCCACCTGCGTTGATTTTCCTCTGGCGAAGCTACGAGTACTCAGCAGACCGCTACTCGGCAGACCAAGAAAATTTGAATTTTCCCGTTCGCGACGACAGCAGTTTCCCGCGTTTTCCTTCCGCCAGTTCAATGGAAATATATGAAAAAAGTTGGGTTGTCGCAAACTCTTTACCCCTCCTGCATAGTAGATAGGCATAGGACAGCGAGCTGTGCTCCACACCTCACGCGTGTGGTCACTGCATCCTGTTATCATCCTACACTGTCCTGCAGGCTACAGGTTAAATACCGCGCAAACGCCACCCCCTCTATCATAGCCAAGATACGGGCAGAGAGCTCTGCTCGACGATCTCGATGCAAGACTGACACATGCTCCCTGGACGCGTTTTTGACACCCTTTGTAGAATGGGAAGCCGTCTTCGGTCCCTGAAATGGACCCTTGACTCGACAACACTCTGTAACACTCCGTGTATAACGCCCGCCAGTGCCCGCGCTGGAATACTTTCCACGTATGTTGACGCATTCATCGAACCCCCATTGTCCCCGTCCCTGTGCTCAAACATCACGTCGTGGGTAATCATTTTCTCCTCGCTTTCCTCTATGCGCCGCATTGGTGACACCCGCATGCCTGGAACCTGCCCTGTTTGTTAAATTGAGGAAAACAGCCAATCTACACTACTTTACGTTTACCACGGCGTTTGTTTCCACACCTCTTCGTCAAATGTACTGGCGCTCGGATGGTTTCCGTAGTCGAACTCCATCGTCAGATCTCCACCTGGCAATACGACAGCTGCAACCCAAACCCGCGCGATATGTTTCAAACAATCGATTCCTTGAAAATTGTGAGTGTGTGTGTGCCGCCGAACAACGCTTCTATGGTGCTTCATGGCAATCCCATGGGGGCGCCACATGGGTATTCACGGCAATGCCATGGGGTTCCATGGCGCGTGATTTCATGGCATGCCATGAAACCCCCATGACATTACCATGGTATTGGCCCATGGCATTGCCATGGAAAGGCCCATGGCAGTACCATTGTGCCATGGAACGGTCCATGGCAATTCCATGGTAAAGCCATGACAATGCCATGGTACTGGCAAGCACTGCCATGGAATTACCATGGTGTGTGCATAGTGTCGCCATGGGTTACCATGGCATTGCCATGACAGCCCATGTCATTGCCATGGGCAGGCCACGCCATTGCCATGACCATGCCATGACATGTCATGGTAAGGCCACGGAAACCCACGGCAATGCGATGACATGCGCATGGCATTGCCATGGAATTGCCATGTGACACATCATGGCAATGCCATGAAGGTTTATGGCAATGCCATGGCGTGCTATGGAGAGTCGTGGCAATGCCATGGCGTGCCATGACATGCCATGGCAATGCCCATGCCATGGGGTCCATGGCAATGCCACAGTGGCCCATGGCAATGCGAATACCACGAAAAAATCAAATATTGTACATCTAATTTTAAATTATGCTTGTGCCATGGTGTATGACGTGGCAAGTGCCATCGTTTCGCCATAGCATTTGTCATGGCGTGTTGCCATGATTTTTTGCCATGGCAATGCTATGGCAATGCCATGTCCATGCCATGGGCCGTCATGGTGCACTACGACCCATGGCATTGCCATGAAAAAGTCAACTAATGTAGATCTGCTTTGTGGCAACAATCCTGTGTGGCAGAAGCCTTGCCGCCACGATCTTGTGTGATGACTTCGCTACTGCTGTACAGTAGACGACTTGGCAATAGTCCGTAAAGTTAGCTTACCGTCCGCTCGTAGTGCCCGCCGCCTCGCGCGAGACGTTGTCAACATTATCCTTGCTGAGAACCCCAAGCCAACGCCCCGTCGGCCCAACGTCAAGTACGCCGGATGAAACTAGTGCCTTGACCACCGACCAACGATTGTTCGACCCTGTCTAACCAAGACACAGGCGCCTGTGTTTCCCGTGCGCATGTTATCCAAGTTTATAGGAGCTGTATGTCGGATTCGGAGTCGACCGACCCGGCCATGCCGCGGCTGTTGTTCGTGCTGGGCATTGCACCCGGCAGCATAGCACCATGGAGAGACCCCTCGAGCCCAATATCCACCTGGGCCAGCGCACGCGCCGTGCAACTGGACTTTCAGCCGCCAATTCTACCGGAAGCACTGCCGCCTGCTCCTCTGGCCGTGCACCCGCAGCCGGCGGTTGCCCTTAGAACCATGGTATAGCAGCCGCCAACGCCACCTCCCCCCCCCCCCCCCCCCCCCCCCCCCCCCCGCCCACCGTCTCCCTCACTACCTCCGTCGCTGCCGGCCCATCTCTTCAATGTGCTCTTGCAGAGACACTAAAATGTTGTCTCCATGGATGTCAAGATCCACATGACCACCCGTGCGAGTCTTTTTGCATCAAACGTCCAGGAGCGAGCGGCGCAGGCAACCATCAGCCAGCACAAGTTGGAGGGCGCGGCTAGCTGTCAGGCCATCGCAAGCTTCTAAGTGGCAGTGGCTCTGACCGCTGCCTTGTTTTCCTCTGGCGGCGGCGACCGCGACGTTGGTGCAGCGCAAACTTGTCAGCCAAGAGGAGGCTATCCGCTTGTAGCCCACCCGGACAGTGGAGGTCCACAGCCGCTCAGCGGCCACGCCCTTGACGAACGGACGCGCCACGGCAATCCTTCGCCAGGTTCGGCGTGAGGTGGATACCGTTAACAAACGGCGCAGGGGGTAGGCTGCCACGTTTTCAGCCCCATAGTCGACCGCTGCCATACTTTATACCAACGGTCGATTCTACGTTGACTCCGTTGCTGGCCCTGTCGACAAGGTTGCCTGCCCCGATCCCAGTAGGCGTTTCCCGGGAAGTAGCCGCTCGGCCCCCTCTGGCCTCCGCTCCTGCGGCTCCGTTTTATCTGGGGTTTTGTTCGTCCGCCCCGGCCCCTGGTGCAAGGTACCGCGACGCTCCTCTCGTCCAGGAATCCCCGAAATCTGCCACATCCCGTTTCCGACATCCGAGGCACGCATTCTCTCTGCATGTCAGTGAGGCGTATGTGCACCTCCAACCCATGGCGCTGGTGGTGCTTTTATCGATGTGGCCGGGGCTGAAGCATTTCCTTGAGTACTTCCAAGAGGAAACGAACACACCACCAGGTTTGCACCAACGACCGGGGCGTCGTCCGGACTTGCGGGAGCTAGAGACAGCTCAGCAAAACACGTGCATACTACAAGATAGTGCGCCTTCCACGCCGTTTGGCACGCTGACGGTATACCCAAGAGCACCGAGGTATGTGGTGGGTCTTGGTTGATTATCACAAACTGCTGGCGCCGAAGAAGCCGCATAATTACCATATAATTCACGAGCATATGCTACCAAGTCTGCAGCAGAAGGGTCCCCCCGTTTTCACTACTGAGTTGAGGCCGCTCGCGCGAGTGGGTATGTACCTCACTAGAAGATGGACAGGCTGTTGCCGCAGCGTAAGAAACATGTATATATACGAGGGTGAATATCGCGAAACGGAAAAACACCTGACCTCAAAAGTGCAGAAACAGGGTAGCCACTTGCCCGAGTGGCTCTGAGTCACCGAAAGAAAATTACCTAAAAGTGACCTCCCTGTCGTAGCCTTGATCATGATTAATTGAAGGAGAAACAATGAGGCGCAAGTGATTGGCAGCACATGGTTGCTCTGCGATGTACGAACGTGGTGGCCGGAGGAGGCGTAGCCGTTAGCCGTGAAATCAGCTACCGATCATTGCGATGGAGATCTGCATAACCAATATCCAACGGAAGGGACACGAGTCTGAAGGCAAGACTGCGAAAAACTTAATCCTACCGAAATCCGACGCCAAGGCTTACGATACTCTCAAGGTCAATGTATATTACTTTAGGTTCATCTACGCAGTACACGTTCCGTGGAATCCCGCACGCGTGGCGGTATCTTATAGTTATGCTCTGACATATAAAAGGCAAACACTCCTTTAGTAGTACTCCGTCTGGTGCTGCCGATGATTTTGACGGAGCAGGGCAAGGCTCGCATTGCCTTATTCCCAACACGTATCTGTATCAATATACTTCGTATATATATTGTTTTCCCCACGTTCCGATTGTCTACGCAAAGTTCACTTGCGTTTCCCGTGGTATTTTATGGTAGGGGATTGTATCTGCGGGCACTGGGCTCCTACAAGACACAATGCAATGCGAAAGGAAAGGAATTTTGGAGGAGGTATCGGATGAAACATGGAAGGGGGATTCGCAAAGTAATCTGGAGGGAGGGTTGATCAATGCGCAGTTTAAGAGCCAAGCTTCGATTCACCCTCCATGAACGCAATCAACAGATGGTACTGGTTGTAAAGCAAGCACGTGGGGAGAATATGGTTTGGGAAAGCTTCGTAGAATGGTCGTTCGCGCATGCACCGACAGAAGATACATCGTAATCTATGTCCTATCTGAGGACCTTCCCGATCAACTGCGGTGCTCGGTACAATAGCCCGAGTCTCAGGAGCCGAGGCGCGTATTGTTGCCCCGCCAGTGTTCACTCTATGTGTTTCTCCACGTAACTGTGGAGGGATCTGTCCTCGCCTACAAAATTTGGAAGAAAAGGTCCAGCCCCTGATAGCGGGGGTCAACGCTACCACCCTACGGCAGTAGGGGTTACAAGCGCGAATGCCACAGAGACGGCACGAAAGGATACTCTAAAGGGTGTGGTGGAAAGCAACAACGTGAAACGGGTGTGCGCAACACACGGTAGCTATATCACGCAACATCACCGTGCGTCGTGCGGCAGTATGTTACGCAAAGCAAGAAAGCCACGAGTAAAACGACTGAAAAGGCTGAAAAACGGCAGTCCGCTAAGGGTTCTAGCTATATTTCAGCAACTTGGCAATATCAAAATATTACAACGAATAACACGCAGCAGACAGCGCCGGACTAGTTGTGAGCTACGCTCTCGGCAATGGAAAATAAACTAGAAGAGGTATAAGGCAGGCCGCGGGAAACGTCTACTCCGCGAAACATCTTGTGCCAGGTGCCGAAGTTATGTTATTGAAGGCACCCTAATCCGCCGTTTAGGGTTCGTGCAGTTGTGTACGAATTTTCGGAGTTCGATGAGGCTTGGTTGACGGTTTCACCGAGGCACCGAAGCCGCCGCGAGCCAGAAGGTATGGCGAAGGCGTGAAAGCGTCGCAGCCACAGGTTACGAGGGATGAGGCCATAGCCCGGAGTAAATAACGTGTCGAGTTGCGATTGCGATATTTCGTGCTGGGTAGTGGATACATAGTTGTTTGGGTAAAATCGGTTAACCAGGCGGTGTTGTGTCAGTCAGCGTGCCTGGACGCAAACAGTGGAGAATAATCACTCGGATTGCCGCAGGTCGAGTTTGAGCTCCGATGAAGGGTCGTGTACAGTAGTTCAACTCCACTAGTTTGGTACTTGACGGCAACAACACCATCGCACCTACAAGTCAGTTGGTGGCGCTTGATCTATTGGATATCGAAACGTTCGGGGGATGCTGGTCTGTCGCTGAGAGTGGCGCATAATATTGTGGGGAGAAAGTACGTAGATAAATGCTTCAAGTGATCCGCTGGAAATTTGGTCCGAGTCGTTGGAATTTCCCAAAGCTTGATCGAACGAGACATGCACGGCGTTTGAGGTCCTTTACATGTCGATGTCAAAAGCAATCCCAGGGTAGTAGAGGAGCTTGTTCCGTAGACACGTCCATTAAGAGTGTCTAACGCTGGTGCCGGGCCGATGGCGAGGACCTCAAATGGCCAAGTCCATTTGAATTTCAAAGCAATGTGTTCCAGTTCTAACATATTGTCAACCACACACGTTGTCCAGAGTGCGCGTTTCGAGACCTTGAATGCCCTGGAGAGGTATTTTATTTGTACCAAAACCTGTGACAGGAAATGCTGCTGTACACAAATCCACCATTTCTTCTCGAGGGGGACGGCATCCCTCTCTGTCTGTAAGTACCTCGCACTGCAGGGCTGTCGTGTTAACTAACGAACTGGAGTAAGGTGCACTATTCAGTGAACTATTCAAGGCTACACCTATTAATAGCTGCTGCTTGGGAGAAATAGTGTGACATATATAGCATGCGGGGGGATGGAGTATTGCAACACCATCCACTTAAAAGTGCCAGTACGTAACATCATAGTTCTAAGATGTGCCAATGCTCTTGGGATATTAACTGCCTACCGACGTAAAGTCGACGAACTATCGAATCGAACGGTTTTCAGTCGCTCTCCGGCACCCCCCCCCCCACCAGCTGTCGGTTATTGCAAGCGACCCCCCGATATACTATCCGCCAGCTTTATAACGTAGAATGTAGGGAAGGGGCACAATAGCACAACAGCTGAGAACCCTTCAGTTATCTGATTTGTTACTACACTAACAAATAGACGGTTTGATCATTTTGCGTGACGGTTACAACTCGGACAATTGGATACTGCGGAACGCCGTTCATTTATGTGGCACTCCTGTCTGACATTTACGTGGTATTGGGTTAAGGGCTTCCTTCATCACACGTGACAGGGACCCCCCATTTGCACAATGTGGGCATAAAATAATTATCCTCGAGGATACTTGAAAAATTACAGGGTTTCCACGTAATTTTCACCAAGAATTGCAACAAAAAAATCTGCTGTATTGTTCGGATTTCAAAACCCCGTCATTGTGGGCTGTTCGCAAACCCTTAAAACAAAGCAAGCTGCGGGAGAAAGAAGAAAGTTCGCGAAACGTACATACCGAGCTGGTTTTGAAAGCACCAAGTTGCCTAAACCACGACACACAAGACAAGACAAGCTCTACACGCTTGGTACAGCGGCGACATCATTAGTAGAAACACAACGGTGCTGCTGCTGAGCAGTAGCGGCGAGCCCGTTACCTTCCGTAGGCGTCAGTGATGTGAGGTGATGTCTCAAAAACAACTCTCTCTTTTGCCTCGCAGCACAGCAAACTCATTCAGCTCGAAGCAGCTTTTCAATAACCACCGAGCTGGCTAGGACACAAGACGCAAGTCAAGACAGACCCTACGCGTATGGAACAGCGGTGACATGAGTAGTAGAAATACGACATTGCTGTTTTTCAGCGGTGTTGGGCCCGGCAGCTGTCGTAGTCGTGAGCAGAGTGACGTTGGTCTCTCAAACAATCAACCCTAAATTCTACGCAACGGCACACAAGTTTCATGAGATCGAATCGTATTTTCAGATCGACCGATCTCGCTCGAACACCACCGACAAGACAAGACTAACCTTACCCGCTTGCCCCGCTGACGGCATGAGTAGTAGGAGCACAAGGTGTTGCTGAGTTCCAGCGGTTGGGGGCGTGATAGCTGCTGCATTCGCTTGCGTTGTCTGCTGCTGCTGTTGCTGTCGCTGTGTCCAAAACGTGCAATACCTCCAGGCACACGTATTGGGCTACTGAGCGCTCTACATTCAACTTCGGTTGCTTCGAAAAGAGGAAAAACTCAAAATCAATTCGAACATCTCGAATTTATTCACAATTTTCGGAATGGGTTCGTTAAGTTTCGACCGCCAAAAAACGCCCGGCAGCCTGCGAGGGTGAAAACATCCGTTTGCAACAGACGTTTTTTTTTTTTGTAAACAGGGGAAACCCTATCAACATAGTACACAATTAGGCTTACCGAGTTGAGAGGTTGGTGACACCTTGTGGGGTTTGCAACATTGTTCAATGTCAACACAAATATTGTTTTACGCCCACACTGAAATGGCCGAATCATTTGCCGACATAATTCTTGATGCAGTAGCGAAAGAAGTACCCCCCCCGCCACGTCGCACACACAAACTCGGGTGGTGCGAGAACGCTCAAACCGCAGCCGCCTTCAAAATAGCATGGGATGCGAGGGATGACGCCCGACGATCCATGCGTATTCAGAAGGACAAAACTGCGTGGAAGACGCTGAGGACGGCGTGCGCGAATCTGCGAGGGGTGATTGACGCAGGATTACATGCCTACTTCGAAGAGTATCTCGCTGAAACAGAGAGACTCCTGGCTGCCAACGATCAACGGGGCTTCTACAAGCACCTGAAGGGCACGGTGGGGTTGGACGGTCGAAAAGCGAGAAGCGAACAGTTCATCATGGACGAGGATGGCACGCTACTAAGGGACAAGGTGCGCATTCTTGAACGTTGGGCGGGGTTTTTCGGCACTCTTTTGACCGCGAAATCGCCTAATCTTGACCCAACCATCAGCGCCCTATTTCCACAGCTACCGTTGGCACCATCGCTTGGAGATGAACCGACCATGGATGACATGACCGCGGTAGTCCGGGGTATGCCAAACTGGAAAGCGGTCGGACCAGATTCCCTTCCGGCCGAGTTGCTGAAACTGGACCACCCCGAATTCATCCGGTACCTACACAACTTGCTTATCAATGTGTGGAGAACGGGTGACGTCCCCCAGCAATGGAAAGATGCGACCATTAAGGTCCTTCATAAAAAGAAGGATCGATCCGATTGCAACAACTACCGAGGGATTTCGCTTGTTGCCCATTCAGGCAAAGTATTGCTGAAAATGGTCGCGTCACGTCTCAGCAATTACTGCGAGGCCGAAGGGATACTCCCCGAGGAACAGTGCGGCTTTCGCCCAGCACGATCAACAGTCGACATGCTATTCGTCGTGCGTCGACTGCAAGAACTCGGACGAGCCAAACAAATCCCGCTGTATATGTGCTTCATTGACCTTCAGAAGGCTTATGACTCCGTCGACCGAGAGTTGTTGTGGGTGGTGCTCGCACGCTTCGGCATACCAGAG
Source organism: Saccharina japonica (assembly GCA_008828725.1). NCBI lineage: Eukaryota > Phaeophyceae > Laminariales > Laminariaceae > Saccharina > Saccharina japonica. Next base: position 239,928 of record MEHQ01002289.1, on the reverse strand, counting down.
AAGATGTTGACGGTTATCCGCCAATTCCACGAAGGCATGCGAGCTCGCGTGCGTACGGATGACGGTGAGCACTCTGAATGGTTCGATGTCACTCAGGGACTGCGGCAAGGATGTGTGCTGTCACCGCTTTTGTTCAATGTCTTCTTCGCTGCTGTGATACACGCCGTACTGATACGCTTCAGTGAGGACCCAGACATCTTGAGGGACCTGGTTCACCTCGAGGAGGACCTCGGGGCGGACGGAGTGAGGGAGGACCCACTAGCACGTGTACGGAGAGCAATATGGGGTATGCTGTACGCCGACGATGCAGGCGTTGTGTCTAAATCGGCGGAAGGGCTTGCGAAGATGATGACCGTTATTGTGACCGTTTTCGAAGCAGCTGGTCTCACCGTATCCGAAAAGAAAACGGAGACTATGCTACTGCGGACACCAAACCAGGCACTCCGGACCTCACCGCTCGTCATCGGAGCAGCGGGCCAGAGGTATAAACAGACAACGCAGTTTGTGTACCTTGGCGGTCTTATCGTCGCAAACGCGGACATTATGCCAGAGATCAAACGACGCATCCGACTCGCATGGGCATGCTACAATCGGTTCAAGCGGGAGCTGTACGATATGGAGGATGCCCCGTTCACTCTAAAGGTGCGCATGCTAAAGGCCGAGGTGATGGAGACACTGCTGTACGGGTGTGTGACGTGGACCCTTGGCCAGGAGCACTTCGCTGAGCTCCGAACGGCACACCACAAATTCCTCCTACGGCTCATTGGTTTCCAGCGCCGACAACGCACCGACCATCTCATGTCGTACGCCAAGGCTCTCAAGAAGGCACAATGCGAGAGCGTTGAGACGACCATCCGCAAACGACGCCTCCTCTTTGCGGGGGGCGTACAGCGCACGACCAATGAGCGGCTGACCAGGCGGGTGATGTTTGGGACGATCGCCGGTGGGACGAACCCGGGGCCTGGCCGACCAGAAAAGAACTGGGCACAATGTCTAGCAGATGACCTCAGGGTTTTTCGAGCGACAGAGGGCTCCACAGAAAGCTCCCCTTTACTGTTCGGAGCAGAGACGTTACTATGGCCGAGGGCGGCAAAAAAGAGGGGGGTGTGGTATCGGGGGGTTGGCGAGGCGGCGGACCATTTCATGGCGAGGTGGCACAGGGCCGAAGCGGAGAGGAGCTGGCTACGGCATACAGCTGAGGACGCCAAGAGAGGCGACCAGGAGAGGGGGGGGGGGGGCAGGGGCGGCCGTACTGATACAGCTGTCGACGAATGCAGAAACGAAATGATAGATCGTGTGGCCAGATATCGGCTCGACTAGTCCTTGAATTCTATTATTTGTTTCCGTTGATGTGTTCACTGGGGGGGGCGCGGCAGAGGTAGTATCGACTCTTGACACCGTTTTGTTTTTAGAGTGGGAATGAGATGGCAGAAGGTGTGACATGGTCCCCGTATCAGTTTTTATAGCAGAGACGGGAACTTGTTGTTACCATCGCCTTGAGCTTGCCTTGAGAACTATTTTTCTCTTTTCCTCTCTCGTGTCTTCTCTTGCTTTTTTTGCCTTGTTTCTCCCTTTGTTTCCACCCTATGCCGGTGTCTCTCTCTTTTTTCGTGTTGCCTCGCTCGTGCAGCAGTTATCTGTTCCTCTTGGGCACGTGTGCTTTTCGTCTAGGGGCGCTTCTGGCGCTTCTGGCGCTTCTGTCTCCCTGCGTCATTTGTATTCTGTTTCATTTCAGAACTTGTTTTATTTTGTCTTTTTTGTTCTTATTTTTTGGTTCGGCTCGTGTCGCTGTGTTCTCGTACCCGATACGTTACGCATCTCACTTGCTTTACCCATTAATTTGCGTTTATTTTGTTTTGGTTTTTCTCTGTTTCACAGTCTGTGACCACAGAATTTGAACTCTCTAGGATTGGGAATCAGGACAGGCACTGGGTGTACTGATGTGGTTGAGTAGAAAGAACGGGTTTAATGTGAAGACAACAACAACAACAACAACAACAACAACATTGTGCAATGGGGGGGGGGGCGGACCACCTGTGATGGCATGCCCCCTCTAACTTTGACCCAGAAGACTACAATACTCAGACGATCTGCTGTAAGCCATACACCTGTACTGTGCCTCCAACAGGTTTTGAGCCCCATCCTAGGATTATTCGTGCTTCGTGGTACTGTTCTGTACTGTACCGTACGTGGAGTTCGTCACAGAAATACCAAAGTCGATCCAGGTGGGCGCACGCTCTTTTTCTTGTTGCTGGATAGAGCTGGAGAGCAAACAACCGAGAAAAGAGGGCGACCACACAATACAAACACGAGACCATCAGAATGAGCCCAAGGAGCGACAGTCGGGCAAGCGATCCCTCCTTTCGACGTTGGCCAGGAATCCGTGGAAGTGCTCATACGAGTCGTTGTCTCTGGAATAACTGAAACGCCAGAAGTCGGCTCAGTTGCAGATAGGGGTCACCAACAGCAATCGATCTCTTGGATCGAAATTCGAGGCGGAGTTGGCAAGATCATCAGGTGAATATGATACGTAAGTCTGGTAAACAATAGCAAGTAGTTCGCACGTAAGATCCCTTAGCTGCCACGAAGTCTTTGGCGCCCCATGACGGCTGGCTAGCTGTGTGGGCGCGTATGATTTTGACGTATCGGGGGTGAGATATGGGGGGTGGCGGGTGGTCGGGATGTGGGGATATAGACATTGGATGTGGGATGTGTGGCTTGCACTGTTGGCGAGGCAGAGCTGGCGCAGAGGTCGATGGCAATAGCTTGCAAGGGCCGATAACTCGAGCTGGTGCTCAAGGCACAGTGTCCACGCGAGGCATGGGCGTCACATAAACATTTGGTTGAGTCAACCGCTCAGAACGAATGATATCGTATCACAAAGGAAGTTGGGGGGATGGGGCATGGTTCCGGGAGAAAAGCAAACCAATCTTACTCTGTGAGTCGGGTTATCCAAGAACTGCGTGTGCTGGGGGGGCACGTCGACGACAATGATATCTACAACACCATTCTGCCAGGTCTCAGCGGTTTTGAGTAGACCGGGAGATGCTAAACTCTGAGGAGCTGAGGAGGCGATGCCACGCAAAACATTGGACATTGTTCTTGTTCGGAGGTATGAGAGCATCAAATAGCCTGAAATGAAGGTGCCAGGCGAAGCCAAGGCCCAGTCTGTTAGGCGATACCGATAGTAAGTGGATGCCAGCGCAAAGGTTGTTGAGAGTGAGGAGTGCGTTGTTGCTGTGACCTACCAGCTCTGTGGTGCATCTAGCGATCATGCACATACTATTGTGCGTGAAAGGAAGGTGCCAACGTCGCCAACGTACGTGGACTATGAGGGCAGCCACTATTAATTTGGATGCAACACGCTGTAAACACCGGGCGATACTTCACCCTAGCGGAAGGAAAGAGCGCAGTATCGGGGCCGTGGAAAGTTTGAACATGTGGAGCGGGGCTACCAGCAAGGGACACCCGCAAATGCGTCGTCTTCAACAGCCACAGGTAAGACGCTATGTTTCAAATGCTAGGGATACGCCAATGGTACCTCATTGATGGCCACTATATTTGCAGCCAGCAGCGAGTTGGGTTTTCTCGACTCAGGATTTTCGGGGCACCGTGCGACCCCGCAACGCAGCATTTTCGCGACCCTTCAAACTGAAGCACTCTCCCCGATTAAGACGGCGATACGTGGCACTTTTCTGACAGGGCACGTTTCTAACAGTGGACGGCATAGGGAACGTAGAAACATCGATAGTTGTGCGTGAAGGAGGGGCTGTGGAGAGTCACTTCAAGCATATCTTTTATTCGTCGTGATGGTAGAGAAACCATTGGGTGGCAGTGGTATCCTTCTTGCCGCCCCCTGATTGAGACGTCAGTGACCCCCTGTATGTAGGGCCCACTCACGCCTTCTGTTCAGAAGCCACAAGAACGAAGAAATCCGGCTGTATCATACCAAGCGACTGACGCATCCCGAGCATGAGTGGTGCTACGGTAGGGGGGTCGTGTATAGGTGCATTTGTTTCACCTGTACAGAGCCACTCGGCCGAGTGACTGCTTTACTACGTTGTACTCATATTACCTTTTTGTGTTTTTGGTGTTATATATGCACCGCCATTGGAGGTTTTGTTACGCAACACCAACAAACTATATTTATATCATATTTTCCACTAGATTCGGAGCCACTCGTCCGAGTGGCCAAAACCCGGTAATGAAAATGTGGGTGCCCCCCCTATCGTAGCACCAGTCGCATGCCTCCGCCCAAAATGTCGTTCACTTGGGACAGCACGGGACACGGGCTCCTACCGACTCCACCCAGAGTGAGCACCTTCCTCACCATCGACGCGCGTGCCAAGCAAGTTTCTCTCGTGGTACACGACCTGCCCCATTTGGGGCGTGTGGGTGGCCTCATAATTGCCGGAGGCAACCTGCATAACAGTATTCGGACCCTAAGATCATGCTTCGCATATTCATGCTACAGCGTCGTCTGTAGGGCACGGATTTTAATCTCACTTCAAATGTCTCACTTTCAAGAAACATTTCTTCGTGGGTCTTAAACAGTTCTCCCTGTCTCTCCGATCGAATACTGGGTGAATACACGCGATTATGGAAATCCGCCACCCTCTTCCACCGAAAATCCCCGCCGATCTGATGCGGGGCGGGGTGGTGTAAAGCTTGTGTTGGCAATCAGTCAACCCTTTTTTCCGGTAGTACAGCTCGTAACTCCTCAACAACAAACATTGTCCAGCCTATGTCTTGTAGAATGCCCACCCAAATGGGTTGTTGCGCTGGTTTGGGTCCCTGGTGCACACCAAGGCGCGATAATTCACGGCACACGTGAAGAGAGTATATGTGGCATTTATAAAGGAAAAATTCAGCGTCCACGAAAGCTACGACAGCAGAATTGCCGCACCAGCGTGAGGGTCAAGTCAATGGTCGAGCACACCACGTAGTTGCAAATGAGTAACGGGGGGAATCTCGGCGGATGAAGATCGTACGAGAAAAAGAACGCAACGTGCCAGCCGGCGCCGAAGGTTGCCAATCACACCAGCAGCGAAATACTTGAGATGATGCATAGACATTGTAGCTGGGCCGCTCAGCCACTGTAACGGTGGATCCGCCGGACGCGCTCGTGAGCGTTGTCGGGGGCCCATGAGCCTGCGTAGGAGTGTAGACCATCTTTCTTGACGGCACACAACATATTCGTAGGGGCAGACAGCGGAATACTGTACACGCTAGGGCCTGACGCGATACTACTAAATAGTAAGGGCAGCTGTAAGAGAAAGGCGACAGGCATACAGGACGGGGGCACGCTAAAATACAATAGGTTGTGTGGAGTTGAGTGTAACGAATTGGAGGGCTGCGATATCAGTAGGGGCGAGGAATGTGAAAACCAGCTGAACCCTATTGGAATGTAAAACGTGAGAGTTGTGCAGTGTCGGTGTAGAGCTGGAAGAAAACACCCAAAATACCACCGGCTAGGAACGCGTTCTCGGGATAATAATTTCGATTTATTCTAGTACGCACTCGTTTTTACCCTCGGTGAGTGGGTAGCCAAGGACGGCGGACAAGTACGACAGCCAGTACGCCTATATTGGAAATGTTACGAAATAATTCCACCAGGCTTGCATATGGTTCGCTTTGCCCACATCTATTATACGGCTGATAATAATCGACTGGGATGCCGAGCGAGTCAACGTTTGACAGCTAACGGGAAACCTTGTCGTGTTGTCGTCGTGCTCTGTGCTCGAAATCGCTTTTCTGAGTATCTTCTCGATGATGTTTGGAGAACAGTAGCCAAGTATGGCTCGCCGCATAGAGCACGGCAGCAGAAAAACTCGTCGGCAATGTTGAGGTGTTAAGATAGATGCCTCAACGACAGCGGGTATAGCCTCGTGGGTGCTCTGTGGGTTGCAGACTCCACATCGTTTAAACATTTTCGAATTGTTACTTTCCCGCGATTTTCTGACGCGGCTCCTACCCTTTTTTTTTCGAGGTGAGAGGTGTGGCCGGAGAAGTTCATTTCTAAGGGGGGAGACAGTTTACGAGCAGTTAACTTTTTCACTGTTGCCGAAAATTGTGTTGTTGTCTTCTTTTCTTCAAGGTTTATTCACACATTCTTGACACACTTACTACGAGTGCAAACGGCCGACCACCCAAGTATGTATGTGCTTGCCGCATATGAAACCACTGCGTATGGTATTTCAAGTTCTCATTGTACTGCAGCATCGTTTACGGTTCGAAAGAGAAAAAGGGACATGCGTGTTCATATCCCAAGCGGCATGTGCCGAGAGGGAGAAGGCAAGACACCTGTGACCCCAAAAGGTCTCACTGAACGTAAAAACGCTTGAGATTTGTGCTGGAAAATATAACCGATGACCAAGAACCCAAACAATAAATAAACCAGTACATTGTAAATAATGCGCATCTTCTGCACAACGCCGAAAGGGAACGTGCAGCGTAGTGCTCCCGCTGCGTGTCCACCAACTGTATGCAGTCTAGATGACCACACAAGTTGCATACCAATACGTGGTGATAATCGAACGTTGACCGCTCTCATAATACCGCACAGTATCGAATCAATACATGGCGTACCCTGGGAGAAAGGGAACTACATTTACTCTTAAATATCGCGATCGACTGTAGTAGTAGTGGCCCTTGGACACTGTCGATCCCTGTGAAGAGTCCGTAGTCTGGACAAGTTAAGTATATTACATGTGTTACACTCTCTGGGCCAACAACGAGAGTTCAAATCTTGAGTTCTTCCTGAAGTACCTGCAATCGTCGTGCGTAATCGCAAAGAAGTTGCGATAACGTTGTTGTTTCCCCCAGCGCACTGAGCCGACCGACGTGCCACCTGCCGCGTTGCCTCCTATACAGAGCTGCTCCAGCGCTAAACCAGGGGAACGCGCGCTCTTCACCAAGCAATGTATTCGCAAATAAGTCGCGATAATACTAATGTTTCAATGAAAACATACAAGTTCCCAGCGCACATAGCCAACGCGTCTACCACACTATTAATACCTCACGTACAGGGCTACTCCAACGCAACACCAGGGACAGACACACCCTTCTCCAAAATACAATAGCCGTCTCGCTCTCCTGTGGGCGACGGCACACAATAAACATCACTGTTAGCAAAAAACCACTGTAACTCGCCTGGTCTACCCCATACATAAGACTGGAGCCCTGCAAACGGCAGAGTGGTCCGCCTACCCTCTGTCTTCCCATAAGAGGGCATTGCAAAACGCGTACCACCTGTACTTGACAATATTCAGGTTCTTCCATGGTGTCCGCTGTGAGCTAAAACGCCCATTTTTGATAAAAAAAATTGCTTACGCACGCCGTCTATCTATCTCCCCATCTATTTACGTACCTCTCAGCTGCACTACGCTGTCCGCAGGTATATACGACGTTGCTTGAACATGCGCTACGGCGGCTTATACCACCCATGTAGCGCAAATATATGCTATTAACTTGTAGCTGAGCCCTACTACTAATAGCCTTCCGTTTGATCGGGTTACACCCAAGAAATTCATCTCTGTTTCGTTAGGTTGCATAAAGCGTTAAGCCTTAAGCTGTGGTGGAAAAAATAATACCGGGTTGTTAGCCAACTAACAGGTTGATAGTCAACCCGTTTTCTAGTCACAATTATCGGCGACCTTAGTCAGTCTGTAAGGAGAAATTGTAGCTTGAACCGTAGAATGCAAGGTGAACCTTCCGGGTCGATGGTTCCAGCCAATAGAACAATAAACACCCGTAGTTTCGTCTCCAACAAGTGTCACGGCTACAGTTGCAATACAATTGCGGAAAGGGTGTGTCAGGGAACATGGCACGCCGCCAGTGAACCTACACCCTTACAAAATATGTTCGTCATCCGGAGTACTATGGAACCACGCTGCTTCTCGCCGGTCCCAATATGCGCCATACCAACAAGACGAACACAGGGCCGCTGCACCGCCTTTTCACGACTTTCCTCGTGAAATACTGTGTTTAATGACCGTGCGCAAAAGGTACGTAATACGAATTTTGTGGAATTTACTGCCTTTCGTCCAGCTCAATCCGCACTGTTTCGATCTTGACCTTGCCGGTGAGGAGCTTCCACTCCCCGTTGGTGTACCGGCCACTCGCCGCCATCGGCTTGTCCTGAGAACAATCAAGTGGCGAATCGGCAAAGGCATTAGGTGCGGGCCGTACCCTGCCGAGCGCAACAGAGTCGAACCCCATTAGATCGAGTGCTGTCGCTGTTACAAAGCGGAGCGCCGAACCCGGGGCAGGTAGGCCTTCACGAGCAGTCAGGCCCTACAAACAAAGCTCCCTCCGTAGAGGGCACCCCTGCTATTAATAGGCAGAATCACTCACATCGGAGGAGCTGCGATCGAAAAACTCCACCTCGAAGGTGTGCTTGCTGAGGTCTTCATGGGGAAAACGGCGCTTTACGGACGATAGGTCCACATGCACATCTCGGGAGATATGGATCAGACAATTCTTGCACCTTCTCGTGCAGTCACCATACAGGAGGTAGGGGGGCGTCCGAGGGGGAAAGGGGGTTGCGGTTAACAAAAATATGCACATCGTGGGTGAAGGGCGCGCGCCTGCACAACATATGCGGAATGAAGTTCTGAACCAAGGTCGACGTGTCCACCATGCACACTCGACACATTCAAGCTGCGCCTCATTTCCTAACCATAGGAGTGCACACACATTACGGCCACGTGTGGCACCTTACGTTTTTTTATGGTCTGTGTTGCCTTCGGCGCCGACCTCTACCCAATCAGCGAGATCCTTGCATTCGACTGATACCATCACGTATTGAGACGCTTGCACATGGGCATTCAAGTAAATAAGTACTGTAGCAGCCGCGTACCTTTTGAGGTTCCAGCGGCTGAGCACGCTCACGCTGGCAACCGACGAGAGAGTTCCGCTGGTGGGATCCTAGTAAGAGCACGAAACCGTGTGGAGAACACGTGGCGGGGGGTATTCATGGAATTATTGTTGAGTGTACTTTTGCTCGAAAATATACAACAGGAATGTGGACCCATTTATACGCTCTGACAGTTGGTGGCGATAAACTATCGCAGCAAGTTGCCACGACCCTAAATAAAGCAAGAATGTCACTGAACCTAGGTATCACGACAGGTGGGGAGGAGATATACTATCAATATTAATAAACAGTCCACACCATATATATACGCGGTTTGTATTAGAATCCCAGCTGGGAATCAGTCTCTTCCTATGAGTAGGAGGTACATTGCCAAATCGAAATGAGCAATATCCGCCGACTCCAAGAAGGAACGAACGTGTTTTGGATTGTGACCGGCGGAGTACTCATCATGATTCCCTACGGACGAAGATCAAGTGAACACAGCAGGAGAGTATACCATCTTGTCTCGATCGTGTTTCCTGCTGCACGTGCATGGGCGCGCGAGTAAAATAGAGTTGATACAAGCAGATGGCTCGACTTAGACATGACCACGATAGGAGGGCGTTTCAAGGGAGACGTGGCACCTGGTGAGACACGACGACCCTGAATGACCCGAGGAAGCGCGCCTTGTTGATGTTGACAACGCTCAGGATCGCCTCGGGGCCTGAAGTCTCCACCACCTCACTAGGCCACTCTTCCTGAAAGACATCGGAACAAGTTATTATGTTCAGTTCGCCATGATGCACACACTTCGAGTCGTTAGTAACAATTGATATAGCTCTAGCTCAGAAGTATTCAAGGACGCCACGAAGTTTTATGGGTACTGCAGATATACTGTGCCTTCTTCGGAAGCGAAAATGGCGCAACTCGGTTTTGGCCTTTATAGCATGAGGCGATTGGCTGGGTTATCCGGAAGGCCAACGACCTCCGATCGGGGGTGTAATCGGCACGTACTTGCTATCGGCGTTCCTTTGTTCGCCTCCAGCGGTCTTGACAAGGACCCCAGGCAGCGATCGGGACAGTCGAGATTGTAGAGGGGCTTGGAAAACATTGACTTACTAGAGCCAGCAGGATATTAGTCATCCGTAGTCCTCAATACACGTCACTCACACGATACCGTCTCGCTGAGACTGTTACGTGACACATTCCGTCTAAACCAAAAGCTGTGGGAATTCACACCGTGGTCTGTGTCTATACTCATGGCTTCAACTTAACGACATATTTGTACCGGTTGAAAAGTACACTATTGGGCACTGGTCCCACGGTCAAATGTTCTGCACATCGGAGCGAATCTGGGCCATCAGCACGAACCATCGAGCAGCCAAACCTTGTCGAACGACCCAAGGCTGTAGTCTATGTTGACTTGGTTGACAGTGTCCACCATGTCGCGGGAGGTGACAAAGTCTCCTGTGGGTGATCTGAATGGGTGCCTGTCAGTGGGATAGTACAGCGCGGCATCGCTATTGGCGTCAGAGGCTGGATCGGTCGTGGTGATCCGGTAAGCATTGCCATTGTGGAAGAGTGAAGCAAATATGTTTTTTCAGTAAGTGTGAAAGCTCCGTCACTTAATGCATTAGGCTAAGCTGGTCGCCGTCATACTCACGAACAACTTCAGTAGGCCCGGCTCGTACTGCGCTCAACATGCATCGTTGGGGGCCAATAAAGTACCTGGGACGCAGCAGCAGTTAACATATATATATATCCCATTCTACTTCGCGTTATATCATAGCGGTTCAATGCAAGCAGTGTTGTGGATTGCCCGCCCACTCGTTTGCTGCTGTTCAGCTTTGGAGCACTCGCGCAACTCGTAACATGGTGTCCAACGTTTGATGCGTTTGTTCAAAGGCACCAACTGCTACGGCAAAGCTACAACGAGACCCTTACAGAGGGGTATCCATGGTAAGCTTCGTAATCCCGGAGATCGCTCGCGTTCCCCCCTGTCCCTTGGGAGACTGCCCGTAGGTTCCGTCCATGTCCGTAGGATCAATCTGGATGGAGTCCCTGTCCGTTTTGCCCCATTTCTTCTGCCAGATCCTGCGCCGCCCAGTGCATAATGAAGTCATTATATACCGGAAAGGGAGCTTGGGATAGGGCAAGTTGCCGTTGTACATGTTTTTTGTGCCTAGGCAATTCTCGGCAAGGGATGACCAGCCAGGTTGGTAAATCGTGTGTGTGGGTATTTCCGGTGTGGGTCGCGCCCGACTCATCGTTAATGAGTGTGTCTTCTTTCTTGCTACTTACAAGGCTAGTTCGGGTTATGTGTCCAGGATGGTGTAGCAGGCCCAATCCGTATTTGACTCCTGGACTGTTCGAACATGTACACACGTCACACGTCCAAATACACATGTTCTGCGCGGAGGCAGATTGAAATGACGCTGGAAAAAGGCAGGGGCCATGCTTGCAAGTCCAATGCCCGTCACAGGAGTGCACCCGACTTGACGACCGGCACAGGAGGGCACCCGACTTGACGACCAAAAGGGTTGCGTCATGACGTGAGGATCGATCGTCAACACACAGCGAGTAACTGGTCGGATTTTCATGATGCGACATTTTTTGTTGACATCATAACCAAGACGGAAAGGGCGGAAAACATAATGTGTATAGAGGGCACCAAGTGTGGCTGGCGATAGGTGAGCCCATGGGCTGCATTAAGGAAGGCGCAGCGCCAACATCTCGATGTGGCACACGAGAAAGAGCGGCGTAACACATTCTCCTGGCGGCGATCATCGGAGAGCTGCAAAGATTTTTCCGACGATGCTCGGGCGACCATCGTGCTGCGTTTCGCCGAAAGCGCTATGCCAGGGTAGATGACTTGAGTGTTTCGGACGGGCTTGTTCTTATTTTATCCCCTTCTTGCACTGCGGGCTATCAAACGGGGTATTATGGTGATACTACCTCCGGGTAAAAACGAAGTACCCTATCGCCCTTGGCTTTGTTAGTCACTGCCCATCTCTTGTCGCGACGCAGACCAGAGGTCTCATTGCAGCCCCCCCCCCGTCCTCACTACGCGACTCGCTGCCGCGTGATGGGGTCAGCTTTCTTCTCACGCCAAGCTACCAGTAGCTGTGCGCTTTCTGTTCCGTGCTGTACTATCTACAGAAAAACGAATACACCGATGTTTCCGGGTGTTAAACGAGGGTCTACCTCGCAGGGTTACGAGGGCACCAGGTACACCACTGGGGCGAGCATGCATGCATACGACGTACGTAAATTGGGTAGAGTGTAGAGCATCGACAATAATTATGGATCCTCTGTGTTTATACAAAATGCTGGGGAAAGGGCAATCGTGTGGATCTTGGCCACGTTTGATTTAGTTTTCCCGCAGTTGACTCCATGTCCCTTTTTCCCAGCGGAAGTTGCGTCCTTCGTAGGGGGGCCCTCAGGGTGCGTACGCCGGACATCGCATTATAGAAGATAGAATCAACAGGAAACATTCGGAAATATACATAGTTTGATGCCAAGCCATATATTAATGGCAGCAACAGCAGTAGAGAAAGGGATTTCGCCTTGGAGGGATCTCTTGCCTATTGCCTGCCTGTGGCAACATCAACGACAACACAGGCCGCCGCGACTATGATCCACCATCTTGAAATGAAGCAACGGCCGTGGACTTCACGTTTCAACTGTACTGTAAACCGTACCGGTAGCCATTTCAAGCGGCAGGCCATCACTAACCCCACAACCACAAAACAGGTCCTTACCAGAGCATGCGGTCGATGTTGCAGTGGTGGAAGAAAAAAATTGGGTCGAACGCAGCCGTTTCGTTCTCTCCCATGTCACCGTTGCTTCCAGTGATCTGCGGGCCATGACACCAAATCCATTCTCAACGTCGGCATGACACAGTTTGATCGCCACAGCAGTCTTCTACAGGGCAACCGCAAAGTACACGTTGGCGTCGTGGGCCACAGTGAGTGACGCCAAAGTAGGAGATGCACAACTTGGAGATGATTGTGCCTGGTTCGACTTACGCACTACTCCCGTGCCCTTATCGTGGAAGGGCGCATCGCGGCCGAATGCCACATTCGCTTTCGCTGTTCACTGGACACTCTCCGAGAAGCGATGAACCAGCAGTGGCGGTGTCGACAATTTAAAGGTGGGGCTTTTAATGATTTAGTTGGATCGGTTTTTGAGCAGTTCAACCAGGCCTGTGCGAGGGTAAGCGTGAACATAAAGCAGAATACTACGTCGGACCTTTGTCACAGATTGAAGTCATCGTTTCCAGAGGTAATAATTTAGCCGGCGTTGCCGTGCCCAAGGCTCACCTGTGGTGAAACTTTGGTTGCACTCGTTAACACTTCGCCGTTTTCGTCGTAGGTGTCGGTCGTCACCGCCGCCTTGGCCGGTTGGTGGTCTTGGCCACCTATGGCAAGGTGGATCTCGTCGTGGGGCTGTTCCAAAGAGGTGAACCACTTGCCCGTGCTGCGCATGATACATGATAATCGGTAGGACATGTGGTGGGACTATCGCTTCGTGCGCGTAGTATTCGTGTGTGTGTTTTCTTTTCTTTTTTATTCTTTCGGGTGTACATTTAATGCCATGGATATGTTCCGGGTGTTATTTGAATGTGTTTTCGTGGCTTGACACACGGACGATGCGTCCACGCCGCCATGGTCGACCAACAGGGCACAAGTCATGGAGTGGTCCATGGTGCATCATCGACTACGCCATGGACCGTGTGCATCCCATGGGATGGTGCATGGTACAGTCCACGGGCTCGTGGTTGGTGCCATGCAACATACCATGGGCCAACATATCCCTATGGGTTGGCCCATGGGGCATGTCATAGTCGACCGTGGTCGGACACGGGCGGGACGATAGGCTGTCCAACTAATGTAGAGCACGCCCACAGGCAGGATGTCAGGGAAATGAGCTGATGTGAGAACATCGTCATCATCATCATCATCATCATCGTCATGTGGCTAAACAAAACAGATGCCCTACAAAAATTAGGTCGCATATTTCCCCAAATCATCGGTAGTGTGGAGTCTCTACTGTAGTGGTAAACATGCCAACAATGCAGAGGCTTCCGCAATGACGCCACCCGAGCTCGGTAAGGTAGCTGCAAGGAGCCTTAACGATCGGGCTGGCATGTACTACAGTATTTATTGGGGCGAATGGCTCAAGGAACCATCACGATGGAGAAACAAGCACACCGCGGTACGAGTAGGCGACATACACTTTTCTCGTGTCTTTACCTCGCAGAAGCTCCGGGTCATTCCGTGGGAAACATTATATACAGTACACCTCCTGGTAATTGGTAGTGCCAACATACTTTTGGCCTGGCCAGCACCTACCTGTTATTGTTGGAGAAAATGTTGAAGTTGGGTGCGTCAAGGCATCGTCTCAAGCGTGCATAGGTTTCCCCGTCCGCAGTCCCGTCGCAGTCTGCGTCTATGTCGTCCTGCGCGTCCCATCCGAGCGTCCAGGGTTATTTAGACACTGCACACGCAGCCTGCTCAACGCAACGTAGACAAGTACTTATATACCCCAGGTGGGTCATGCTATGGGAGGTTCTTAACAGGAAGAGCTCTATTCCCCACCTAGGTTCTTAATATCAAGATATTTTTCCCTACCGTAAAGTTTCCCAGGTTCTTAACATGAAGAGCTCTATCCCTACCGCGATTTTTCTAAGGGCAACCCAACAAACAAGCTAATTCCTAGTACATACTTGAAAACACTGTACGGGAAGCCCAATGAAAGAACTCATACCTGGTACATACAGCCTAAAAAAAGGCATATGACGAATATATATGTTCAAGAGTCCGACCATGCAGGCCATATTGGGACCACACATACCCCTCTAGACAAACAAACTTACCAAAGTATCGCCAATATCTGAAAGTAGGAAGTGCATGGAGCGAAATATTCCTTACGCCTTGGTAACTTTCAACGAATATCAAATTACGATGGCAATCATTCGTAGGCGACGCCGGTGTGCCTACGAGGAGGCCACCATTCGACAGAGTTGGTTCCGCACCTGAGAATCTCCCACGAGAGCAAGCTTCACGTTGAGGTTGAGCGCTTGCAATCGATCCTCGCAGGTGGGGTAACGGCGGCGCATGATGTCATTGTGAGCTTCTCCGGCAGCTGCGATCTTCTCCACCTTGCTTGCGTAGAACGCCGACATTGGGTACCGCACGGTGTGGGTACCCTGGCATGTTTATACAATGGGCACAGTCAGTTGTAGATGTGAGCGTTGAAGCGAGAGACCAGTAATTTTCCAAGCACCATGATATTTTGATATGACCGTTCGTATGAGGTAGTATGTGTAGGTGATTATCGCAGTACGAGCTAGCTCGTTCAAGCACGACACGCAATAGTTCACCTCTGGGCTATCAAATCGCTTGGTACCACAGCGGATCCAAGTTTAGTCGCGACATATACTCCTGGCTTGAACCAATCGAAATTCGCCGATCTAGGAGCTGCACTCTTACCGCTCGCTTCGAGAAGTCCACATGTGACGTCTCGGTCGACTTCTTGAACTGTGCAGACGACTCGATATCCACAGGAAACGTGAAGCACATCAGTGGGTTCTTAATCATCTGTAAAATGACAAGTTAACAAGAGTAATGGGGCACTTAGCTGCCGACTGTGAATTAATATGTCGCGCTCTCGTATCAGTTTACTATCACGCCAACTAGTTGACTCTAGTCGGCAAGTTGGCTGGCGAAGCCAGCTGGTGTACAGAAGTAGTAGTGATACCACGTTGGTTGTGTGAAACTCATATTCACATCAGTAGAATATAAGGGTGGGGGTTGTAACAGTAGTACAGGAACTGGCGCACGGTGTAAAAAAAACACCGAAGGTCAGTTGGGAAGACACATGCACCTACTATACATGCACCTCAGACATAACACGGGAGGGCGAGACGGCGATAATTTTATTGACACGTGGAGCAGCGTGGAGTGAGTCCAACACGAGCAAACTTAGGAGGCCTCAACGTACAGTACCCGCAGCGCACCTCTCCGTCCAGCTCGACCAACTTGTTCGTCAGAGACGCCGGAAGGCCATACTTGCGTGATTCCTTGGAACCCTTGTCCCAGTAGGCCATGGTCACGTCGGGGACCTGACAAGGGCGTGGATCATCGTATATTTCGGTTCTCTAAATAGCAGAATACCACGTTGGTGCATACACGTACATGCTGGTAGTTTTGATTGGATACTACTATGTACGTATGTTGCGGATAAAAAGAAAAACGAGGTACACTTACAGTAGTATGCGCTGCAACGCCGCTCTTAAAGCTCGTGCATCTTGTGCGCCTGAGCTCGGCAAGGGGGCAATGCTATCTACTTTATCGCACTGCGACGCAACTCGGTGTACCCCGAAACATATATTTACACCAAACTATTCAACATAACGATACCAGTGACATGGCTATGGATGCGTGACTTATACCTGAGTACGAAGAGCATTTTCGAGATGCTGAACATATGCCCGATGCCACATTGGGAAGAGGACATTGCCATGGTGGCAAAACCCTCCCCACCACGAAAATGGAGGGGCGACGAATGGCTGACTTGGGTCGAAGGGGGCCAGTGGAATTCCATGATACCCTGCGATGACCCAATAACTATTGGGATCATCGATAGGAAGTTCCTGGATGCCTTTCCAGGCTCTTGTAGGCGTACACAGTCGGTCGCGACAGGAGACAGGATGGAGCAGGGGGTGTTCGGGGCATGTGTTGAAGTAACAAACAATTTGCATGCATTAGTTACTAAATTGTACTGGTAGTAGTGTAATGTCAGCAAGTACTACAGCGCAGAGACGCGGTGGTACTATTCGTGGCGTTTCGTACCCAGCGGCGATTCAAGGTCACCGTACATTTCCTAGTAATCTGTTTGTCGTTCTGTCGGATACGTGGATGGACCCTAACCCTGACACGCTGTCTGGTGACTTGTCCATACTTCACACATCGCATTCGAGGCAAGGAGAAACACGACGAGATCCACGCGCTCTAGGTTGCTATATAAGGGGGCGGCGAACCACTCTTCGGTAGGCCTTCCAATATATATCCGTTAGATAGAGGACATCAGTACGCTCAGAAAAGAAGATACTAGGAAATGTACGGTCGCCAGGGTTATCCATGGACTGTATTTTTTTGGAAAAAACACGTCTCAGCACTGCTGTCGCTTTCGCCACATCACCCTCTCGGTGGTTCACAGTGTGGTGGGCCACCGCGGTGTATCGCTGATTCTGAACTACTGGAAGTCAAGACGAAGGTCACGAAACGTCAGCAGACGAAGTGTTTAAAATCGGTCGAATGGTTCAAAATAGGGCAGCGGCCAAAAACAGGTACACCTGGTCCGTTCGGGGCCAAAAACAGGTACATACTAAAATCAAGTTAAAAACGCACCCCACGAACCCGCCGTTCCTTGCAATGCAAAGTAGAGTTTTTTCATGCTCTTCGTGCTCGCCCGGTGGCTACGTATACGAGTAGCTGCTATTAATAGTACGAGGAACGAACGCCTCCTGCTGTATTCTCCTTTCTCAACTTTTGCGACACCCCTGGTATTCCAAGTCAACCACAATCCCGAAGGGGGCCTTCTATCTCGTATTATTTCGGCGGAGGTGTGCAGGCAGATATGTGTGTGTGTCGCTCGAGTGGCGTGTAGTGCGAGGTGCGAAGGGAGAAGGGAATCTCTGCGTACGTCGGCATTTGTATAGGGGGCATAGGGTGGAACTATGAAGAGCCTCTGATTGGCTTAAAAACGACAAAAAAAAGGTGAAAGTCAAGCAGAGTAGACAAAATCAGGTATACCTGGGTTTTGAAGAGGCAAAAACCGGTACAACGAGTTTTGGACCAATGGCAGCGCACGTGGAGTGCGTTTTTGACTTGGTTTTAAGTATGTACCTGATTTTGGCCGCAAATGGACGAGGTATACCTTTTTTTGGCCGCTGCCCTTCGTTTTATGCTGGCGAACAAATGCGGTATAAGCCTCATGGATTGTTCGAATTTGATTCCAGGGTGTCTATTCACCTACGTCAGATAACCCAAATGTATATCTAAGTAGGTAGTAGGTATGCGGTGGTGGTGTTCATGAGGAGTGTATATGCTGTCGATATGGTGTGACTGTATTGCTGCGTGCGGTTAGTTAGGTACGTGCGGTTGCAATTATGCCATCCGCGACAATGACGACCACTAGCTTCGACCGAACCAGCCTTCACGCCGCGACCTACGCAGTCCCTCTCTGTGGCACTCTCATCAGTACTCCCGTACTTGGCGTGCGCCCAAACACCCTCCGTCCCCAATACAACCCATGATCAGCACAGCTCGGAGTCACATCTGAAGCCCTATATGAAGGTGCAACTAAATCAAGGTACTACTGGTAGCGCTACGATGGGATTGGCCTTGCCGTGTCAAGCGCATTTAGCGTTGTAACCCGCTAGCTTCGAACATGACTTATAGCAGCGTGGAAATAATTGCTACACGCATCCTGTTCGTTTTTCCCAATGTCACTCAAGTGGCGAGCCAAGTCAGGGTGTGGGGGCAGTCAGGGTAAGAGCAGTGAGTTCAAGGATGTTGAGTTGCCAAAGACGAGTCAGGACGTGTAGGAGTACAGTAGTGTACCACACATCACGAAGCATTACTAACTGTTGCCATGCCTTGATATAGCGGTGTACTATTAATATTATCATAGGGTGTTATCAACGGTCGGTACTATCACATCAGTATGTATTTGCTAGCTCGTAAGCCWCAGTTTATGTCCAACTGAGTACTTTGCAACATTATAATAGATTGTCGTCCAAGTCGGTCGCCCCGATGGGTCTAGGGTAACCTCGAAGTTCTAAGAGTTGATGTTCGGAGTTCGAACTCACGTGGGTCGGACTTTTGAGTTTATTTGCAAAAAATAAAAAACGAATCAACTGCTGAGAGCGCCATTTAGTAGCGTGGGTAGCACAATTCGATGGAGTCAAGAGGGAAGGAAAGGCTGAAGTCTTCTCGCGAAAAAAATGCAAGGCAGAACCGTAGTGGGGGGGGAGGGAGAGGAGCCTACTTGTGACCCCGGATCTGAGTTACGACTAGGGAGGAGAGAGAAAAGAAGGGCGAAGATAATAAATGGGATGGACAAAAAAAAAAAAAAAAAAAAAAAAACCCCCATCCACACTAATACATACATACATGCGACTAGGTTCCGAATTATGAACCATCGCTCTTCTTGTGAGCCTTCCACTTTTTGGTGGTAACAAACTCACGAGTAGGGGGTGAAGGTCGAACTCAGGGCCAACAAAGAAAAGAGGTGCCAGAATATAGTACCACATACTACATGTAGTACGTCAAATATTCGAATGTCGAAATACTTCTATGAACTTATTGGATCCCTGGGGAGAGAGGGGAAACGGGGATACCATGAATACCATGACACTTCACGTACATGACAGCAATATTGATAACGTGGATGCCTGATGGTTGATGTCGTATTCAAGTGCGACGAAGGATTTTGGTGCAAAACTACTGCTGTACTACGTAGAAGGGGTGGCTATGGCCCAGAATGGATTTGAACCCCCGCATTTTTTGAGGGGGGTGCATGCATGCGCCGAAGACACCATCATCATGCCGTAATGAGAAACTCCTACCTGGTATTGTATATACAGCAGTGCTCTATTGAACGGAATCACTTGGTACTGTATCGGGAGATGCGGTATATGTTGTTCGTGCAATGCGGGGAAGTACGAACGTGTATCATCTGTTGAACTGACTGCGCATTTGTATAGCTTAATATAGTAATACTACGTACAGTAAGTACTGTAGTATAATACTGGTGGTATTGGTGTATACTACAGTAGTACGTATTATATGGTACTCATATCCATACATAGGTGCGTCGCTGCTGGAAGCTCGAGGCGTGTGGTTTCCCCTCTCGTGCCGCGCACAATCTACCGCCGGAAAAGAGAAGCCCCGAGCCGATTCAACCCTGAAACTTATCACACCGGCGGCAAAGTAGCCTGGGGTCCCACCTAAAAATGTCTTCAAGCGGTTTCCTGTGCCCTTCTTCTGCCCAATGCTCAAGCTCGCGTATGGAGTATCGAGTATTCCTGTCAGCAGCGAAGCAAGAAACTGTTTTATAAGTTAGCTACAAACAAATCTTGGATCATGCAATCAATACCCCGATCGCGACAGCGGTGCACAACGCATTCCTAACAAATGATAATCATTCAATTGGTCGTACTCACAGCTGACGTATTACTGTATGAATAGTTGCAATTTTGTAAAAAGGACAACGTGTTGAGGAGTACCTTCGATGAGAGTAAACCATCATCGATGAAAACAGGAAGCTCAATTCCAAAGCTTGGAGGCATGCCGCTCGACATGTAGCACACTTCGTATTCCTGTAGACTACTTGTGAATGCGGAACGGGAAAGTAAATGTTGACGTTCCAAGTGCACACTACACGTACTACTGCTGTTACTACTACAGCAGCTACAGCAGGCCAGAATTTCGCCTGCGACTCAGTGCTACGTAGGTACACTGCCGAACTCCAATCATCGCGGTCCTACACCGCGTAGTAGGTGTAAGGCACTTTGTAGTTACCATCTCTAACGAGTATTTGCATGTCCAGTGTCAGTGCGCTGCCTCAATACAACTACAGCAAGCAGTAAAACTCTGTAATGCTACGTACCGATATTTTGCAAAGTCAATACAAACACTACCGGTCTTGCACCCATCAATGTACCTTTTCCACTCGGCAGGCGCTGTGGCCATTGCGCACTCCTACACAAAACTGCAGAGACAAGAAGAAGAGAAGATCGACCCCACCGTACGGAAAGTGGGAAGTTTCGACGATCCCACTCTCGAAGGAAAATCGGAGAACTCGAGGTCGCCAAACACTTCGACTCTGTGTCCCCCCCGCTGGTGCGTTCCTTGCACAGCACATAACAAAAAAACAACAACAAAGCGACTTGAAAACGATGGCAAAATAAATAGCAGAAAAAACATCCGCGAAATGTTCAGTTTTATCGTCCATTCGGTCTGGGTCCATATGCCAGCCTGGGGTCACCCCCCCCCCCCCCCCCCCCCCCCCCCCCCCCCCCCCCCCCCTTGCTTCCCCCCCCGCCGGCCGCCCCCCCGCGGCCCGCCCCGCAGCCGTTAGCGGACTGCGTGATTATTTATTAGTTGATGCTGGTGTATTTTATTATTATTTTATTATTTGATTATTATTGTTATTATTAGAAAAGAAGATGTCAACCCATGCCGCGCCCGGGACTTCCCCCCCCCCCCATCCGCGTTTGCGCCCATCGGTGCTAAACTACTGGTACTGTATGTATGGTACTTCGAGCCGAGAGCTTGTTGTGCGAGCTGCACTTGATCATCGCACGTGTACAGGAGGCTTACGCAACGGTATACCAAACACGACCAGTTCGATCTGCTATATGGAGCGACAGTGCATACGTGTCGTGCTGCGAAGTACGTACTCGCGGTCATTTGATGTACGTACGAGTGCGAATAACAGGTTGTGAGTATTTATTATGTAATGTAATGCTGTACATACATCCATACACTCAAAGCAGCATTATTGTCTGCACAATAGACACAGCAGCAGTAAGTAGTAGTAGTATTAAAACTTACAGTACTGTAATGTAACTGCTGCTGCTGTAGTACAGAGTAGTACAGTATCGTAGCGAACTGCTGTCGTGCCTGAAGTTAGGGCACAAAACTCTAATTAATTCCAAGTGAAGCACTTACGTACAGCAGAACAACCATCAATGGTGACGTGTACCCGTGAAACTACAGTACATGCACACGTACAGCAGGCAGCAGCAGCAGCAGCAGCAGCAGCGCTAACGACGGCCCTCGATCAGACATCCTCGATGTTGGCCATGAGATATTCTGTATCGAAGATTCGAAATTCGTTTTTATGTGGTACATATAATAACAACANAGTATGTATAGTACCTGTAAGCAAACATCATACGACGTACGTGGAAACATGGTTTAACGCGCGTATCATCGTATACTGTCTGCTGTACGAGGTATGCCATATTCCTTCTGCACTAGAAACAGTACAAGTGTACGCGGATTAAGATGGTAAAGACTAACCGGAGGATTATTGTTCAGGTGTAAGTCTGTATTCATATTATAAAAATCGTAATGCTCTTATTGAGGGCTGGAAGATTCCTTGGGCTCACTGAAAACTAAGTTAAAAGGTCATTTCAATTCTTCAAAATATAATCTTCACATCATTCTAATTTTGTCTGCAGATTATTCTGAACATTCGCAGACCCGTTGTTCATCAGTCAACGCATTACCCGTCTATCAGATTTATCGAAACAAACGCTTTGTTATGGTTTCGATTAAAGGGTTCAGCTGTTCACGATTAATGCGAGCATTGAAAAAAAAAGCTACTCGCGATTAATAGTATCATTATCATATTTGCCAGCCGACAATGTAGAGAGCTCAAACGTTGATACACCCATATAACACTCCCGCAACAGAAAATCACGGAAACAAAGGAAGTACTCATAGTATAGAGAGTAGTAGTAGTAGTAGTAGTAGTAGTAGTAGTAGTAGTAGTACTACTGTAGTAGTACTTGTACTAGTAGTAGTAGTAGTGGTAGTAGTAGCAGTAGTATTAATAGTAGAAGTGGGCGGCCGCATTTAAGAAATATTGATTTGGGAAAAATACTCGTACGAGGCTCAGATTAGCACGAATATTGAAACAAATTGGCCGAGAAACATAAAACGTTAGAATCTAAATAAGAAATTCAGCCTCGACCACATATTGACGTTTCTTAATAGCCTCACTGTACTATCTAATGCCACATGTTTTATAGATGAGGACAAAGAAAAGAACCATGAAGGTCTCTTCGTGTCGTTTGTCCGCCATGCTCGGCACGATTTACCAGCCCATAATGAACTGAAGTGCAGTGTAGTATCAACAGTTATAGTATATACCTAAAGTGTAGTAGGTATGTACTACCACAGATACCAGGTATTCGCCATCCGATTTGCGTTTTGCACTCTGTTATCATTTACCAGATATGTTTTTTGTTCCATGAGACAAGACGCGGCGCGCAGCTTGAGCCAGTAGGAGGTGTGCCGTAAACAGGCAGCGGTGCTGCTGCTGTGTGTGTGGACTCCGGAGACATCCCGCCGAAGGTCGTTATGTTTGCCTCATAGGCACTACTTACCACCACTCATTATTATTACGTATACTATGTATACGATACGACGTATCTCGCACGTGATTTAAAGAGAATAATAGGGCAATAAAAGAAATACAAAACAGGAAACACAAGACGTATAATATGATACAAGTAAGTTTTGCGTATAATATACCGCTCATATTATGTTGTTCGTTGTTCTTACCGATACCTGTTGTAGTCGATATTCCGACTGTCAAGAACAACAATAATAATGAATGAAATGCGTTAAAAAAAGTGACTCCGATTCCCTTGTTGGGACTAAGCATTGGGTTTCATTTTTTATGATAACACGCTTATTTAACGTATTCGTATTATACGTGACACTCAATCAAAAGCTAGAGACTCAATTTGACGAAAAGGTTGTTTTACATGCTATATGGAGCGACAGTGCATACGTGTCGTGCTGCGAAGTACGTACTCGCGGTCATTTGATGTACGTACGAGTGCGAATAACAGGTTGTGAGTATTTATTATGTAATGTAATGCTGTACATACATCCATACACTCAAAGCAGCATTATTGTCTGCACAATAGACACAGCAGCAGTAAGTAGTAGTAGTATTAAAACTTACAGTACTGTAATGTAACTGCTGCTGCTGTAGTACAGAGTAGTACAGTATCGTAGCGAACTGCTGTCGTGCCTGAAGTTAGGGCACAAAACTCTAATTAATTCCAAGTGAAGCACTTACGTACAGCAGAACAACCATCAATGGTGACGTGTACCCGTGAAACTACAGTACATGCACACGTACAGCAGGCAGCAGCAGCAGCAGCAGCAGCAGCGCTAACGACGGCCCTCGATCAGACATCCTCGATGTTGGCCATGAGATATTCTGTATCGAAGATTCGAAATTCGTTTTTATGTGGTACATATAATAACAACATGTTCTGTCTACACCAGCCCCTCGTCGGAAACACTCACGTATGTATTTAGAGAGCTAACTGGTACACAGCAGTAATAGTATACCGGGTGTGCACTATCTGTGAAGTTGCAGCTATTTTTGGTAAGGTCCAATCCATCTGACGTTGCACGTTCGTTCATGAAAACACGCGTACGTGTTCGGAGAAAATCAGCCGTCAATGGCGCCCATGAAAACTACGCACCTCGTAACAACAAACTATTATATCAGAATCATGTACACAAGGTAGAGGGTGTTGAGTCAACCCCAACAAAGAGACGAACAAAGGCAAACGCAGGTACTGCTGTGTACTACGTCGTACAGTACAGCAAACAGTACTATTATTAAAGTACCAGTACGCAGTATCACCAACACGCAAGAGCCAACGTGCAGAGGAGCACGAGCCCTGAGATTACAGACCCGCGCAGGGCAAGGGCGAGAGGTCATTCGCAAGGCGAACGACAGTTACAGGCTTGACTGCTGGGGTCACAAGAACATGCCCATCAATCATTCGTCTGTGGAGACTTGCTGCTGCTGTACTGCTGCTGCTGTGGGTCAACGTGCCTCACCTGTAAACCACCTCACTCAACAAAGCGAAACGGTTTTCTCCGCCAGGATGTGTGCTCCTGCGCTTCTCTAGCCGCTTCTTACCACGACCCGCCTGCCCCAGCGCGCGGCAAGGGGCGAGTTTGAGACAAGATTGCAGTTGCATCCTCACGTCATGATGTAGAGTCGGCAGGGAAGTTGAGAAACAGGAAACAGGTGATCCTGGCACGTGGCCAAGGATGGTTAAGTTCGTGGCGTGTGCCCCTCGTTCGCGCCAAAAAAAGTACCTTATTTATGCATGTTGTACGTACCCTTTTTCAAAAACGTTTCGTACCTCTGGTATACAGTACACGTACTTCGTAGAATTTGACTTCCATCTACTGGCGGATGCGTCGGCCCAAGCTCGTTCGTAAATAGAGACGGGGAAGCGCCGTCGTAGCAGCAGAGCGAGGTAGGGGCTTCTCACCCGTAACAGCAGCAATCAATCGCAACCGAGTCTGAACGCAAGGCAGATATTCGTGTCCATGATGACATGATATCATACCGCGTACGTACCTGATTCGTTTTTTCTACGTAGACGTTTCCCGCTGAAACACAACGCGTTGTTCTGTACCAGGGTTATTGCTGCTGTACATCTACACAGGTACTCGTACTACGACGTACTTTGCTTTTTTTGGAGATGGGGAGATGGACAGCAGTACTAATATTTTCTTAGTGCGTACTCGTACATATATATGTAGGTGGTGTTGGTCGTGCTGCGTGTGTGTGCGTGTTGCGCGTTATATGACGATTTTTATTGTGAACTGGTCACTATCTATCGTCCTTGCCTATTAATAGCTCGTTTGTCAGCTGTCTGAGTGAATACTGTATTATAAACAGTGACAACTTGTGTGAGTTCAATCTCAAGTGGTTGTCTGTGCTCGGCCTTTTACGCTGCAGCAAGCTGCGCGTGACACGTAGTAGTTCGTTCGCACGTGTTCATGCCATGCATGCCTCGTGCAGACTACGGATGAATGAATGTAGACTGACCGGCTGACCGGTGTTTCGCTTGGGTAAAGACACAGCAGCAGCTATTATAAGGGCGCCATCCGCGACCAGATATGTTCTTTAGATTGGCGCGGCCCTCCCGAAAAAAAAGGAGCAACCAACTAAGCTAACTGTTTTTTTCATGGATCGCCCAAACCGCGTCGTGAAATAAAAAGGTACAAACTTGGTACAAACAAAAAAAAAAAAATCGGATTGCCCGGATTGCCTTGAAAAAAATCTCGCAGCACTCCTGGCTTTACTCATTGTACCCCTCGCCAATCGACTCGTCTTGGCCGCTTTACTGGGGGTAGAATTTTACCAAGCAGCGGTCAGAGCAAAACTGAGGTGGGCCGGGGCTCGAGAAATCTCTACGTATATACGAATAGGAAATCTCTGGTCGGTCGAAAAACTGACTTTTGGACGGTATTAATTAATACTGCCACCCCAGGTACGCGTGCGTGCTGTCGCGGAATATATTTCACTTATTTTTACTTTGCGAACGCTGTTGTTACGTATGATATTCTTCTCCCCTCTTTCGTGAAATTAATTAATTATTATTACACACATACACACTATAAATGTACTATATATAGGCACTTTTTTAGTAGGGGGGCCTGGGGAAAAAAGAAAAAAAAAGAGAGAGAAAGATTTCCAAGTCTTGCGGAGGTTTTTTCGATACGGGCTACGGGGTTGCTCAAGTTGTCGAATTTTGGTTCCCGTCCGATGTCATGTATGTGCCCTTCTGTTTGCGAGGCCACCGCGAGCGCTACAGTTTGAACCTCGGCATGAAAGTAGGCTCATTCGAACAATCTGGTGTAGGGCTATCGAAGGTGTTGAAATCAACTCAATGCGTGGGAGCATGAAGGATATATGTATCATCTGGCGGATTTTTTCCCTGAAAAAAGCAAGTTGCGGTATGGATGACCCACCGAGGGTTTCTAATTTCGACGGCGCTTTTTTTTAAGGGCCCCCTTCGAAAACTGTTTTTGTGGAACATGCCATGGTTGCGTTTGGATCATGCCATGGTTACGTTTGGAACATGCCATGGTTGCGTTTGGAACATGCCATAGTTACGTTTGGAACATGCCATGGTCGGTTGCGTTTGGAACATGCCATGTTTACGTTTGGAACATGACATGGTTACGTTTTGAATATGCCATGCATGGCTACGTTTGGGACATGCCATGGTTACGTTTGGAACACGCCATGATTACGTTCGGAACATGCCATGGTTACTTTTTCGGAACATGCCACGGTTACGTTTGGAACATGCCATAGTTGCATTTGGAACATGACATAACAGCCGATTTTATTCCTAATTAATTAAGAATTGCCTTTCCGATGAGAATGAAAATCGATGTTAGTACTTTGTTATTGTTCAAGAGTTGTATTTCGCTCACGATCAAAATTTGACCTAGAAAATATGTTCCTCGATGGTAGGTATCGATCCACGCAAAAAAAAATGAAATCGGCCTTGACAGGCTCGAAAAATCAAGGATTTAAGGGAATTTGAATGTTCTTCTCCCTCTTTCGCTAAATTAATTAACTGACTATCCTTCTTATGCTTGTCAAAAACTATAGTAAGGGTGGGTATTATTATTGTTATCGGCTGGTCTGGTAGTTCTATTCTTCTCCCCCTTTCGTGAAATTAATTAATTAAGCTCCCCCTTTCGTGAAATTAATTAATTAAATCGTACTCATCGAGGACGTACTGCAGTAGTAGTACACGATGCCCCACCTATCAGACCATACCGCCGCAATACAGCAGAGCGAGAGCAAGAAGCAGCACCACTCGGTAGCATAACACCACTACGAGCATAACACTGCTGCTGCTGTCGTTGTATCTATAGGAATCGGTAGTAGTAACTACTGCTGTACTGTGCTTGGTATACAGTATACAGTGGGGCCACCGCATATACGCATCATACGACACAACTATTAATAGTTATGCATGGGAATGGAATTGATTTAGACCGAAGGCTTCCTCAGCTTAATAAATTAGGGCCGTTATTGTTATTTATCGAAGTGTTGTAAGGCTTAGATTGGGCAGTAGGTAATTGGTTAACCTTTTACCAGTAGTAGTAGCCTCTGTGTCTCACCCAGTTTTTTACCACACATAATATTCAGGGCTTTTTGTCCTAATTTCCTTATTTTCCGTGTTTTTTTTTTCGCGCACGTATTTCTTTTTATTTCCAGATTTTCCTGATGATCCAAAATACGAAAAGATTCCCTGCTTTCCTGCTTTTCCTGTTTTTCTTGGAAACAAAAATGTGGAAAATATGGAAAAAGCACTTCGTCGATATTAACGGCCCTTAAGCTGCATCTTAAGGGGCCCTTTTGGTCGAAACAAAAAGATTGCTCGATCGAGTCTTTTGGAAACAAATATATTTCGTCTTTTTTACAGGGCTGCAATACTATTTCTGGTACAATAATACCATAAATAGTATATATATAATGAATTAGTCCTTTTACCGAACACCTGCTCCCGATTATGTAGCTGGAGTAATGTGATCGAGAGGCGGTACAGGGTAACCGGTGGAAAGGCGATAGGATATCAATTAATCTCTTAGAGCTGATCGGGATGGTGGTGACCGCGTACGTGATGGTGGTGATGAGGGGAGACAGGCCAGAGAAGGAAAGGGCGACGGTGCTGATGAGGGGGGATAATTCATCGACGGTGCATTGGGTGATTAACTGCAAATAAGGGGGGAGAGAGGAAGTCAGGACAGGGGCACTGACCAGGGTGCTGGGGGCATTGGAAACACAAGGGGGGTGATGTTTTCAGGCAAAGCGTGCGAGGGGGGTAGACAGCAGACTCGCGGATGGAATAATAAGGTGGAAGGGAGAGGAAATCCAAGAGAACCTGACGAGAGAGAGCCTCCAAACTGTTTGGCAGGTGCAAAAGCTGGGGAAGAAAGAGCAGCGAATGTGTTCGGAGATTTTGCGAGAGGATATGCCTTCGGACGGGTTGCGACGTCGACTAGAAGTACTTACGAGGCGAATTGGAGGATGTGGGTCAGCTGGAGGAAGCACGCAGAGAAGGGGATTTGGTTGGAGGAAGAGATGGGAGAGGCGGGGATGGTCGGAGAGCTGGTACAATACATGACATTCTGCTGTGTGGTGAAGACAAATAAAGAGGCGATAGTGGCGGGGAAACTGGTGGCGGTCAACTTCTATCATGAGCTGTGGATGGGAGTGTCATTGCCCGTAATCCACGTAAGGGTGAAGGCGGTAGGGCAAGGCATAAAGAAGGCGCACGTGGAGAGCCGGAGTCAACAGCGGGCAAGGAGACCATTAACGTGGGGGATGCTGGCGGAGATGGAAGGTGGCAGCTACGAGTAGGGGGTGGGGGGACGAGTGATGTGGATAGGACTGGCGCTAACATTACCTGCTGCTGCTGAGAGCGTCGGAGTTATTCGAGGAGGAGAGTGGGGTGTTTCACGAAGTATACTGCATACGGAAGGGGATGTGGCATTTTTCCGGGGGGGGGTGGCAGCTGAGAAGAGGGCAAGAAAAAGAGGCGGACAAGGTGGAAATCAGTTGAAAAGGGTCGAAAGGGGACCAACGAAGAAAAGGAGCGGTACTGGTGAGGACGAGAAACGTTCGGAGAAGGGGAGGGGGGCGTCAGGAGAAGGAGGGGCAGTGGAGCTGCTGGAGGAGCTGTTCGGGATGTCCAAAGGAGGGGAGATGCCGGAAGGAGCGCCACTGATGGCCTGCTGGAACGAAACGAAATGGGGGGGTGGACAAGGGGGCAAGCAATTTACTGTCTGAAGAGCGGGATAACAGGGGCTGCAGAAGGATGGAGCCAGTGGGGAAGGGGGGGGGGGGGGGGGTGAGGCTGATTCCGGAAGAGTTTGCGCTATATTCCGGGATAATCGGGCGGACGACAAAGCTGACGGCGGGAGGAGCGAGCGATGCGGTGATGTAGAGGGAGGGACGGTGGGCGTCGAACGCGTTTAAGAGATACGTGAGGGCAAATATGGAAGATCCGATTTGGGTGTCGGAAGCCCTAGCAGACGGAGCGGGGTGGGGTCGCCAGCCTGGGCAAGGGGTAAGGTGGGGGGAGGTGTGGGGGGTTGAGTAGAATGTAGAGAGCTAAACATTAACAGTAAGACTCTGAAACGCGACTTCTTGATGGGAGTTTAGACTGATTGTGGGCGAGTGTAACCTGGAGGGCGTGTCAGTCGCGTTTGTTTTGGGGCGGAGACATGTGTGCAGCGAAGCGCAGGGTGCTGACGGCGCGGGTATGTACACCCCTCTCCCCCCCTCGCGTCTTTACCGCTCCAGGTCGGAGAGCCCTAAATACGAGCAAATATGTCGTGAAGCGGGGGGCAAAGTGTAGGGTTGTTAGACAACTTGGTGTTTGGGCATAGCTGGAAGAAAGATGCAGTAATATATGGACGTACGAATATAACCGGAATGACACTTTAGGACCTAGAGGGACAGACGAAGGGGTGGATGGTTCCAGGGGTTGGTGTTCGTGGGGAAATTTTTTCGTTTTGGTTGGGACGGGAGCACGCAGGTGCAGAGCGCTGTTTTCGTGGAGAGAGGCAACAACGACGAGAAGGAGAGGGCAGACAGCAGTGGAGGCAGGCAACAACGAAGGGTAGATAGCAGCGGGTGAGTGTCCGTTTGTTTCCACTCATTACATGTGTCTGTCGAACGCCATCACTTGGTTCGTTTTATGTGTCGAATAAATCGTAATTTACTGCCAACCTTCACTGTAGTCTAAGACAAGTTAAATAGGGTAGTGGCAAATATTTTTTTAACTACTATATTTGTTTTCCATGTGTTACGAGCGGTTTTGTCCAATAGATACCCGACACTTGTTTTGGGGATATTTCGG
This sequence comes from Saccharina japonica, assembly GCA_008828725.1. Taxonomy (NCBI): domain Eukaryota; class Phaeophyceae; order Laminariales; family Laminariaceae; genus Saccharina; species Saccharina japonica. Next base: position 209,551 of record MEHQ01002289.1, on the reverse strand, counting down.
CCTCAATCCCATCCCTAACAGTACCCCCCAAGCCCCCCCCCCTAGCTAGAAAGGGATACGTGGTCGTGGTCAAATGACTAAGGCACGCAACAAATGAGTACCCCCCCCCCTCCCCTCCCTAAATCAAGTCGAGAAGGAAATCGACGCGTGGGCAAAGGCGAACGTAGATGCATCAAAAGGAGAAGACAGTGGTTCAGAAGGGTTGCAGGGAGAGCTCACAAGGGAAGAAGTACATAAGCGTGTAGCTAAAATTAACAATCGAAAGGCAACAGGGGCACACCAAGTAGTGAATTAATCTATGAAGTACGGGGGAGCAGGAATGCTTACCATGATGATTAAGTTGTATAACTGGATATGGAAAAATGAGTGCACACCTAAGAGGTGGAGATAAGGAGTAGTATACTTGTTTAAGAAAGGAGATAAGGCTGACTCGGGTAACTATAGGGGGATAACGCTACTAAGCCCGGTAGGTAAAACATTTTGTAAGATTGAACGATAGAATAGGAACAATGATGGAGAAGAAAGAAAAAAATAGCGAAAGGCAAACAGGATTTAGGCCAAACCGTAGTTGCGTAGACCATGTGTACACATTAGGTAAGATAATCCAAGGTAGGAAAGACGCGGGGCTAACAACGCACTGTTTCTTTCTAGATGTACAGAAAACCTACGACACAGTATGGAGGAATGGACTGTGGAAACAGTTGTGGGAAGTAGGGATCAGAGGAAAGATGTGGAGAATGAGGAAGAAGATGACGGAATGTGCGAGAAGTGCTGTGATGCTGGACGGGGAAATGTCGAAGTACGTTGATATCCTACAAGGAATTGCACAGGGATGTACGCTATCACCTAGCCTATTCAAGGCATACATTAATGGCATGATAGTAGCAGTCGAGGCAGCAACGCAGGGGGTCACAGTGGGGGAAGATAAGTGTCGGAAATTATGCCTGCGGTCGATTTCGTGAGCATATCAGAAACACCCGAAGGACTGCAGAAACAAATAGAGAAGGCATTAGAGAACACTATTACAGTAGTGACGACGAACGTAAAAAAAGTGCGCAGTAGCTGTATGTAACGAAGATGTAAGAAGAGCCCGGTAAATTTCAATTGGAAGTGGGGAGAAAATGAGTTACCGATCGTAGACCAGTATACGTACCTTAGCGTAGAGATCGCAAAATACTGCTCTTGGGATGCACATATAACAAAAGGAATAGGAAGCACGTAGGCAAGGTGAAAGCGACCCTCACATACTCGCACCTTGACACTAGAATCTATAGATGTATCTTGGCGAATGCGATTGTACAAAAGCTAAAATAAGCAGGAGAAGTATGGGAACGCGAAGTTAGCAAAACAGCTGGGAATTGTACAAATGGCAACAGCTAAAAAAGGACTAGGATGCTCAAGTACGGCGAAAATACCGTACAGAGCAGAAATGGGAATGCACCCACTTGAGACAGGGGCGTGCGAAAGATGAAATTGCAATCTAAAGTAAAGAACATGCCTAATAAGAGATTGCCAGCCATAGCTGATATAGCTATAGATGGGAGAAATTAAACAAAATGCGAGCTGGAATAAGGTGGAATAGTGTAGTCGAGAAAATATGGAAGGATATAACTCGAAGTAGGAGGAAACCAAAAATAAATGCTAACCATACGAGCTGGTCTGGCTTAGAGCCCGCCACGACAGTTAAATGGATTTGCGCAGAGCAGTTTTGCGATTTATGACGTGGAATTTTGCATGGCGCCCGGAACGGGCATAACAAAACGGTTCAAGCGGGAACCCCAAAAAAAAAGTCGATGAGGTAAACTTATGATCGTTTGAGTGAAATGCCCACCTAGAAATCGACCGAAATGTACGTTAAAAAAAACTTTTTTTTCTTGGGTTCCCGCTTGAACGCCTAGACAAACGCGCTACGAATCACGTGTCAAAATGTCAGGTCAAAATTCGTAAAACTGCGTTGCGCAAAACAGTTTTGGTGTCTTTCATCGTAGTATCTTAAATTTGTATGAGGATCGTAAGTACGCAATATCTCTTGATCGAGCGCGAATTGAGCAGTGGCGATGGTATCGATCGTTTCCCCTTGCCCTAAGGAACGCTCACACCAAGTATCAGAAACATCCACTAAACGTATTTTTCGTACTTTCGAATATACTTTAGTATCGATATATGCTCGCACGTGATGGGATGGAATCGATGCGGGATTTCTCGACGAGAATAACTCGGATTCTAAAAATTCCAACATCAACAAACGCACTACAGACCCAGGCACGTCGATGCCAAATATGAGGTCCTAATACTGCCAAACGATTGCGCAAACCCCGATTAAGTGAATTTTAGTTTTACAGCCTGACCAGCTCGGTAGAGAACTTTGGGGGTAAAAGACGGAAGTAAAACAAAGGATAGAAATAAGGGAAAGGCTAGCGCTAAGAAATAAGGTGGAAGGGGAGGAACACTTATTGATATACGGGGAGTTAATAGAAGGGATAGAAATGAAAACATATTTGCACGGCCCAATGGACTTCGCGAAAACACTGAAACTGTGATTTCTTGTAGGGGACCTGACCTGGACCTGCCAGAAAGAAGGAGGTATATCAGTAGCCGGGGGGAGGAGGAAGTAGATGCACAGATGTGCCCTTGTGGCAAAGCAGTAGAGTAGAACCAACATAGTGGGAGAATATGCAATGTACAATGAGGAAAGGGATGAGTTAGAGGAGATGGGGAAAACAAACGAAAGGGACACGGACAAGTTTCGTGAACTACTATTAATAGATAGTAGCGAGAAAACGATCGCTATCTTAGGAGATAGATGGTGGCCACAGGTGACGAAACAGGAAGGGGATAAGACTAGCAAAATTTATGAAAACAACGCAATGAGCACCCAACTACTGTTGGCGGTGTCTTTATTAAGAGTAGGAACGGTGCTCCGTCTCGAAAGGGATGCGTGGTCAATGGTCAAATTACTAAGGCAGGCAAAACATGAGTACGCCCCCTCCCCCCCCCCTATGTTATACATATAGGTTGGGTTGGCATCGGTTGGCAACGACACAGTCAGTAAAACATACCGCTCACTACATGAGCTAGGCCACCAGGGTACCGTTTTTGTTTTGTTTTGGCGGTCGATTACAGCTGGCGGTCGAGATAGATTATTTGTGCGGGGTGGAGAACCTTTACTCCGCACAAGGGGAATGGTCGTATCAAAGGTAGTGTTTATGGTAAGTCACCCAAGAGGCAGTTACTACATAGTTGTCTCTGGAAGTGGCCACACCGGAAATTGAGTTAACTCATTGCAGCTGTAATCCATACGCAAGTCCACCTCACAAGCGGTTCTTAGTAGGATGCAGCTCACCCTTCATGCGACTCGCCGAAGACTTCACGGCGCTTCGCGCTTGGTGCTAGCAATGCCTGCCTGATCGGTGATAACCCGACATGCCCCGTCCCGGCATTGCAGGGATGCGAGGGTCTATGGTCATACGACTACGGCCATGCATGAATATCGAGTACATCCCCCCCTCCCCATAAATCTTATTTGGTGCAATATATGGTAGCGAGAAAACGATCGCTATCTTAGGAGATAGATCGTGGCCACAATTGTCAATGTACCCGGTACGTACGTTTGCGCATCGCGAGCGTGCGCTTTGTCCAAGAAGAGGCTCGTACTATTACGTATCAGGCATAATGAACGGAGGAAGTATACAGCAGTAGTGAGTGCCGAGAATGCTGCAAGTCGTCTCGTGCTCTGTCCACATACATGCGTATACTGTTGTATACTTACTGTTGTTGTGTAGTCGTAGGCATTATTACAAGGCGCTTCGCGTAGCGGGCGCTTCCGCCCGCTACGCTCGCTCACAAGTCATGAGGAATAGTGGAACGGAACCTAACGTAAAATAAGACAAAAGGTCTAATATTTTAGGTGAAAACAGGCAACTTGCAAATACCAAGAGCTCCATATATATGCTCCAGGAACACAACTCGGACGCCGCACTTTGATATTTACTCGGTATGTATCTTCGAAAGAGAAAACACAGCAGCACGGCACACAGCAAGACGCTGCGCGGCCTGCTGGGTGTGTTTTGTGCCCTTTTTGGGTTCTATGTGTGGTTTACTTCGTACTTTGTATTTACTAGCGTTACGGTCACGGCTCCGCCCGTGGAGCTAGCTCTGCGTTTCCCATACATACTATATATGTACCACTATACCTGGTATGGTAGTACTCGTATTATGCTATGATGTACCACTCTAAACGGAAATGCAAATAGCATTGTGCGCCCCGGTATCGACCCGGGGCATGTCCGATTTGGCCCCCGGGTTGTCGGAGTTGTAGGTATATGGAACGATAATTATCCGGGGATGGGGCCTTATCATACCGGGGCGCGGCGGGACCTCGGCCATGAGCCCCAGCCAAATCAGCGAGGGGTGGACAAACCTTGATATTAGATATTTACGGGGGGTTTGTGCTTGGCGCCTGAAGCCGACTCTCCGACCAGAACCCTAACCCGAACCCTATGCCAGTGGTCAGTGCTGTGATAGTGTGCTTGGTCAGACTCTAGGTGGACTCGGTCGGCGTGGATGCTGAGCTTGGAAAGACTCTAGGTTGACTCGGGATGCTGTGGCTGGGAAAGAGTCCAAGTTGATTGAGCCGCGTAAAACATACCCTTAGCCAACCAGAGTGCCTAAATAACTACCTTAGGAATATCTACTATCATGTTTTGTCCACTACTGAAATCAGCAATCAGCCAGTGGGGTTGGGGTTGTTAAGGCATTACCCGTCGTGGGCGTGTGTGCGCGGCCCCTGAGTTAGATCAGGCAGCCCGCCGCAGAGGTAAGCACTTCAGCCGGTGTCAAACCAACTGGTTGTTGCTCGAGCTTCAGAAGAAGAGGAGTTAAGGAGAGCTGAAGCTCGAGCAACAACCAGTTGGTTTGACACCGGCTGAAGTGCTTACCTCTGCGGCGGGCTGCCTGATCTAACTCAGGAGCCGCGCACACACGCCCACGACGGGTAATGCCTCAACGGGGGTTTCCCGAGCTTGCGGGGCGGTATCGATACGGGGGGTGCCCGTTTTCGTCCCCCCGTTGTTGAAGTTGTAGGTCTATGGAAGGATTTCTGAGCAGGGGATGGAACCGTATCGTCCCGGGTGCGGCGGGACCTCGATGTTGTCCCGAGGGGCTATTCTCGTAGCGCGCTGGCTCCATATATATTTACGAGCGAATGCGAGTTTCTAATTTTGACCAAGTCTCTCGTGATAGGGACCCCTTGCGATAAAGTATCGACCGTTTTTTTACTTGATTAAACAGTTGAATCTGTCTGCACTTTTCCGTCGGCACTTTTCATCAAATTCTCAGAATTTTAGTCGTCTACTACGTTGTTATCCAACATATTCTCATAATTTTATCTGTCTACTTCGTTGTACTCTCAACATAAAAAAAGAGATTTTGCCTCGTACACGGGTCTCGAACCCGTGACCCTTGTGTTGGTAAGCCCCTGTACTACCTGTTACCCTACTCGTACAAGTGGTGTGAAAATCAAGTTTTTCTTTACTTCTATAGTAAACGTATTGCAACTTTAACGGGGAAAAAAACCTAGTCAACACGGTTTCGAACCCGTGACCCTCGTTTTATTCTGTTTTTTTCCCCCCACTACTGCACACAAGTTATTCAAGTAATTTCAGGCCCACCATACAAAAAACAAGTCATTTCAGACCTCCATACAAAAATCAAGTCATTTCAGACCCCCCATACAAAAATCAAGTTATTTCACACCCCCCATACCTAAATGAAGTCATTTCAGACCCCCCATACAAAAATGAAGTCATTTCAGACCCACCATACAAAAACCAAGTCATTTCCAGCCCACCATACAAAAAACAAGTCATTTCAGACCCCCATACAAAAATCAAGTCATTTCAGACCCCCCATACAAAGAACAAGTCATTTCAGACCCTCATACAAAAATCAAGTCATTTCAGACCCCCCATACAAAAATCAAGTCATTTCATACCCACCATACAAAAACCAAGTCATTTCAGACCCCTCATACAAAAATAAAATCATTTCAGACCCCCCATACAAAAATCAAGTCATTTCTATCCCACTATACAAAAACCAAGTCATTTCAGACCCCCCATACAAAAAGCATGTCATTTCAGACCCCCCATACAAAAATCAAGTCGTTTCAGACCCACCATACAAAAACCAAGTCATTTCAGACCCCCTATACAAAAACCAAGTCATTTCCAGCCCACTATACAAAAACCAAGTAATTTCAGACCCCCCATCCAAAAATCAAGTCATTTCAGACCCCCCATACAAAAGTCAAGTCATTTCCAGCCCACCATACAAAACCAAGTCATTTCAGACCCCCCATACAAAAATGAAATCATTTCAGACCCACCATACAAAAACCAAGTCATTTCCAGCCTACCATACAAAATTCAAGTCATTTCTAGACCCCCCATACAAATTCAAGTCATTTCTAGACCCCCCATACAAATGTTTCAGACCCCCGATACGGTTTCAAGTCATTAAAAAACCCCCATACAATTGCAAGTCATTTCCAGCCCACTATATATACAAAAACCAAATAATTTCAGACCCCCGCAAGTAGAGCAGATCCTCATTGCCATATAGCCTGCGCCATCATGCGCGTGTAGGGCAGAGGGGGTTCTCGGGGCACGTCGTCGACGCGTTTTCCTGTTTTTTTTCCCCACCAATACACACAAGTTGACGACAGTTACAAATATCCTGCTGCACGAGCTCCAGCGACAGCTATACTATGTTAAGGCGTTTTTCACAAAGCGGGGATTTTTCGGTAGTGTCCCCGTCTGTCAAGGTATTTGCTGTCTGTCAAGGGGTGAAAGTGCTGTCTCCCGACATCTTTGCTTCGAACCGTATACGGTAGAATCTACCCGCCGCAAGATCCATATCCGAAACAAATGCTCGGTGATATATTTGCAGCAACAGCAACGATTCCACCCTGCAGCATACATAACATCCACAATTGCATCTACCACCAACACACCACCAACACCACTACCATCAGCTCACAGACAGGCGGACCTGGCACATGGACTCGCATACAGGCTGTATGGCAGACTATCTATATACGTACATACACAGAGACACGAATTCAGCCTAAAAGATCTAATAAAATTGCGACTGTCCAACAAGGAGTAATTGATTAGCCTGACAGATATCTAGCCAGCCAAATTGTTGACTTCCTATTTGGAGTTATAATTCGGGCAGATGGTTAGACCTTTTTAGTCCAACTCCATGCGAGTAGCCGCTGGCTCATTTAAGAAGATTGTTGCAGAATACAAGCATCGAAGTTTCCTCCGCATCAGGGGAGGATAGGGTCTCATCTCCGGATCAGAAAGCTCTCCATATATCTGCAACTGTGACCAACCGGGGACAAAAACGGTGATTTCCCTAGTGGACACCACCCGCACGGTGGGGAAAACCCATCCCCATAGACTTATCACTGTGTGCTTGAGGCCTGGGAGGCCCATCACAAGCCAGCGGCACTTGGAGACGATAGGGTCCAATCTCGGGACCAACGATCATTTCATACCTCTACAACTCCAACAACCCGGGTACGAAAACGGCAATGGTCTTTTTAATTCCCTTTCAGATTGATACATCACAGCACACTGCGAGTACTACTGCCGTCATGGTATCACGAGTCACGCGATCCAGAGCGTTTCAGTCCCGCCTCGCAGCATCGGTAGCGAGAATGCGAGTTAACGCTGCCATAATATTCACCATAGGTATGTGGTATTCTCCTTCCGGAATGCTTATGCGTGATCGACGATGAAGATCATGCTACACATATACCATGCTCGACGATGGGCTGTCCAACTGATAAAAAACGTTGATCAGTGAGTGGGGTCATGACCTCCGGCCTTTGACCACGGCTTATAGCCGTCCCCAGCGACCATGAGCAAGCGGTCTGGCCCTTTCTATGAATATGACACTAAAAGTTGTATTCGGAGCTTCCTATGCAGAACAGGGTATACCCTCTACCAAAATAGACAGGAACAGCACACCACACCCAGTCAAAACATTCCTATTTATTCGTACTAAAAACACGAAACCTCAAAACAACAGCTCAAATCCCTAGCGAAGGCAGATAGCGTCGTCAAAACATCGTCGAGCAAGGAGAGGGTCATCTAAAATTTACCGCAGTAGATGACAGCACCACCACCGCAAATCACATAAAACACAGTGGTGCCTCCACAACAGACGTAGCATTTGTTTTGTCACAAAATGAGGAGGTTATAACCGTTTTTGTCGCCGGGCCTTTTGAGTGTGTGTAGGCTACGAATACGGAGCTCTGTGTACACACAGTAGTGCTTTTGTAGTAGGGGGTACGTAGTATGCCAGGTATAGAATAATCTATTATGATTTCTGGTGCGAAGTGGGAGGAGTGTGTGTGTGTGTGTGTGTTGTGTGTTTTAGTGGAAGCGGAGATCGTTGGCTTAAGCAGGAAGCCGAGATCGTTGGCGTAAGCAAAAAGGAACAGCACCAGGGCTTCGCACGTACGTGGTTATTCAAAAATAATCAACTAATCATGATTAATTTCAATAATCAACTAATCATTGATTAGTTAATTTGTGGCAATGTGCGCCGGGAAGAAAAAAAAACGGTTACATCACAAAACGCCCCTTTTTTATTCAAAAATAATCAACTAATCATGATTATGTTCAATAATCAACTAATCATCACTAGTTGATTTATAATCAACAATCAACAAGAATTAATCACATCACGTGATTAAAATTAATCACCAAAAATAATCATAATCAACACGTGATTATGAGTTGATGTACATCCCTAGTTGACACCCCCCCTGCTTGCCTGCAATATTAATCAAAAATCTCTTGTAGCGAAAAAATGAATGCACTTTATTGCAAGCCACGCGAGGGCGTCCCGAAAAGTATTTTGTCGACACCTAACTATCTAAAATGGTCAGGATGGAAAAACAATCGGAGCACTGTGATCGCTGGACGATTTAGCATAAAACATGTTTTTTTTTCTATTTTTTTCCAAAAACCAATCACTTGGTGTTAAAGACCCTCCCCCCCCCCCCTGAGCCTCGCGGCGGGGGGGCGTCTTTAAAACCAAGTGATTGTTTTTTGGATAATTTCAGAAAAAAAACTTGTTTTGTGCTAAATCATCCAGCGATCACAGTACTACATACAGTGCTGTCGTGCTCTGATTGTTTTTCCATTCTGACCATTTTAGATAGCTAGGTGTCGACAAAATACTTTTCGGACGCCCACTGAGCCACGAATTAATTAAATTAATCCACCTGCCTTGTATTAATAGTTGGATTTTCGTCCTCGCACACCTCATTTGATAGCCTGTTATTTATATATGACGTATTATTATTATTTTTGCCATCCGACAATGTGCAGCACGATCTTCAGCGTTGATCACTCATAAAATTCCCAAAAGCAGAAAACCACGGAAACCAAGGAAATTGTATGGTCTCATACATATGTATAGCTATGTTTGTGAAATTTTCGCACTTTTCGCAACTTTTCTCTGCGTACGAGCACTTTTCGGCAAAACGTTAAGTACCCCGACACAGCAAGCCCGCCCGGACACATTGGTCGTGGTTTGGGCTCGATCCGAGCTCTGTGGCTCGCGTGGCGGGCGCTCGAAGTTTTTTTTCCCGCGGGAGTGGATAAGCCGATTTCCCGGGTTTTCTGCATGAGGCCGTGTTTAGTACGTACGTGCCAGTAAATRATATTGCTTTGTTTCACATTTTTCTCTGAGGCCCTGTTTTTGCTTCCAGATCTGTGCCGTTTTTTGTGTGTTTTTCTTACGCCGGAGCATCGATGCGAGCACACACAGCACGCAGCAGCCCCACTCACCTCAGGGACGAGCGATGTTACAAACAGTACAACCTCAATGTTACAACCCTGCTCGCCCAGCAGCCAGCAGCAGCGAGCAGCAGCATCAGGCATGAACCATGCATGCGCGTAGCCTTAGGTCCGCTGCTGTACCGTCACGAGTTGCTTTTGTCGAAGCCTGCGAATTTTCCGAGTCATGGATAATCATACCTCAGATCAATGCTCATGTACGAATCTCTCCGCTGTCCCGAAATGTAAGAAACCTTTTGTTCATTCAAATAACTATATATAAACTGTCGTTACTTTTCCGGACCAAGTTGTACACATTGCTGCGCCCGTGTTTTGTACGTACGGGACCAGTAAATGATATACTTTTCTTTCACGTTTTGCTATTTTTGAGGCCCTGTCTTTGTGCAGTCGTGCGTTTTTTGTGGTTTCTTGCCGGAGCACGGGGAGCACACACGAACAGCAGCAGCACCGCAGAGAGCGTGTTACAAACAGTACAACCTCAATGTTACAACCCTGCCGCCCAGCAGACAGCAGCACAGCTAGCAGCAGCATCAGGCATATACATCATGCATGCGCGTGCCTCAGTCCGTGCTGTACCGTGACGAGTTGCTTTTGTCGAAGCCTGCGAATTTTCCGAGTCATGGTAATACATCATACCTGCAGATCGATGCTCATGTACGAATCTCTCCGCTGTCCCGAAATGTAATAACTTTTCTTAATTAAAAATATATATATAAACTGTCGTTACTTTCCGGACACAATTGGTACACACTTTGTGCGCCCCGCTGTTTTGGTACGTACGGCCAGTAAATAATATTGACTTTTTCCGTTTTTTCTCTGCAGGCCCTGTTTTTGTTCAGTAGTGCGTTTTTTGTGTGCTTCTTGCCGGGAGCACGTGGAGCGACACACGAACAGCAGCAGCACCGCAGAGAGCGTGTTACAAACAGTACAACCTCAATGTTACAACCCTAGCCGCCAGCAGCAGCAGCAGCAGCAGCAGCAGCAGGCATTACACCATGCAGCGCGTCCTCAGATCCGCGCTGTACCGTCACGAGTTGCTTTTGTCTAAGCCTGCGAAATTTCCGAGTCTATGGTATCATACCTGCAGATCAGATGCTCATGTACGATATCTCCGCTGTCCCGAAATGTGAGATAACTTTTGTTCATTGAAACTATATATAAACTGTCGTTCTTTTCCGGACAGAGTTGGTACAACATGTGCGCCTCGGAGGACAGACCGTGATGTGCTCTGTTGTTGCTACGATGTAGTTGCTTTCATAGCAGCCAGCAATCCCGTCACCAAACCACACCACCACTCTCTCTGCTTGCTGCTGCTGTTGATGGCTCCATGTGTCATGCGTGTGCTCTGCATGCTGCATGCACCGACGCATGCGATGATACCAGTTATCCGGGCGAGTCTGTCTCCAAAAACGAGAACAACTAGTTCTAGCAAATAATCAGTAACATGTGGCGTCCGACTTTCCGACTTGAATCGTATAGAACCTGAGTTCAAATCCCGGAGATGCGTTTTTTCTTCTTTCTTGCTTGCAGGTACATAGTACGTCTGTTCAAATGTTTGTGATTTACTCGGTCGTACAGATATACCATTACCAGGACAATTCCGTACCCGCCCTAGGAATGCGCTGCATAGCCGGAAGACGTGCAACTGTGTTGTTAATGTGACGCAGGTTGTATTGTAGTATGTTTGTCGCCCCAAAATGGTACACCCTGGGATAGCGGGCCTCGTCTGTGTTGTTGATTTGTGAAGTTGAGTTCGATTACCAGGCTGCTCTTTTTTAGATCACTGCTTGTATACAATACGTTATGCAGCTCTACTCGGTGCATCCTTCTACGCTTGAATATGACCACACTCTGAGGCGCTACTTTCCCTATGTTCACCGTGTGGTGCGTGATACGTGTTCTGTGTCTGCGTGCGATGAAAGCTCAGTTGATGTTTAAACTTAGTGTTAGTACCTGGTTTGTTGCGGGAAGCTCCTTACTTGAGCGATACATTATACACAAAGATTGCACAGATATCCGATACTCCGAATACTCGGAGTATCGAGTATTTTTCTACTCCGAGTACTAGAGAGTATTAGAGTACTGGTGGCCTAAATACTCGGAGTACTTGGAGTATGAGCAGTACTGAAGGCCCAAATACTCCGAGTACTGGGAGTATGAGCAGTACTTATACTCGAGTACTAAGCAGTACTCGAGTAAAAACATCTAAATTACTCGAAGTACTCCGAGTATCGAGAGTATTGGACACCGAAATACTTGCGAGTACACAAAGTACCTGTAAGTATTTATTTCTCGAAAATACTCTAATTATACTCCGAGGTATGGGAGCATCTGTGATATTTTTAAATGCTATAAACGCCAGTCACATGTTCCCAGGATCTGGGAGTGAATGACGGCCGAGTCTTTAAAATGATGCAAAGGTGCTCCTAACGTACCTCACACTCCGAGTATACTCCGAGTATCGAGTACATTTCGTACTCCGAGTACTTAAGAGTATAAGAGTATTAGCGGCCTGAATACTCGGAGTACTTGGAGTATGAGCAGTACTGAAGCCCCAATACTCAGAGTACAAGGAGTACCCGCAGTATGGACCCCGAAATACTCCGAGTAAAGCAGTATCGAGAGTGTTCATACCGAAATACTCCGAGTACGAGCAGTATCCGGAGTATCGAACCCCGAAATACTCCGAGTACACGANAAAAAGAGGCGTTTTGTGGTGTAACCGTGAAAACCATCAACAATCAACCGATAATCATGATTATTAATCACATCATCGTGTAGTTGATTGTGTTGATACTAATCAACTAATCATGATTAAATCAACACGATTGGGACAAATTAATCAACAATCAAATCAACCCCGAAAAAGAGTTGATGTACATCCCTAACATCCCTAGTGTCAACCCTCTTACATATGCTAATTTTCTTCGAGTCTAATTCCCAGTGCTTTATCCAAACAAACGAACGAAAGGGGGGGCGGGTGATTTCTACTACTGTAGTTTTCGTATGCTTTAATGCGTGCATTTTCGCTGGTTTAGTTTGGGTGTGTGCTTATCGAAACGTTCGATCTCAATCGAAACGTTCGATCTCATCATGGTTCGGCAGGAAGTATATTCATTTCTATTGATAGTTTTCGCATGAAGTTTCGAATTTTTTAGGGGTGTGCTGATCGGAACGTTTGTGTCAAGTGATTCGTTGAAGGGTATTTGCAAGCTGGTTGTTGTTATTGTACTCGTACTGCGATCGCATGCATGCATGCGTTCGTTGTTGCTGGTATGGTGTTCATATATACGACCGACCTCGTCGTGAAGGATGTATCATAGCACCTACAACAACAGTAGTAGATAGGTCGGTGGTTCCCTTGCAGTGGGGATATCAGGGATGACTGACAAGCATATATATATGATGAATGGTATTACGATATGATTGAAATGTGAGTCGGGGCCAACAACACCTGTTACACAGGTGTTAGCCTAGGTAAGTCAGAACCCCCCGGCGGCGGGGGGGTGTTAAGTATAAAATACAAAGAAAGCAAAAGAGAAAGTAGTTTTCATGCAGTAGTAATATTGAGTTACCACCCAGATAACTCTCTCTCTGTTTTTGCAGTCAGTCGCTGATCCACGCTCCATTCCAGTCCCTCCCTTTGATTATAGATACAGTAGCTTGTCGACGAAGAATATCGCGCTGTTTGTTGTTTGATATATACGCACTTGTATCCCTTATCCATGGTGCATGTGAGCATGCGAGTCATCTCTGTCGGGTACGATCGCCATACCAGAGAGAGGGTATAACATGTATGTATATATCTTGCATATGCGAGTATACGCACGCGGTTGTTCACCTGAAAATATGCGCAGGAGGTCCAGAAGAAGTGGTCTCAGGTGTTTGCAGTCAGGCGCTCGAGCAGTGCACTTGAAACTACAACAGCTCCTTGTCTTCCCACCTACTACAGCTCTACCGGGCAGTACGTAAATCACAAAGAAGGGTCTGGACCAAGACCCGATGCCGCAAACTCTACAACAAGTAGTAGGTGTATAAGACGAGCTACGAAATAGGAATGGCTAAAAAAGTGCGCTGCTCGTCGTCTTGACGTCTTGATTCGCTCAATTTTCTGAAGGCGGAGGATGCCTCGACTATTCATCATGTATGTCCTTTGCGCTTGTCATGAAACTGAGACGCACGACGGCGGGGTGAATACTTTTTGTTATTTGGATCTTCATACATACCTATTAATAGTACACGCTTTTGTTTGTACTGTTTTTTTTTCCGCTTTATATATATATATCGATGGTGGTTGATTTTTGTTGAAGGTACAGGGGGGCCCCAATAATTTGTTTCTTGACACCTCACTGACGTTGAATCGTAGTTCAACTTCGACCCACCCCCCCCCCCCCCCCAATAATTTGTTTCTTGACACCTCACTGACGTTGAATCGTAGTTCAACTTCGACCCACCCACCCTCCCGACCCCGAGGGGTACCTGGCAACGTCCCCTCCCTCTACACCTCTTGTACAATAACTACCTGTTATATACAACTAACTGCTGAACACAGGGGACGGTAGAGACCCCCCCCCCCCCCTGAGCCTTCCATGGGACTATAATACTACTCGGGCGGCGACCTAAGATCTAAGATAGCAGCCACAGCTAATAAATAGCTGCATACTGACGACGACTACTACTGCAGCACTAACTATTAATATTAGTGAGCGATACAAAGAAGGAACTACGAGGAGTATGATGAGCTCACTTGAAGGTGGATCAAAAGGCCCAGAAAAGCCGTGGGATCGGCAGGCTTGGCTGGATAATAATAAGCACTGCCTGGAGAAGGTCGTAGGGGAGAGTGGGGAGGGAGATATCGCGGCATGGAATGTCGATCGATAGCGTTATTTTCTTGCTTCGGCATATATATTGTTATACTAGGTCGCCGCGAGCTTCGACGGGTCAAAATAAATGTAGGTTCCTTTCGTAGCAGATAGATCGGCAAACCCCAGGAAACTCTTCCACACCTATATACCTGTTGTTGTTGTTGTGTAAACGCTTGCGGTGAGAATCCATCAGGGAAACCAACCGCTGACCGCGCCTGATTGCCATTATTGACACCTCGCCTGTCTACCTGCTTCTCTGTACATGTCCTACACGCCACTGTCGGAGTTTTAGCAAGCAGTCTTCGACACCCACATAGACACACTTACAGATATCTCGCCCAGGGATCCCTCATCCCTGCACTCTCAGAGCTCCCACTTGGAACACCGCCTCCGTTCATTACTTGCTCATTCTCTCTCTCTTTGTTCCCTATATACTTTAGTTGGCGAGAGGCTTCTTCCTCTTTCAGTTTTGGGTTCGTGTGTGTGCCCAGACAGCACGGCAGCGCGGGTGAGCCCGGCGCCATCGCGGGTATGGGAGGGCGCTGGCCAGTAGAGGGGGGGTCAGAAGGAGCGCGGTCGCCTTTTTCGTGGCTAGGCGTGGCGTGTCCACCGAGACACGAGGGAAGCATGAAGGCGCTTTGTCTGCGTTGCTGCTGCAGCATGTCCGAAAATATAAGGGTCGTTTGGTCCTGTAAAATAAAATTCAAGCGTTGCTTATTTATCGGAACAAATAGGATTCAAAGAGAAACCCCGGCAGTTTGAACACCATCGTGATGGAGCGGGCGAACGAGGGCCACGGTGAGCACCGGGCTCCATGCGAGGCGGGCCACGGGGCTCACTGGGGCAGAGAGGCAGTAGAGCTTGACCCGGACCGAGTCGATGGCGACGTGATCGCGGAGGGACGGGGAGCATCAAGGCTGACAGAACGCGAAAGACGTCAAAACTTTTTTTTGTTTTTTGCGGCGCAATGGGTCCGATGGATTTTTTTTTCTTTTTTTCGAGTACGAGTACGTACGAGTATTCTCGTATGTACGTACGTACAAATGTGTACGTCTTTCTTCTTTCTCAGTTTTGTTGATTTCCTGTTTTTCGTATTTCACAACTTGACGACCGAGTGCTTTCTCTTTCATACATACAAAGTACGAAGTAATAACCACCGTTCGTTGTTGTTGCACTACCACACACACTCACGAAGGCACAAATCATACACACCACACACAGCAGGCAGCGCAGCGCCGTGCTGTGAGCCGTGTTGCTGTGATTTCTCTTTCGATCATACAGCTTCTTTGTTGTCCTGGAGCATGGAGCTAGTGTGCATCCCGAGCATGTTTTGCATGCATGTCAAGTCCGCCGTTTCTTCCCTGTGCACCATGAACCTCTTGGCATTTTCAAGTTGGTGCTTGCTTGCACTACATCATGGGCCTCTTCTGCCCCTTTCCTTGCGTGAGCGTAGCGGGCGGCGTCAGCCGCCCGCGGAGCGGAGCCCTTGTATTACATACACATATATCTATGGAAGCCTACTGTCGTAGGATCCCAAAGGTCCCAAGTGATGTGGTAGCTTTGACCCGCTACCGAGGGCTGCACGTTTTCTTCCTTACATTTAGGGCAAGGAGAGAGCCCTCCACGTTGGGTTAGCAGCGTGGAGAAGAGATAGATCGAGTGAGGTTCGGGCGGGCAAACAAGGCCCGTCTCGACTTCAAGGAGGTTCGGTTATTATGCCGAGTTCTCCCGTTCAACACTTCTGGTGTATCTTTCCGAGAACGGGAGAACTCGGCATAATAACCGAACCTCCTTGAAGTCGAGACGGGCCTTGTTTGCCCGCCCGAACCTCACTCGATCTATCTCTTCTCCACGCTGCTAACCCAACGTGGAGGGCTCTCTCCTTGCTCTAAATATAAGGAAGAAAACGTGCAGCCCTCGGTAGCGGGTCAAAGCTACCACATCACTTGGGACCTTTGGGATTCTACGACAGTAGGCTTCCATATTGGCGTCGACGATGAGATTCGAACTCACGCGGGCAAAGCCCAATGAATTAGCATGTGCAACGACCATTCTACGAACTTTCCCCAAAACCTGTCCTCCACATATCTATCTATGGTAAAGAGCACACTACGAAAATCTGTACGTATCTTTATATCGCAAGTATTTATTTTTTTCTTGTCCTTCCCATGTATTATCTTCGCACTTCCGTCTTTCTCCCTCCCTATTAATAGTCGTAACTCAGATCCGGGGTCACAAAGTAGGCTCCTCTCCCTCATCCCCCACTACGGTTCTTGCTTTGCATTTTTATCGCGAGAAGATTATTAAAGATGTCAGGGCGTGAACACGTACATCTCTGATAAATGTTCATCACCACTGCTGCTGTAGCCAGAGACAGCAGCAGGTAGCACTACGTAGTACGAGTACTGCTGTAGCCGTGCACAACAGAAGCATCAGTGACGATAGTTGTATCAACGCGGCGTGTTATGATACCGTTTCAACCAATATGTGGCATAACCTGACGCGTGCTACGGTAGAGGTAGCACTTTTTGGCTGAATCGTTTTCTGAACGATCGGGCTCCTTAACCCAAATTCGTCGGACTTTTCATTTTTGTGACGAACAATGTTTCAGAGTATATTTCGGTCATGAGATTTCGCATCCGGCAGCAATTTTATTTTCCTCCAAAACCGTTTTTTCAGAGTGGTATGAAGCTCCTCAAGTTAGGAGCTCAGAAAAAACATAGTGCACCTCTATCGTAGCATGCGTCACCTGCCGGGTTGTTTCCTTCTCTTCACGAGGTCCTACGAGTAGATACTTACCGTTTCGATCAGTATGCGGCATAACCCACCGAGTTGGTTTTTCCTCTCACGAGGTCCTACTGATTGTAGCGAACGGATCATAGACTGGGTAGCTGGAGAGAGAGCACGGACCTACCCCACCCTCTCACTACTCTCACCACCACCACTAGACACCAAAGTCTATCGTGCTCTAAGCTTTTATTGCCCACATAATAAGCGGCCTTTTAATCCATAACAACATCAATCTTCACGGGGTGGGTCATCTGTGGAGTATTACCTGTCTGCACCAGCAAGAAGACAGCCTACTGCTGCCCGTGCCCGCCTGTGCGACCACCTGTCAAGGGTATCACAACTACCTGGTATACTTCATTAAGTATTTCAGCGCTTTCTACCCTCGTCAACTCTCGTCGAATTTTACTTACCCACGCTATAATATGCGCTCTCGACAGTCGGTGTCATTTGAGAATAAAAACCTCCATGGGTAGAATCGAACCCTCGACATCCGACCCAAAAGGCTTCGTGGCTACCAGTTAGACCACCGGGGCGACCGGCTAGGGAGATATATACATATTTTTATATATAATATTCGGCATCGTAAACAAATAAGTAGTCGTAACCGTACAATCCGAAGTACGTACGATAAAAATACCCCATACAAAATATGTTAAAAAGAAATTAAAAAAAACCCAACAGCTGTGAGTTCCTGTCCTGTTTCGTAGCTGTGTGCATAAGGACGCATTCTCCCACCGAAGATTAAACAAGCATTCGCGGCCGTCAAAGCTTCCAAGCGAATATGTACCTTCCTTCAAAGCTTTCAAAAGCCCACCCCACACGGCGAAGTCGTAGAAGCTCCCACAAGCTTCCATGTAAGTCGTGGAAGCATACACAAGGGGTTTGCGAAAGCTTCTGAAAGCCTCTGAAAGCTTCCATAGACGTCGCGTAAGCTGATACAAGCTTCGATAGAAGTCATGGAGGACATGGAAGCTTCCATAAGCGCTTTCCGTGGAAGTAGCTGAACGCTTCCATGAAGTGGTGGAAGCTTCCATGGAATTAGGTTATGGAAGTTTCCATGGAAGTGATAAATAAATCTTCCATGGAAGTAGCCGGAAGCTTTCATGGAAGTGTAGCTTCCATGGGGATGGCGACAGCTTCCGTGGAAGTACTCAAAACGTTTCGTGAAAGCTTCCACTGCTTCTGTGGAAGCTCGAATGGAAGCAGCTTCCATCACTTCCATGGAAGCGGGTGGGTGCTTCCATGGAAGTGATGGAAGCTTCCATGGAAGTGGTGGAAGATTCCATGGAAGTTTCCACCCACTTCCATTATAAAAGCAAATGATGTAGAAGACCGTGTGAGCTCGAGGATTTCGTCGAAACTCATATTTGCTACGGTATGCGTAGCTGAGTGTAATACTTCGGATCGCGCGTACTTACGGATGTTTTATGTCCTCATGTAGGATGTACATCCCGTTTGAGGGGGACACAATCTGAGGCTGTAGAATTCAGGAAGTGTGTGTCTATTTGTGGGGGGATAAATCATTAAAATAAATTAAAATTAAACAGTCTGGAATAAACATACCAGGTATACTATAGTGTTCCGACGAGTTGACGTGATAGAGTGGGTCTACTATTTATTAGTAGCGCAAGCCACCTGTCGTCGTTATATATCTGTATGGGGTATTTTTATCGTGCGTACTCTGGTTTTTATGTTTACTACTTATTTGTTTTTGATACAGAATACTATATATCTAACGTGTTGAACATAGAACCATCCGTGATATATGGTATGAGGTGAAACGAAACCCTCTATCAACCCCCCCCCCCCCGAGTAAATATCAGCATCTATGATGAACACAATATAATACGAATGAATACGACTGGTGCTACGATAGGGGGGGTGCCCACATTTTCACTACCGGGTTTTGGCCACTCGGACGAGTGCCTCCGAATCTAACTGACAATTGGACCTAAATTCAGTTCGTTGCCGTTGCGCAACAAAACCTCCAATGGCGGTGCATATAGAACACCAGAAACATGAAAAGATAATATGAGTACAACGCAGTAAAGCAGCCACTCGGCCGAGTGGCTCTGTGCACGTGAAAAACAAGCACCTATATATACATGGCCCCCCTACCGTAGCACCAGTCATACCTGGATGTATATAAAGCAGTAATACAACGTATTATGTTTGTTCCGGACTATATAATAAGTACCAGGTAGTGACTAAGTTACGAGAAAACCGCTCCTTCTTCCCCCCCCCCCATTCCCTATTTTTGTTTTATAATTTTTCCCACATATCATAGACACACGCTGCCCTGAATTCTACAGCCTCAGATTGTGTCCCCCTCATACTGGATGTACACCCTGCATGAGGACATATAAAACCCGCAAGTACGCGCGATCGCATTATCACACTCAGCTAGCAAAGATGAGTTTCGACGAAATCCTCGATCCCACCTTGATCTCACAGCTGTTGTTTTTTATTTTTTTTAAATAATGGAATGCCTTCGTAGCTAAGGGCCGTTATTTTCGAAAGGCTTTTTGTCCTATTTTTTTATTTCCAAAGTTTCAGAAAACAAATCGCACGTTTTGTTTTCATTTCCAGCTTTTCCTGATTTCGTGTTCCATATTTTGGAAATAAATGTATAAGCCATGGAGCGATAAGACTATGCTGAACTATGAGTACATACATACATGCCAATATTGTTGTATCAGAATGACCATGCAGTGTACAACAAACTAGCAAAGCAGAACAATGCCAGGTATGTATGTGTGATGTAATATGTAATAGGTATGTCGTGCGTATACGAGGGATGTGACGTGACGTTGCGTTATTTTGTTTGACTTGATGTGAAGGTATGGTAGGGCCTCTCCGGTGCTGTCACAAAGCACACACACACCACCGACCACACACACAAACATATTACGGTGCTAAAAAAATAGATCGAACCCTCCAGGAGGGGGGTAGTATAATAGTATGGTGCGCGAGGTTTTCGACGTTGGTTTCCATCACAGCACCTACCTGCGTTTTCGTTCGATTGCCTTTCTTTGCGTTTTTCCCGGCTTCATAGCCTAGCAACTCAGAGGTGTGGAAGTGGGTTTTCAGGAGCCGAATCTTCGACTCATCATGTTCTAGTTCGTGGAATTGGGATTTCCCCGAATTTCTCATACTGCATGTCTGCATATACGGCTCATCACAGGGTGGGCTAGTGTAATAGTATGGGCTTGGAAGGCTGAAATTATGCTTCGGTAGAGGTGCAGCATGTATTTTCTGGGGATCCTCACTGGAGGAGCTCTACACTACTAGTAAGTCACCTATAAACTGATGTTGGAGGTAAATAAAAGTGCTACCCGATGCGCAATCCCATGGTCTAAGTAAACAATGAAACATGTAGCACCACAAGTAGAGTGAAAGTCCGGCGATTTTGGGTTAAGTGTTCGTAGATTGCGAATCTGGATGCCCTGACTGCCCAGCAGTCTGATGAGATGTTTTAAGGTAGTTGCGTTAGAGGACAGAGCGAGAGAGAGAGACCTGAGAGAGAGCGGTGCTCGAACTCTCCTCCCGCACGAGGCAAGAATTCCACAACAACGCCTGCGAATATATACGCAACCCTCTACAACTTTTGTAACCGTCTTTGCTGACACGATCCAAACGAACAGCCTCCCTGGCTCTTGACAGCAATGACAAGACCGAAAGGTCATTCAAGACAAGCTAGGACCTAACAGCCAACAACAGGCCAGCAGGAGGACACCGGGTCAAAACCCCCTGTATAACTTATATTCTCCAAACCATCGCAGTCGAAACAACGGCCGCATTCCAAACGATGACCATGGCCAGAAAATAAGATGCCAAGTGGTGCCCTACTCACCCATGCCCCTCAAAGTAGCGCGGGGTGGCGACCTGACAAATTATTCCTCGCATAACTCAAACATGGTACATCGAATAATGCTCATACCCCTTACTCACCCTCCAACGGCAGATTCAACAAGAACCTACGGTGAAGCTTAAAAGGGGTCGCAGCAAGGGATTTCGTCAAAATATCCGCATGCTGGTCTTTCGAAGCTACGAACTGAATGTCGATCTTCTTCGCACGAAGCAGCTCCCTAACAAAATGAAAACGTACGTCGATATGCTTGCTCCGAGCAGAACTAAGAGGGTTCTGAGCCAATGCTATGGCCCCCTGGTTATCTTCGAAAACCCGGACACATGATCCGCTTAGCTCTGGACAAATAAACGATAAGACCGCGCCCGTGAACAAAGCCTCCTTCACCCCTTCACCTAGGGCAACGTACTCTGCTTCTGCTGTGGACAATGTAACACACCTCTGCGTACTACTTGCCCAACTGACGGCCGCACCCCCCAGGGTAACTACCGTCCCCGATACCGAGCGCCTATCATTCGCCTTATCAGCATAATCGGCATCACTATACGCATTCAAATCCAGTCCCGAACCCCGCACAAAAGTCAATCCCAAAAACCTGGTCCCGTGAAGGTACTCCATAATCTTCAAAACTGCCCTCCAGTGCCTCTCAGTAGGGTTGTGAGAGTGACGCGCCACAGCACGCACAGCGTTGGAGATGTCCGGCCTCGTCATGGTCGACAGCCACATCAAACTGCCCACAGCCTCCCTGTAAGGCCAGTCTCCACCAGGTTCGCCTTCCTCTCTTGGACCTAGTTCCACACCAGGGGTAGCGGGGATGTCAGAGGATGAGTTAACGCCAAAACGATTCAACATGCTCTTAATAAACGCCTTCTGCGTAATCTCCAAAGTCCCCAATTCCCAGTCGCGTTTGAAAGCACAACCAGTGTACCAAGTCAGTTCTCCGAGGTTATTCGTGGGGAATTTCGTTACTAACGCGGCATGAAAATCTCTGCATGACTCGTCCGAACCTGCAATCACGATGTCATCCACATGAACAGCCATGACCAGTTGTACCTTGCCGTCCACAACCATGCGAAAAACACAAGGATCAGTCCTACACTGCTCCATACCGTACTCTACCACGGTTTCTACCAATAATCCGGCCCACTGTCGTCCACTCTGCTTCAGACCATACAGCGATCGGTTCAGGCGAACGATTTTGCCTGACATGTCACCACACCCACCGGGTAGTTTCATGTATATCTCGGCGTCGAGTTTCGCGCGAACAAAGGCTTGTGCGACGTCTAAATGAAAGATCTTCAGACCGTGTTCGTTGGCAACAGCTGCCAGAATTTTAACTGACGCTGACGAGGGAGTTGGTGCGAATGTTTGAAAGTAATCTACATCCTGCACCTGGCTAAACCCCTTAGCCACAAGTCTAGCCTTTGTCTTTACTATCAGGCCATCCTTGTCCGTCTTGTAGGTAAACACCCACTTCGATCCTACAGGTTTCCGCCCTTGCGGCGGTATCGCTGCTTCAAACGTACCGGTCGTTTTGTGACCGTCCAATTCAATCTTCATGGCCTCTTGCCACGCCGCTTTGTACTGTGAACGCTCGACATCTGCTACGGACTGAGGGGGCGGTTCTACGTCTTCCGGGAATCCACTCGGCATGCGCACGCTTAACTCCCCTTTGTTATCTGCTGCAGGTCCTCCAGCCATCAGAGCCAGTGCGTCCTCCGTCGTCCAGGATGTGCTGTTCTGCGTTCTCCTAGACATCGTCAACTTGAACACTGCCGCAAGCAGCGCGTCCGCGACCTCAGGCCTCATCCTTAGCCGGCCTTCAGCAGGCTCGCCTTCCAAGCGTTGGCTCTGACCCCGGGTTCGGCCCCTTACTGTCGCGGGGAGCCGTCCCCAGCTGCTGAGCTCGTGAGCTGGTCTCCCCGACAGGACCGCGGGTGGATCCTCACCGTTCCCTTGGTCGGTGTCGGAGGCTGATGCCTCGCCCGGGTCGCTTTCGGCCCTCCCTGCCGGGACCGAGGAGGCGCCCACCGCGCCCCCTTGAGACGAGCCCGTCGTCTCGGCTGTTTCGACCCTCCCTACCGGGGCCGAGGAGGCGCCCACCGCGCCCCCTTGAGACGAGCCCGTCGTCTCTGAATTCCCGTCGCCGGCATCGCCGGCGGCAGGTGCCTGCTGGGCGCGCTCCTCCAAAAACGCGTCCAGATCGAACCCCCACGTCAAATCGAGGTCGTTCAGGCGAGCCAAACCTTCGTCCAGCTCATGCACCACCCCCCCACCACCTCGATCTGACGTGCTTCCGTCGTCTGCCTCGGACCCCCCCTCTTCCATAGACAGGGAGTCACTCGACTGGGCAGGTACAGGTGGTGCAGGTGACACGCGCTGCCAGGTTATGTTGCGCGTGATCAGTACGGTACGGTGTCTAGTCAGCACTCGCACCGAGTCTCGGGGGTAGTTGGGTGCAGGGCCAAGGTAAAAACACTCCTGTGCTTTCGCCTGGGACTTGTTCTCCCTCTTCACCTTGCAGTAGCCAGGCTTGAGGAAAGGTAGAAGTACTACCGGGGGGGGTCTACCATACCACATCTCGTATGGTGACTTGCTCTCGGGGTTAGCGGTGGTTGCTGTACGGTTCAAAGCATCGCACGCCCAGTGCGACGCTTCAGCCCACAACGACTCAGTTGCAGGTAGTTGCGCGCCGGGGTATAGCTCGCGAGCCTGGATTCGGCCCGCCATTGCGGCCGTCTCAATCAAGCCTAGCGCGCGCTCTGCTACCCCATTAAACTGGGGGCTGTCTGCCGTCGTGAATTCCTGCTTGATCCCTCGTGTTCTACACAGGTCTCCAAACTTCCCCCCACGGAATTCACCACCCCCGTCCGATCGGACGATGACCACTTTCGAAGGGACATCGTCTGCGCGAGAATCCGCGAGGAACTGCTCGAACAATTCCGCGGCGTCCGACTTGTGGCGTATGAAATACACCCAAGTATACCGTGAAAAGTCATCGCGCACAATGAGAGTGTACCGCTTCCTGCCGAGAGACTCTACCACCTTGGGGCCACTCAAATCCACGAACACCCTGCCGAGCTTCTTTTCCGCTCTTGTGTGCGTGGATTGCTTGATGCTCTTGCGAAGTCCCTTCGCCATGGAGCACCCCCTGCATTCCAGCAGGTTTCCCTCGAGGATGACTCCTTGCTGCTCCGCGGTCTTGCGGAGTAGAACCTCGTGGGAGTGTCCAGCCGCGCAGTGGTAGTCGTTGATGTCGATCGCGGGCTTACTGGGCTGTTGCCCTGGGGCGAGTACAGCACAGGCATTTTCCCCACTACTGCTGTCGACCCGGTAGCCGCAAAGGCTGTACAGGGTCCCACTCAACGGAAACACGATCGAACGCTCTGACTTGAGCCGGACTACAATCCCCGAGGGGCGTCCTTCGAACGTATGGCCGTTTTTGACGAGAGTGGGCAGGGAAAATAGGTGATAGCGGAGGTCTGGCACGTGCGCAACGTTAGTCATCAGCACTTGTACGAGACCGTTTCCGGACCGAAAGACAAAGCGAACATCACCGTATCCTTCGATGGAGCGAGTTGAACCATCGGCGATGCGCAGTTTTAGGTTGCATTCTCTGTAGTTGAGCATGCAATCTGCTGAGGGCGTCATGTGAGTAGACGCTCCACTATCGCAGATCCAAATCTCGTCTCCTACCTGAAAAGCCGACTCTCCTTCCCCCATTCTGCCCAAACCATCACTGCACTTGCCTGTCTCTTCGGCCTTGAAAGCTGAAGCCTGGGCCGTACACATATCAACGTCCCTTGCTCCAACCTCGCTCGCCATCGACAGCACAGCCTCTTCTTTCGGCGTGGGGCAAACATCGCCAGAGTGCCCCAGTCCGTTGCAACCACTGCACCGCTTCTCTCTACAGTTTGCGATCATATGGCCCTTCTTGCCACACTTGAAGCACTTCCCTACGAAAGTACTACCTTCGGTGGCCTTGGCGCTGCTGCCATTGCCACCGGCAGTCGCGGCTGAGTCTCTACGGGACTCACCGCTGGGGTTTGCACCCCTCTTACCAGACCTCCTTGGCCGGTATGGCTGACCCCTGGCTGGGCAACCTCGACAAGAAGCAGTTTTCCCGCGTCCCGTCGATCCGAAATCCCGCGAGTCATCATCACGAAAAATCATCTCTCCTCCTGCCGTAGTACCTCGTACAGCAGAGATGGGTCCTGCCCCTTGTGGGCTCTTCCCTACAGCAGCGCTTTTCTCGGCGCTGCCGGACTCCGATTGGCCAATGGCTGCTCCAACAGCAGCAAGAGTCTCTCGTAAAGGAGTGGGTCCTGCCCTTCTTGGGCTATTCCCTACAGCAGCGCTACTCTCGGCGTTGCCGGACTCCGATTGGCCAATGCATGCTCCAACAGCAGCAGTAGTCTCTCTTACAGGAGTGGGATTTGCCCTTCTTGGGCTATTCGCTACAGCAGCGCTGTGCTTGTAGGAAAAATGGCGCGAGATGGGCAGATCAAAACCACCACCCAACTCACCACCTGGGATTTCATCCCATTCGCCAGCCCTCCTTGGCTGGTCAGGCTGGCCCCTGGCTGGGCCCGCCTCGACAGGGACAGCAGCCTCTCTGCGTCCCGTCGCTCCGAAATTGCGTGAGGCATTCCCACGCAAAGGTGTCTCTCTTCCAGCTGCTGTATCTTCTGCCACGCCTCCAGCAGCAGCAGAATTTTCTCGTACAACAGCAGAGGGTTCAGCCCCTCGTGGGCTTTCCCTTCCAGCAGCGCTGCTCCCAGCACTGCTGGACTCAGATCGGCCTTTGTTCCTCGTGAACTCGGCGATCACGTCCCTCATGGCATGCATCGTTGACACTTGCCAATGCTTGACCACCAGCTGAAACTCCTGCCTCAGCTGTTGAACCTCATCTTTGGGAAGGCCTGGCTCGTCTTGAGCCGACCCGGAAGCCATTCTTGACTTCTTCTTCCAGACCTGACAACGTCAAGCTTTTGACAACCCACACTAGTGTGTTCCTAGATTGCAAATATGGATGCCCTGACTGCCCAGCAGTCTGATGAGATGTTTTAAGGTAGTTGCATTAGAGGACAGAGCGAGAGAAAGAGAGCGGAGAGAGAGCGGAGTGCTCGAACTCTCCTCCCGCACGAGGCAAGAATTCCACAATAACGCCTGCGAATATATACGCAACCCTCTACAACTTTTGTAACCGTCTTTGCTGACACGATCCAAACGAACATTAAGGTGCCCCGTCATTCAGTTTTTTTTCCAGCCGAAAAGTGCTATCTCTATCGTAGCAGGCGTCGCCGGTATTTTCCTCAATGTAGGTAATTGGTCCGTTTTCGTATTACTTGGATGGCATTCGTATTGGGGTAATTATAAGAATGTACGGACAATGATGTCCTTCCGGGCCAGATATCATCACGGCTCTGGGAATAAATAAGCTGTTTTTCTCCTACATACGCTTGATTCTACCTGAAACTGAGTAACACTCAGGGCATGCTTAATAGACAGATCTGCGCGGGGATACTCTGTGTCTCACCCAGTATTTTCAACGATAGTTAGGTGTTTGACATCCATATCCTTGGGCGCCAT
Organism: Saccharina japonica; assembly: GCA_008828725.1. Lineage (NCBI taxonomy): Eukaryota > Phaeophyceae > Laminariales > Laminariaceae > Saccharina > Saccharina japonica. The sequence continues at coordinate 182,558 of MEHQ01002289.1, read as the reverse complement.
CGGAAGGTACGTTGAATGTTAACTTCGTACTACCAGGTACTACTATACTTGTATGCTTGTTGTGTGTTGTTCTCCAGGAATGTGCGTGATGGTGCATTTCTTGTGGTTAACAAATTGTTCTATGCTGCAAAATCGTTTTATATTCGTATAGGACACGCGTCGGGTGATGTTTGGGACGATGGCTGGTGGAGAGAACCCGGGACCTGGCCGACCAGTACACAACTGGGCCCAATGTCTAGCAGACGACCTCGGGGGTTTTCAAGTCACCGAGGGGTCCACGGAAAGCTTCCCTTTGCTGCTCGGAGCAGATATACGTTGTTATGGCCGAGGGCGGCTAAGAAGAGAGGGAAGTGGTATCGGGGGGTCGTCGAAGCAGCGGACTATTTCATGACGAGGTGGCACAGGGGCGAGGCGTAGAGGAGCTGGCTACGGTGCGCAGCTGAGGACGCCAAGAGAGGCGACAAGAGGAGGGGGACGGGGGGCAGCCGTACTAATGCCGGCGTCATTTGAGCCCTTGTGGCCGGCGCACTGTCCTCCTACCTGCTGGCAAGGCGTGTCTCTCCGAACTGGAAAAAAAGCACTGAAGTCGGTTGTCCAGCTGCGTGCACCAGGAACTCTAATAGGGTCAGAGGCAGGCCGAAACCGCCCCTAAACAAGGGCTGCGGACCATGGCAAGACCTAGAGCAACACCGTAACGTAGACAGCTTTATGGTTTAACGCTTGAAGCGTGCGGTGTCTGCGCTCATCTTGGCTCGTTATAGCCAGAAAAGAGTGCAAAAACAGCGCGTCGGTTAATATGTACAACATAACTCGAATTTTACAGCAGCAGCGTGTGTTTTTATTGCTGTGACGAGGTTCCATTAATTCACCCCCTGATCCAACTCGGTACACCGTCCCACCCAAAGTGGACCCATCCCGATTACCAAACCATGGACCAAATACAAATGGGGTATTAAAAAGCTTGCATCGCGCAGCGCGGAACCACACTAGACAGGTCTTAGCGCCCGAAAGCCCTGTTCATACGCCCACTGTGACAAGAGGGGCGTAGGAGAAACCAAAGACCAAAGTGCCAAAACTCAAAAATAGGGGTCATGCTCATGCTCATGTAGGAAGAACGAAGAAGACACGCCCAACATATACGTACGTACGTCAAATTCGGCCATACGGCCCTATGAAAGAGAATACCCTGGAGGCGTACAGTGGTAAGCATGATGCTGAACACTACCAGGTATGAAGGAAGAGAAAAGAGATAGACGAAAAGACAGCACTCCCAAAGCGCTCGAAAGGAAGGCGGGGAAAGTGATCTCGCGGAAAGCACGATGATCAGTTTGACCGGGGCGGAACGCGGACAATTGAGAATGGGTGCTGCGGAACGAAAAACGCGAATCTCAGTCTGCATGTTAGACAGAACAAAACGGGGAACCTACGCGGGCGCTAGCTCTGCATTAGAGCCAGAAATATGTCGAGGCGTCGGCTACTCGCGCGAGAAAAAGTAAGGCCTACTGCTTCGTAAATAATTCGCAGAAGGGGTACGTAGCCTGCAAAGAAAATTAGGCATGCTTTACCTGCCGCTTTTCAGCAACAATGCCGGGGGGCAGGGGGTAGAACAGCAGAGCCTGCCGGGAAAAGCTCGACCGACCAAGAACATCATACACCACGCTGTCCGCGATCCGAAGCAAAGATAGGCAGGGCATACCATGAATCGAGAGAAAAGTAAAAGCTGTTCGAACATAAGTGGGAACGGGGCTCTGGCGTGGGGCGCGAGGAAACGTGAAAAGAAAGGGCTACCAAATCCTGTTGACGGACGGCGTCCGCTTGTGGCATTGTGGTGGGCGTACTAGTCCAGAGGCTTGGTGCAAGCCGCCGTCAGGCGTGCTCGTCAGCTTCTCTTAAAATAAATGTATGGTGTTGCTAATAAGGTTCTCTTCGGGCCAAGATTAGGATGAAATAAAATATAATACAGAGCTGAAAGTATTGGTTGTGAGCTTGGTGGGCTCATCTGTACCCAGCCTCGGCACGCTCGGCTCTACGGCTAGATGCACTCTACAGGATCAGTCTACTGACCGATCCAAAGCAAAGTTCCTCGGATGCTTGCTCGCGATCTTTCCACGTACTACGTACTGTTCTCAAGAACGCTACGCTTCCACACGCTCAACGTCGAACAGTTTCTAGATGTCGCGCATAGTTTATTAGAATGTTCCTATTCGTACTTTGTCGCATTTCTGTATTGCGTACCAGGCATCTACGTATGGATTAGACCGCATAATAACGTGTTCCATGTTCATGCTACAGCGGCACTATATTCTGCTGAGTACTGACCGAGCCGACTATGCTACCAACCAGCGACTCGGTAGGCTACTGGCTACTGCTGCTTTAGCAAATACATCAGCACGACCCCTCGATGGAGGTAACAAAGTCAAAATTACGGTTAGCCATCGAAATGTATTACTCAGTCAATTTGGTCTAACGTAATGAACTCGTGCTTGATACTTACGGCAACTGACTACGTCATGTTATAGCATACCTGCATTGCTGTTATATCGACAACCCCAACTGTTGTTACCTTGTGCACTTTACTTCGTCTGTATATTTACGTGTGGAATCCGTTGATACGTCGCAACAAAGGTGCATTGCCCCGTTACCGTGGCGCAACAGCATCAACCGTTTCTGCTTCTCTCACGACGGGCGATCAATTATTCTACAGCTAAGGCAACTACTACTACGCGTAACCTGGCAACGTAAAGGCATCATATTGTTACAAGCTTGAAGCAAGGGCGAGCGTACAAACCGCACAAACATCACAGACAGACCGTGGAACCCGCGCGGGTCTCACTATACCTATACCAGACAGGCATAGTCGATACGATATTAGTCCATACGACACCGTTATCGGTCGTAGGTTTTATTCTGAAAGGATACCAGTCGAACAGCAGTTTTCATCACTACATCAACAAAACCACGAAGCAGAGAGAGCGCCAACGACAAAAAAAACAGCCACTAATACAAGCAACGTGAGCTTGTCGCGGCGGGGTTGGCAAGTTCGACTCTGCTGGACTAGGCGAGGTTGCGCAAAAATACGTTTTGAAGAGCTCTATGTTGGCGAGTTTGTAGTCACCACGAGTCGCGCTCTGCTCCAATAGCCGTAGTGTACTGAGAAGAAGAGATATTGAGCTTGACTGGTCCAGGGTCATTCAAGAAGCGGACGACGTAGTTGGCTGCTGTCGTAATGTGAACAGATATATTGCCGAGCCACCAGTGATGATCGCGGACCCTGTACCAGAAGTGGGTACTGACGGGGGGGGTGGCTCTGTTGAAGCGGTGGGTCCAGTTTTGGTGCGTGAAGAGGCTGTAACCTGAAGACAACACCCGGGCGCTCTGATTTCGTGAGAGTTATCGCTGGGCAGTTCCGACGCGCATGCGACGATACAACCGATTGGCTTGGTGGAGTTGAAGTGGTGTGTCAGCCCAGTATTGGAGGGCACGGTGACGGGAGTGTTGGGCATCAATCTCTGGCTCCCATGATAGTTGGAAAAGACCCTTTCAGTGGGCTTCGTAGAGTACGGCGATGACTCTGCGCCGGCCGCGTACAGACCGATGCATGACGCTTTTCGCGGCCGCCAGTCGTTCGATGGGTACGGTATTGTCGTTTTCGGTGACTTGATGAGGGGATTCCTTTGTGGTGTAGTTGTTGAAAACATACGGCATCAGCCCCACCGGGAGAAACTGCGGGAGACCGTAGATGTCGTAGAGGGTGGCGCAAGGCTTGCAGCGAACACCAGACACTCGACAGGCGGCGTCCGCGCCAGGTATGTCATTAGGGAGGTCGAGGTAAAGGAGCTTGGCGGCGAGATGGCAGGCGTCAGGGAATGCTTCTGCGGGAGAGGAACGGGTTGCTAAGGTCTTTGAAGGGCCCGGTCCAATTGGGCGAGAGCTTCGCTTTGAGGATCTTGGCGTCAGTGCCCGCTTTGGTCTCTTGCCGGATGGTAGTGGCAGTGTTGTAGATCCAAACCCAGCCACCGATGGCATAGATGGGGAGTTTCTTGAGCCCGTCGGACAACGCAAAGTTGTAGTGTTCAATGCGGGCAACATGGTGCCCTGCTGTAGTCGTCACGGAGAAGACATCGCCACCGTGATCCGATGGCACATTTGGGAAGAGGGTCGAATACCCCGAGGGGGTAGTCGCCCTGCCATAGGCCGAAATACGCTGTTGAGAGAAGGGGTCTACCTTCACGATGTAATATCGACCCAGCACGGGCGAGTCGCCACGCGAGAGAGAAGAACAGTGGTGGCGCACCGGCAGCGGCGCGGGGTCGCGAAGACGCTGGGACACAGGCCGCGCCACGCGGGGAGTCAGTGGGCGTTTTCATGGTTCGACCGGTAGGCTACCCCCCAGACGGTATCATATGAGCTAGCTTCTGCAAGCAGCCTGTAGACGGTACCCGGCAGATGTTGTTGCATGGCGGAGTGTTGGGGTCGAATTTAGCATAGGAGACGACGAGTACAATGTTTTTACGCTCGCGTTCCCACACGGTGACATCAAAATTGCGTACAGCGCCTCCACGTTGCTCGTGAAGCTTGGGGTCGGACACACGCATGGTGTTTTAAAGCGCGTGGCATGGAGGAACTACCCAATAAGGCATATGCCTTATAAGGTATACCTTGTATTCGGAACACCATTTGTGGTTTACACGATGCTCGCTGTATATATACGCCGTCGGGTTGCACTTTCGTGTTTTCTCAAAATTATTTTGTACTAACTGTTAGTATAAAGGTCCTCCAGTCAGGGTTCCGAGGTGCACCTCTACCGGAGCAGTATTTATCGGTGGTCACCGAAAAGGCGACGTTTTTCTGCTGCGAAAATTCGCTCCGCCCACAAAATAAGAAGTACCGTCAACTGTGAACCGGGAGGGTGTCTATTGCGAGAATCAAGAGGGAGGTTGCTAGACAAACACAACAGCGGGGAGCGAAACATTCCTGGGTAGCATCAAACGCGGCGACAGCAGCCGTGGCATGAGCATTTGGGGGGAGGCGAATTTTCGCCTCCCAGACAGCTCGAAGGGCCGTTTTTCGTATACGGTACGACTCCACGAGCTACTTGTCCCGCAGGGGCTCTAATTTTAGGGGCCGATGTGGGGACGCATTCGCCTGGGATGGCCGTTGCTGCCGCTCCAGAACTATTTCGGGGGCGGCAGGGAGCTGATCCTCCTGGGCAGGGTCGGCGGGTTTTCCTCCACCTGTGCGGAGGGCGATTTAAGTGGACTCACAAAAAAAAAACGTTGTCAGCACTGTCGGCGGGGCGTGAGGGGTATGTTCTTTAAACTGCCTGCCCTCACCCCTTCCAGTACAAGCGTGTCACGGTTTCGCGCGGAGGGCGTAGCTTCGGTTGAACCCGGTGGGGAGAATACGTCTCTTACCCCCTAACCGGCCGCCGGAGAAAAGTGGGAGGCCGAGGAAGAGCCGTTTGCCTTGAGTTGATCGGAAATAGTGTCGGAACGAGCAAAAAACAGACGCTCTTCGTCAATAGCTCCAAGCGGGGGGTTCAGGCCGGTCTTGCATGCAGACGCATAGCGGAGCAACACAGAGCTCTTACGTCGGGGACTCCCGTACCCTCACCCCAAGACAACCTTCACTTCTGGAGAGCAACACCCGGACGCGGCAGAAACCAGCGAAGGACTGGTGCTACGACGTCCATTATTTTCAGCGGATGAGAGCCACTCCGCCGAGTGACCACCATGTTTCTTCGCGGTGTTTTTAAGTCTCAACGCTTTACGTTGCCGAGATATGCACCACCATGGTATGCTTGCTACTCTGCGACAGCAACATGATACACCTGCGTCCAGTTTTGAGTGAGGTACAGAGCCACACAACCGAGTGGAGTAAACGTGGCAGTGCAAATCAGACTACCCCTCCTTCCGTAGCACCAGTCGAAGATGTAGTTATGGGAGATGCATGCGACCGACCAACGATACTGTCGTTTTCGCGCGAGGGGGCAGCGTTTCACGCACCCGGACCCTGCGGTATATACGGGGTGGGGGGGGCTTCGAGGTGATACAAATATGGTCGTCTACGCGAGGGCGAGCAGCACTGCACGCGCTCGAACCCTGCGGTAATATACTTACAAGGGAGGGAGACTAGCGCGGTGTTACGACTTTTGTCGTCTACGCGAAGGGGGAAGCGTTACACGTGCTCGGACCTTGCGGTAAACCATGGACATACGCGGGCAGAACGCGATCGTTTTGAATAGCTTGTGTTTTGGCTCCCAAAAGTGCGATAGGCGGAATTGGGAGGGAGGGCGCACCGCCATTGAACGGTCAGCCGCTGCCGTTGCGAAACGTTCCCGGCTGGCGTTCATTGTGCGAGCCGCCATAGTAGCTTATGCCAGGAACCCCGGCTGCCAAGGAAGGGGGCCGGGAGTGTTCCATTATTGGGCTGATACGGTGAGAGGTTGGGGCGCATTTCCTGCGTTTCAGGGATCTTCACCGAGCGGGGAGAGCGTGCGTTGACTGTCCTGTTGGTTATATACGAGCGGTCTTGGGTGGACGAGTCGTTGCCCGTTGTTATATTCGAGTTTTTTCTCGAAGGCTCGTGTGTGTTGCCTCCGTGGTTGTTACGACTACGAATGTTATTGTCATTGCGTCGGGAGAAATTTGCCGGCGGTTGGAAGAAAGCAACCAGTGTGTGTGTGTTTCCGCCGCCAATGGGGTTGACATGACAACGGCGGGAGCGCATACGCTGCTGCCAGCGACGGCAGGCGTCACCATTGTCGCCTAAAAGTAGCTGGCCGAGCTGGGGGTTAAGATAGCCGCCACCACTGATCAAATACTGAGGGCAGTGTTTGAAAGAGTGGTCGATACCGTGGCAGCTCGAACAGCAACCTTTGTTGTCGCGAAGAGCTTGCGAGCGCGCCTCGGGCGTAACAAGCGGTGTCCACAATAAGGGACTATTGGTATCAAAAGGGTCATAATCGCGACGGACCATGTTCCAGCGAGATGGGTCAGCAGCTCGTTGCTGACTTGATTGTGAGTGAAAAATATAATAATCATTATAGCCGCCATGAACGACAATCATCGCAAAGGTTGCGAGAGGGACCCATGTGTCCTGTGTGGGGCCACCGGGTGGCAGATCTGCTGTGAGAACGACTGCCTGCAGGCGGTTGCAAAGAAAGGCCCGCGAGATGGGGCAAGGAATATATATATATCTCCGCTTATAGCGGAAGTGCTATTGGTCGCCATTGTTTGAAAAGCCAACCACATTGCATAAATCGTAACTAACGGGGTGAACGCGGTGGCTAATTCATCCGGATAACGTGTGGGCATGAATGAGCCTGAGGGAATTATTAATTACACTACGTAGGCAAAAACCTGTTTCAGTACTATCGACACGGTGCGAGCAAGTACATGCTCGGAGCCTGTGACGCTAGGAACTATCACGTGAAAATCCAAAAAAATATCGGAGGAAGGGATACCATTTGACACCCAACACTCTGAAGCCGATTGAACTACTCGTAGGCATCTCCGCCGCCGTGGTCAAAGTGGTTGTTGATGAGCCGAATAACCTGGTTGAAAGCCTCCGGCCCGCTGATGTGAGCATCCCGCCTCCGATTCACCTGGGAGAAAACACCGTCGAACTCGCACGTGAGATTGGCGGAAGAGACTGTGTCGGCGATGACACCTTTCATGATTACTTTTTGGAGGAGTCGTTCCCAACCGCGGGTCCATGTATCAGCCGCAAGGCCCTTGACACATTGATCGCGAGATTCTGAAGAGTTGAGGTCCGTGGTTCGATCCTCACCTTCATCCCATAAAAAGGAAAAAAGGGAAATATCTCATGATCAAGAACCTGAAGTTCTCACTCACTTAGAAAACACCCAGAAAGGAACGATGAAAGCAATACGACCATTGCATACTGAGTCCAGTGCCGAAAAGTCGGAGGTAAAACTTGGACACTCAAGAGTCTCACCGAGGTTCCTGATTTAACCGAAGATATAACTAAGGTTTAGTGAGGGAAAATGGGGTGGAAATCGAGTTTAAAAGGCGAAAACTCTTGTAGCGTTTGTTGATCGACATTTTTTGTCTACTTTCCCTACGATACAGCAGCAGTCGTGTTGCTGTTGTGTTCTCCCTGGAAGATTGAACTCTCTTTCTTTGCTACGAATGAATATGTTTCTCGCCCATCGTACATTTCACCGCCCCCCGTAACGCACCCGCGAGGCAGTTACATGGCGCTCCCATTGCTGTCTCAGGAAGTGGCCACACCATAAATTAAATTAACTCAGGCCAGAGGTATAAACAGACAATGCAGTTTTTGTACCTTGGCGGTCTTATCGTCGCAAACGCGGACATTATGCCAGAGATCAAAAGACGCGTCCGACTCGCATGGGCATGCTACAATCGGTTCAAGCGGGAGCTGTACGATATGGAGGATGCCCCGTTCACTCTAAAGGTGCGCATGCTAAAGGCCGAGGTGATGGAGACACTGCTGTACGGGTGTGTGACGTGGACCCTTGGCCAGGAGCACTTCGCTGAGCTCCGAACGGCACACCACAAATTCCTCCTACGGCTCATTGGTTTCCAGCGCCGACAACGCACCGACCATCTCATGTCGTACGCCAAGGCTCTCAAGAAGGCACAATGCGAGAGCGTTGAGACGACCATCCGCAAACGACGCCTCCTCTTTGCGGGGGGCGTACAGCGCACGACCAATGAGCGGCTGACCAGGCGGGTGATGTTTGGGACGATCGCCGGTGGGACGAACCCGGGGCCTGGCCGACCAGAAAAGAACTGGGCACAATGTCTAGCAGATGACCTCAGGGTTTTTCGAGCGACAGAGGGCTCCACAGAAAGCTCCCCTTTACTGTTCGGAGCAGAGACAGTACTATGGCCGAGGGCGGCAAAAAAGAGGGGGGTGTGGTATCGGGGGGTTGGCGAGGCGGCGGACCATTTCATGGCGAGGTGGCACAGGGCCGAAGCGGAGAGGAGCTGGCTACGGCATACAGCTGAGGACGCCAAGAGAGGCGACCAGGAGAGGGGGGGGGGGGGCAGGGGCGGCCGTACTGATACAGCTGTCGACGAATGCAGAAACGAAATGATAGATCGTGTGGCCAGATATCGGCTCGACTAGTCCTTGAATTCTATTATCTGTTTCCTGTTGATGTGTTCACTGGGGGGGGCGCGGCAGAGGTAGTATCGACTCTTGACACCGTTTTGTTTTTAGAGTGGGAATGAGATGGCAGAAGGTGTGACATGGTCCCCGTATCAGTTTTTATAGCAGAGACGGGAACTTGTTGTTACCATCGCCTTGAGCTTGCCTTGAGAACTATTTTTCTCTTTTCCTCTCTCGTGTCTTCTTTCTTGCTTTTTTGCCTTGTTTCTCCCTTTGTTTCCACCCTATGCCGGTGTCTCTCTCTTTTTTCGTGTTGCCTCGCCCGTGCAGCAGTTATCTGTTCCTCTTGGGCACGTGTGCTTTTCGTCTAGGGGCGCTTCTGTCTCCCTGCGTTATTTGTATTATGTTTCATTTCAGAATTTGTTTTTTATTTGTCTTTTTTGTTCTTATTTTTTTGTTCGGCTCGTGTCGCTGTGTTCTCGTACCCGGTACGTTACGCATCTCACACTTGCTTTACCCATTAATTTGCGTTTATTTTGTTTTGGTCTTTGTCTGTTTCACAGTCTGTGACCACATAATTTGTATCTCTCTAGGATTGGGAATCAGGACAGGCACTGGGTGTACTGATGTCGTTGAGTAGAAAGAACGGGTTTAATGTGAAGACAACAACAACAACAACAACAACAACAACAACAACATTGAAGCTGTCATCCATATATGTATGCAAGTCCGCCTCAGAGGCGGTTCTTTAGCAGGATGCAGCTCACCCTCCATGCGACTCGCCCAATACCTCACGGCGCTTCGCGCTTGGTGCATCAAGCAATGCCTGCCTGGTTGGTGAAAACCCAACGTGCTCCGTCCCGGCATTGCAGGAATGCGAGGGTCTATGGTCATACAACAACGGCCGTGCACGACATGAGTACACCCCCTCCCTGGGCAAGATTCTCAAATCTGCCCCCAAAAAATTACCAGGGTACACGGTACATCATTCAGAACTGAAAAAAATGTTCAACCCTGATTCCAAGTAAGTTTGTTCCCAAAATTCGTGACCAGTTATTTAGGGGTTAATAGTAGTATGTAGACATTGTTGTTGTTGTCTTCACATTAAACTCGTTTCAGTTGCTAATCCCTATAGTCTGATCTAGCAAGATCACAGCCCGTGGTCACAAAAGTGCTAGATTACACACGTCGAGTGGTCTCCTCTTGATAATTGGAGCTTGACTGCGTACCTATCTACCTGGTATGAAACGTTTCAAGTCTCAAGCAAGCAATACTAATTACAGCAGGAACTGTTGGTTGGAATTTTGAGTCGGGGATAAGAAAAGCAGATACCAGTATGAATTTAATGTAATTTGTACATATGTCAGCATATGTTAGAAACTAAATGTTCGTCGCTGCTGGTGCCCATTCAGCGTACGCACGAAAGGGGCGCAGATAAGGTCAGGAACACACCAATCACACTTACTTGTAAGGGCTCCTGGCAGTAGAAAGTCCCACACTCCAGAAATATTGAAATATTAACAGCAGTATCATAGTGGTCATATTGCATCGGGGTATGCAGACACCACATTGTCGAGTGTCATACATTCGTTCCTGTTTTACAGCCGTAGTTCAAGCGATGTATCATATATACGTATAATACGATTTTCAGAATATTAATAAAAAAATGCCCCCGTTCGTATGTACCTTTTTTTGGTGTCGAGGAGGAGCTCTCTTTTTGTTGTATCCCTATATGTACTACAAATAGTATACTGCATACAAAAGGTATAATACATACAGCCTGGTTCAAGCAAGTTAAAAGACAGGAATTTATTCACCGGCAAAAGTCCAACCCGACTCGAGTCAGACAATGAAATTTTGCACGTATTTTATGAGTCCTTACGGATACCTCCCGAACGGGGTGTGTGTGTGTTTTTTTTTCGATTTTTTTTTTTTTGTTATTTTAGTTTGTTTCGGAAATGTAGACCTCCTTAGACCAAATATTTTCGACGAAATAACTAAAAAAATGCATGTCAATCCCCGGGAAGACATTAGAAAACATGTATTCATACATACATACGTATATACGTACGTGTGCAAAGTTTCAGGGTATTTTATATCTCTTGAAAACGACGTGGACACTTACTATTGGGACTTTTGCGCAGGAAAATGTGTAATTTACGTCGTTGCCTTGTAGTTACCTCAGTTTAGTGTAGGATCGATTTTTGGCGGCATATTCTACTTAGCATTGAACAAACACAGGTCAGATTTTTTCTTTTTTGACGCGAACATTTGTATAGACATGCCTTGGAGTACCCAGAACCGGACCGTTCACAAAGACTAAACTAAACCAAAATGTTCCTATGGAAACGCCTGACTTTTACTGACCGTTTTTAAGCCCCGTGGTTGGGCGGGACACATTTTCGCCGCTAGCGCCAGCCCTAGGACCTCAACTAAAATCCGGCTATGTCACCCTCTTCCGCTGTTCATGGCGGTCGGTATGATACCAAATACCGGTAAGTGATATCCGAGTAGATGTTGGAAGCGGCATTCGTGGGGGAGATAACTTCCGCCGTTTAACTTGAACTAGCCCGTACGGGTATACTCAGAATAAGGCTTCCATAAAATGCTCGTAACCAGAATACGAGAGAGAAAACTCGTTTGATCGCAAATTAATCAAGGTACACAAACGAAATGCCAAAGTATCGGGTATGGCTCGTTCCTCCTTCGGGTCTTCTTTCTTGGGCGCCGAGCGGGTGCGCTGCTGCTGCTGCTGCTGCTGCTGCTGCTGCTGCTGCTGCCTCCGGCTTTCGTGCGGTGGTCAGAGCACCTTGTCTTCTTCTATCCCGTCCGGTGATGACGGGTGCTCGAGTTGCCGTCGCCGGAGCGGCCCTGTCGGCCGCCGTTCGTTGTGGTGGCGTCCCCGGCGGGGCGAAGCAGGGTCGCCGTGTTGCCGACGCGGAGAGGACGCGGCGGCGTTCGCGAGGAGGGCGGAGCGGTTGGGCCCCTCAGTCTCGTCAGTGGAACTACTGTAGTGTGGGTTTGGCGGAGGGTGGCGTCACGAGGTGGGCCGCGTTGATGAGCTCTGGGGAAGTGACGCGGTGTCGATATGATTAAATACGTAGCGTATCTTAGCGCCCGGGTACGCCTCGAACGTTCCCAGCAGCTCGGTGGCCGCTCGATAGACGTTTCAACACTATTTTGCCTGCGTGGGCAACAAGCAAACTCCCTGTGCGGTTTTTGCAATCAGAGGTCGTAGTGTCTTTCTTTGTGTCAAGGGCCTTGATGATCACAAATTTTCGTTGCTGGGGAACTTCTCCGGCTCTCCACACGTCGAAAAGTATGGTGTGAAGGCACTTGGTGAGTTCGGGGTGGTCCAGTTTCAGTAACGGGCCGGACGAGAGTCTGGTCGCACCGCTTCCCAATTCGGTATATCCCGAACTGCTACCGTCATTTTGCCCATGGTTCGTTCATCTCCAAGCGATGGTGCGAGCGGCGCGGGAATAGGGCGCTGGCGGCGGGCGGGATCACGTTAAGACGCTTTCATTTTTAGAAGGTTGTTAAACAAGCCTGCCCCCCGTTCACGAATACGCACTTTGACCCGTAGGAGCGTGTCATTCTCGTCCATGACGAGCTGCTTGCTTCCCGCCTTTCGCCCTTCCGAACCCACCGTGCTCCTCAAGCGTTTGTAAAAAACCCTCTGGTCGTTGTCGGCGTGGAGCCTCTCCGTTTCGGCGAGGTAGTCTTCGAAGTGGGCACTTCACGCATGTACTCCTGCGCTGTCACACATCCCCCAGTCGCGGACGTGGTCCTCGGCGTCTTCCAATCGGATGCACCCCTGGAATTTGTGCGCACTATTCGTCGAACATCCCCCCTCGCGTCTCGTACTATTTCGAAGGATGCTGAGGTTTCCATAAACTCGACCATTCGCGCTTGTAGTGGCAACGAGGCCCGGGTGGCCACCCTGCCTCTGCTGCACCGATACTATGTTTGTTGAAGAGTTTGAGTCAACCATAACAACAACTATATGGCACCACGACACTTTCATGGCTGAATGTCATGGCCAAGAAAACTTTCATGGCAGTCGTTCCGTGAAATGGCCACGCGGCTGTCATGAAAGTACCATGAAGTGCCATAGAGTTGTAATGAAAGTGTCGTGGCAGTCAGTCCCATAGTCCCATGGCCGTCCCACGGCCGTTCCAAAGAACCCCAAGAAGGCGCCAATGTACCATGGTGCATGGATTCGCCAAGAAAGTGTCCTGAAAGTGCCATCACAGTCCCACGGCAATCCCATGGCGTCCCGTAACATCCAATGGTATCCCATAGCATATCATGCAGTCCCATATAGCCGTCCATGGCAGTTCCATGGCAGTCACATGAAGCCATGGGAGTCCCATGGATTTGCCATGGTAGTGCCACGCCAGTCCCATGGCTGTGCCATGAGGCCATGGCAATCCCACGGCAGTCCCATGAACAGTTCCATCGCAATACGTATTATGGCCGTCTTATGGCAGTCCGATGGCAGGCTCATGGTATATAGATCCATGAAGTCATGGCACCCGATCGCATCTCACGACCGTGTCATGGCAGTAGCGTGGCACCCCATGACAGCCCCATCGCATTCGTATGGAAATCCATGGCAGTCTCATGGCAATCCCATGAAGCCATTGAAATCCCACGGCGCCCCACCGCAGTCCCATGTAAGCCCCACGTCAGCCCCATGGAATCCCATGGCAGTCCCATGGTTTCATAGCCATCCCATGACAGTGCCATGGCAGTCGTATGGCAGTGCCATGAGGCCATGGCAGTCTTATGGCGACCCATCGCGACACCATGGGAGTCCAATAGCAGCCCCATGGAAGTCCCACGGTAGTACCATGGTATTCCATGGTAGTCCCATGGCAGTGTCATGGCTTTGGCTTCATGGCAGTTCCATGGCGTATGCATGGCAGTCCCGTGGTAGTGCGATGAAACCCTGACGTTTAATGTCATCATCATGGTAGTGAAGCCGCGAAAGCACTCCCATATGGCAGTCACACGGCAGTTCCATCGTAGTGCCATGAAACCATTGCCGTGCCATGACAGGTGCCAAGCCACATCAGCGCCATGGTATCCCATGGTAGTGTCATGCCAGTCCCATGAAGCTATAGTAGCTCCACAATGCCATGGCGGTGGCATGGGAGTCCCATCGCAGTGTAATGAAGGCATGGCACCCCTGTAACAGTCAGGTGACAGTCTCTTGGCCGTCCCATGGCAGTCCCATGACGTCATAGCAGTTCCATTACATCCCGTGGCAGTGCCATGGCAATGTTGTGCCTTCATGACAGCCATGGCTGTCCCATAGCAGTGTAATAAAGCAATGGTAGTCCCAATTCAGTCCCCATGATAATGAAGCCATAGGCGTTCCATATTGCAGTCCCGTACGTAGAATGTTTCTGGCAGTGCCATGAAGCCATGGTAGTGCCATGGCAGTGACATGAAGCCACAGCAGCCCCACGATGGCCCCAGAGCAGTCCCGTGAAGCCATGACAATCCCCCAATCCCACGACACTCCAATAGGAGCCCCATGACAGTTCCATACCAGCCCCACGTAACTCCATGAAACCATGGTGGTGCCATGTCAGGCCCATTACAGTCCCACAGGCAGCTCCATGAGGCCATGGCAACGCACAGCCCCGTAGCAGCCATATGACAGTCCCGTGGCACTTCATGGTAACTCATGCAGTCCCATGCCACTCTTATCCTTATCGAAGTCCCATGGCCTCCTGTGGCAGTCTTATGGCAGTGCGGTTACGGGATGCTAGTCCCATCGCTGGCCCATGGCATTGCAATGGCAGTGCCAACAAGCCATGTCAACGTTATAACAATTCAGTAACATTCCCATGAAACAATGGCAGTGCCATGGCCGTGTCCCTTGGCGGTGTCCCTTGGTAGTCCTATAGTAGTCCCAAGGCAGTCCACTGAACCGTGGAAGTCCCATGGAAAAACCATGGCAGTCCCATGGTACCCTATGGAGGTCCCATTGCAGTGCCATGAAACTATGACAGTCCCGCGCCACGGTCCCATGATAGTCTCATGGCAGTCCCATGGCATCCCATGACAGTCCATGGCAATCCCATGTCATCCCACGACAGTCCGGGGCAGTGCCATTAGGCCTTGGCAGTCTAATGACAGTCCCATGCGACGACTTCGAAGGGAAATATTGTATACAGTAGTATAGTGTCTGTGACCACAAATGTTGTACCAGGTATATGTACGAGTATCTAGGATAAATAATCAGTGCGGAAACCGGGTGTGCTGTCGCTGGCAGTGGTGAGAAGCGAAGGTTTAATGCGAAGACAACACATGCATTATGTATCCCCGTTGCTACTTCGGATGGACAATTGTAAAAAAAGAGGGACGACTGCAGACAGAGTTTGTCGCACGGAGGGTCGTTGTCACCCACGACCAATGTTTATGGCTGGTCTAAGGTATGTATCCCTCTCACTCACATTGGATATAGTCTGCGTTGGTTGTAGGTTAACTTTGGCCCTCGCAGGTATTCCGGTCCTTCTGTCCTCGTATCTCCAGAGAGTTGAATGTTTACTATCCCGAAGGACAGCAATTCCTAGATTCCGGCGAGTACACGGCGAGCATTCGAGCATGCACTGTATCATAGCATGCTATGCGTGTGACGCGTGTGATATACAAGCTTTTCATCCATAATACGTGACATCGGTTCATGTGTATTGCGTTCTTCGGGGCCGTATCGAGTAGACACGAGGGTGGGATGACAAGCCCCAAGATTATGATCCCGTCTATAGACGCCCTCATCCCTTGGAAACCTGGGGTAATGGCTGGTTGCCATTCCCTCTCCTCTAGAATGCAGCGGGGAGCGTAGGATCCGTTTGTGCAAGTACCACACGCACGGGGTTCACGCCTAGCCTGTCCACTGCAGTCCTACATCTCCCTGGGTTCACCATAGTACGGCTGGTCTGAGGGACAAATCCCTAACCCTCATCTTCAATCCAGCCTGTGTATGTTGTAGGTCAACGTTGGCCCTCACATGTTCTCCGTTTCCCGTGTCCTCGTGTTTCGAGAGTTTTGAACGTCAACTCTCTCGAAGGGCAACAATTTCGAGATCCAGGCAAGCACAAGGCGAGTGTTCGAGCATGTACTGTACGACAGCATGTCATATGCGTGTGATACACAAGCACACCATTCATGATACGTGACATCGGTTCATATCCATTTCATTCTTTAGGGCCGTGTATCGAGTAGACACGAGGGTGGGATTACAAGCCCCAAAACTATAACTCGTCTTTAGACGGCCTCATATATTGGAAATCTGGGGTAATGGCTGGTTGTCATTCTCTCTCCTCTAGAATGCAGCGGGGAGCGTAGGATTCGTTCGTGTAAGTACCACACGCACGGGGTTCCAAGCCTAGCCTGCCCACTGTACTTCTACATCTCCCTGGGCCCACCATATTATGGCTGGTGTGAGGGATAAATCCCCATCACTCATCTTCAATCCAGCCTGTGTATGTTGTAGGTCAACTTTGGCCCTCACAGATCCTCAGTTTCTTGTGTCCTCGTGTCTCGGGAGTTTTGAACGTCCACTTTCTCGAAGGACAACAATTCCGAGGTCTAGACAAGTATAAGGCGAGTGTTCAAGCATGTACTGTACGATAGTATGCAATATGCGTGTGTCTACAGTAGTTTTTTCACATAACGCCCCAGGGATACCCACCAAACCCCATCTGGCAGTGTAGCAGGATCAGGTTTAAAAGTATAGTTGAAGCGTTTGGTGTGCGCCTACTTTAAGCTTCATTTCCCGTGAATGGGTGTCGTCGACAGGCCTCGAGTTTTGACAATTCCGATTTGGTCGCTGGTGCGATTCCCGCCGTCCTTAACTCCCCATGAAGAAATGTAATAAAAATATTTTTGTGTCCGTGCCATGATTCCGAAAATGTCCCTGTTTTCAAAACTTAATTTGGCAATGGTAACAGTGAGCGCAATGTGACAAGTGCATGGCGACGCCAATGCCCAATACCGAAACAACCTCAACCGACTAGATATTCGGAACTTAACCGAAATTCCTTGCATCTTATGGTGCTCTCCGTGCCCTGCGCTGCCCTCGGCGAGCGCTTGGGGGGGTGTGCTTTGGAGGGGATATTTCTGGCTGTGTAAGGTTGGGCTCACCTTCACGGAGCGAAGCCTTGTCACTGATCATGCGTACTGTACGAAGTTCGTCGTAACGTTGGGTTAATGGCGGTGCGTCAAACACGATGTGTTCTTGATTCGAGAACTTTGCATTCCAGAGCACCTGCGGCCTCGTCTGGACATTGTGTTTTCGGCGGAAGATCGACCAAAACCGAAAATGGATACCGGTAGGTAACAAGTGGATAGAGGTGACGCTCAACAGTGAGTATGCCAGATTTGGCAAAACGGAAGGAGTGGAGACCGGCTATCGACAAGCGGGAGTGGGCTTGGTTGACCCTTCCCGGGCGAAAACATTGTTTGCAAGCCCAGAATGAGTAAGGCGCTACTGTGGAGGTTATTTTACTGCGCACATAAAAGAGAGGGGAACTCAATGGAACGGGTCGGTAACATGGAATGTGAGGCCGGAGCGAATAGAGAGGGGATCGAGACTGAAGAACCCCCGGCGCAGCGCCCGAGGTAGCCCGACGCCAACCAGCGGTCGTCGGTATTGGCTGCGGAGGAGGCGTCGGTGTAGCCGTGCATGGTGAACTATCCTCTCTTGTAGGCTATGCCCAGATCCGGGTTGGTACCTTTCAATTACCGTAGCAAAGTAGGTGGTTGGTCGTGGTCACATTCACTTCCCTGGGCTTGCTGCACGCCCTTGTAAGTTGATTGGCCGAGTAGCAAGTGTCGTAGGGTATACTGACCCAAGCAGAGCATCGGTCCGACAGCAGCCTGATACAACTTGATATATGGTGCACCTAGTAGCTTGTCCTCGGGCTTCTTGTTCGGCAGCTCTGACCCGTAGCCTGGCGTGTGTGTATCTAGAGTCCAGCATCTCGAACGTCGAATGTCCTGGGCGTATGTTTTTTGCATATTGGTCAGCGTTCCTTTATTGTAGTCACGGGTGCAGCCATACCAAGGACGAGGCTGGCCTCGCCTGTGTCGTTCATAGCGAAGCAATCCTTTCGTGTTTTATGGATATGTTGTACAAATTCCTTGTGCCTTCCGGTGATGAGGATTTCGTCGACATAGAGACTAAGGATTGTAAAGGCGCCGTTGCTACTGTGTGTTAGACGCAAGCACCTGACAACGTCGGTGTGAAGCCGGTGCCCAGCTCTGTCTTGTCGATGGTGTCAGGCCATAGAGTGGGTGACTGGGATAGTCCGTACAGGTTATTCTTGATATTCAATACCATCGGGACGCCGGTCTTGGCATGCGTAGCTGCATGCCCCGGGTCGTCGTCCATCGTGCTCTGGAGAAGGCTAATCCAACGTCGAGTTGGAAGGCAGACCACGCGTGATACCGCGTCTCGTGTCCCACCGTGCAAGGCTGCACAACATACGAATAATTCGGGAACCTAGTTCGCGCCCTCTGTCTACTTCCGGAGGGGGCGGGTTCTTCGCGCCTCCGTCGGGGGGGGGGTTAAAAGTCCCACACAGAGTGAAATATGATCAGTCGTAACGGTTTATAGTTTATCAATGTCCGGAGCACCCCTTAGCTACAATTTCAAGGTGCTAGCCGCGAAATGTTCATCTACACACGCCCGTGGAACTTACTACTTACCCCGTCGAGGTGGTGAAGCGCTCTCCGAACCCCAGCCCCGCTCCCCACGCGAGCTGCGCGTATTTTTCGTGATAACGTAGGTGTCGTGGTCGCGAGCAGATCGACTTGCGTGATGCCGATACCGTCGTCGAATTGCCTCCCTTGTTGTTCCATATTGGTGACTCCATGACGACGCTCACGCCCTCGAACACTCGAACACTCGAACACGAGCTTCTCTAGTCTACATGGATCAACCCACTTATCTGCGGCAAGTTTCAATATTGCCCCATGTCGATGGAGGGTGTTGTCCCTCTTGTACGCCGTGGTGAGGTCACCTTTTGCGGTGCGGGCCCCGGTCGACGGCTGCTGCATTTCGGCAATACGGCGTGTGATCATAATTTATCTCGGCTCTCGTGAATTACCTTCTGCGGCTTGCTCGAATCTAGCAGCAGGTTGTGCCAGCGATTTTCGACGAACATACCGAGTTGCCGAGGCCCTCTGTAGTCTATATGTCGTGCACCTGTGGTGCAACATGTCGAGGGTGACACACGGGTTATGATCAATCACATATTTGAAAGGGGTCGGACTTACGTCAGTTCTGGGTCTAGTATGGTGCACCTTATGTGCCATGCCCAACCAGCGTGTTCGTTCAGCTTAATGATATGACTAACACGATATACAAGTAGTCTAAACATATACATGCTGCAGACGCGCTCCAACTTGATCGTCACTACGAAAGCCACAGGATGTTAGAGCGGGCCAAACTAATTTGACAATTTTAATCCACCCGCGAAAATGACATACCATTGTGATTGCAAAGCATATTTCCACCGCAAAAGTTGAATAACGTACCCTATACGTGGACGTATCGATCGAAGCAAACGCTCGGAACCCAATTCAGTGCTATTGAACGATGCTTGTCTATCATAAGCACCCCGGTGGCTCAAGGAATATGGGGGGCATTTTCGCTACGCGCTAGCACTGTGTGAATGCTTTCACCGGCGGCACACTAAACACCAAAAGTGTCATTGAAACGAGGTCAGGGACACCGGGGGCGAGGGGCGAAGACGAAATGAACATCAATGAATAGGTACACCTCACAAAGAATACGAGAGAGGACGAAGGAACTCGTGGGGCGCATGCGACGGTACATCTGGTTAGTCTGCCAGCGTTGGAGGGGCGATTCGGCCCAATATTATAGAACGTACTGACGGGAACGATTAAAGTCCACCTCTCGTGCCCATCACGTTTGTACAGTGTGTTACGTAGAGGAATGCGACGATTCAATGTCGGCCGCGCACGGACCGGTGACTGGTAGTGTTTCCGGCCTCCAAGAGTGCAACAGGCATGGAGACGCCGTCTTCGGTGACGGGGTAAGAAGGGGATTTGGGTTTGCGGCTGTTCGGGGGTGTAGTGCGTGAGGCCTGCAAGCAGGTAGCGCGCAGTGTCATCGTTGTTTTGCGGATTGGCACCGCACCGGGCTTGCAGCAGGCCACCGAAACAAGACAGTGCGCATTGGCGCCTGGCATGGGATTCATAGGTTCATGTGCAATAGTGTCCGGTTCAGTTGACTGGCAGGTTTCATTTGAGTGCCTTGGTGGCGGTGCTGCCTATCTCACCCTGGCGACTGTGGTCACGATGTTTTAAATCCTCACACGTCCGCCGGAGACGCGAGCAGGGACTTTCTGGAGCGCGTCAGACAGAGCAAAGAAAAAAACGACCAATACGCGAGATCGTAAGGGCGTGCTCTCTGTGCATTGAGCGTTATGAGTGTCGCTGTTCACCGGTCGCCTCGTCGCATTAACCAAGCTGGCCTCGATCGCGGTTATGGTGGCCTCAGGTTTATGGGTTCTAAAGAAATGTAAAGGGAAGGCATGGTGAGGCAGTTCATGTGTATTTCGTTAGGAGCACAACCGCTGGTGGCTCTGACAGAGTTGTTGTAGGCGATTTCCATGTGTAGCTGGCAAACGTGACACCTGTTGACAACCATCGCCAGCATATGAGCCATTATGTGGTTTGCCCGCTAGCCGCCACCGTTGCCGCTGGGATGGTCGGAGCTCGTCGCTGTTTTACGCATATCGTGCCGTTTGTACATAGCGAGCAAAAGCGTGGAGCATACCTGAAGGCCGTTGTCGGATAGGAGGTTGACTGGACACTCCCACAGAGGAGCGTATTTGTTGACCAGGATGTCAGTATGTTGGTGGTGCCTTCAGCGAAAGGTCGGCGAAAGAAACGGCGTTCAGACTGGCGCGCCGGCTAAGTAGGTTTGTGACTGAGAGGATGCAGCGGTTTCCGCGAAGTGTGACCTGGAGGGGACCGAAACATTCGACGCTGGTAACGATATCTGGTCCGGATAGCAGTGAATTGGAGACGATGGAGCAACACGTTGTCTATCAGGATACCTAGAATAGCGTCGTACGTAGCCCTTGGGGTGGTGACGGAGCCACAGTCGCGTGCATGCGCTCATGCTGATCCACCGGTAAAAACGATCGCCGAAGAATAGAGTGCGCGGTGCACCGAAGCGACAGGACGCATTGGTGGAAGGCAGTGCAAAACCCGCAGTCGCATACGCAGCGGGACGTGCACTTGCTTGGGCTCGTCACCCTCGTCGTCAGAATGAAAGGCTACTACTGTTGCGGAAGAGATACGGTGTGAACAGGTATCTGCAACGAATTGATCAGGAGCTTCCGATACTTCATAATTGTGGCGGAAACAACACAACAACGTTTGTTTGTACAGGTGATAAGTCGTTGCTCTCCACCTACTCTTCGGCGAACAGCGTCTAGTTATATCCGTACACACAGATGAAGGCATGCGACCTAAGGCACCACATATATACCAGGTATATAATAGGGGCCGCGAACTGGTTTCCTAAGAGTCTAGTTTTTTATTCGTACGTAAAGGGAGAGAGATCGAGGGGAGAGGGAAGGAATACTATACACGAATACGCGTATAGTGCGAGTGATACCGCAGGTTGGTGGGATACTGTGATCTGCTAATGGACCGTATCGCATATTTCATGTACTGTGTTGGTTTTATGGCCTTATGTGGCAGAAATTGGCGGCAATCCAGAAGTGGTTCCCTTGTTGTGAAGATGTTGCGCTTGTGTCCCTTGTGTCCCTTGTGTGTACTCGAGAGCGCAGTGTAACGCCCGATGAGCGTATTCCAAATAAGCAGAGCAACTGTTTGTGCAATATAATAAGCAAATCACAGGATGCAAGCGAGTGCAAATGACCAAGCAGAACTCATGAACAGATGCCACACACGGGTGTGTGAGTCCGGCGCGACGCGCTGGCGGGTAAGTGGCCTCTCGAAGGAGATCAAAGCAACCCCGGAGGAGAAAGGAGATGGTGCCTTGAAGAATTTATGAGTTCCTGGTCAGTTTAAACCGGCGATTGCGGGAATCAGGCGGAGTGACCCTAGGTGGGTTGGTTTTTCATCATCCAAGCACGCACAAGTATGGGATCTAACTTCAACATGTACTATTATTTGTAGCTGCAAGTATCCTCTGTATGAGCCAGGTACCACGTACTCAACATATACGCACATTTCGTAAACTGGTCCGTACCACGCAAACAAAACGTCGTAGTACTTGAAGTTGGTCGGTGCCATGTATACCTAACTTCAATTGGTCCGTACTACGGATACAAGTACGTACGCACTACCAAGTTATTCCCAGCTACATACGATGACCGTATATGTGTTATATACGTACGTATTATCTCTTGTAGGCCTACAAGATCTAGAATGACATATATATACATATGTAACTGTCATTAACCGACAATACAATGATATTGGCCAATACCACAATTTACGCAGCAGTATGACACTGACATTACTGCGAGATTTCCTAGTTGTACCAGGTATTTCTGCATATACGCGTGCTATACCAAAAAAAAACAATATACTAAACGGCTGATTATGTTGTATTTACTTGTCATACAAACAAGTGCTCGTACTGAAATCATACGCCTGATAAAACAGGCAATCATTACGTACTCGTGAGCGCAGGACTACAGTATCTCGTCTCACAGAGTACCATATACTTCGAAGTATATATATATGTACACGACCGTGCGAACGCTCGGCATGCGAACGCCCCGTCTGAGTCCGCGTATAGTCCCTCCTACCCGTTCTGCCGCGTCACGTAGACACACACGTGCTCACACGAGCATACGAAGAGAACAGCCTCGAAGGTTGACACGTAGCACCTTCGTGCATTCTTATTTCATCGTCAATCAATCCCATCCACCGACGCAACAATGCCACCTACTGTCGCCATAAAAAACCTCGCCGGGGTACTACATAATCAGGGTCAAGAATCGCCTTCAAGAATTGACATCGAAAATCGCGATAATTGGGGTCAAGAACCGTCTTCAAGAATCGGGGTCAAGACTCTATAGAGCTTTGGGGTTTACTCGCGGCGGAAAGCCTACGAGTAAAATCCAGTGTAGAATATCAAATTAAACGTCACCGAGAGAAGAAGACCACAGTAGACACTCCTGTGGCGCAGGAAAGGAGAACCACCTCATTTAGCGTCGACGACCAGTACCGCTCGGTAAAACGCTGACGAGCGCCTCGAATCTCTCGGGGGACGTCGCAGCTTTTTCCTATTTGAAGATTTTCCGTTAGCTTCACCAAATAACCATTGACAAGGATGTATCCTGCTCGCCATCTTCTTCACTCCAACGCGCATTGTCAAGGGGGCCGTCGAGAGCAGGGTAGCCGCGCCGCGCCCGGCCGGGTGGTTCCTGATTAATGAGGCCATCAAAGCCGTTATACACGTAGCTTCTACGAGTACGACGCCATTGTCTTGGAATCTGACCCCCCTTCCCACGTCGACACCTTGCAGTCATTTTTCCAGCGCCTGCGTAATCACAAGCTTAATTATCCCCCCGCCTAGGCCAAGCGTGGCGCCACCAACTTTCCTTTCCGTAGACATACCATCTCCCCGAAGTGCCCGTGCCAACGAGCATTCCGCAAATACCTCTCCCCGGTGGCGTTTCCTCTTACCGCACATTCTTGACGATCATGTTCATGGGTGTGCACCCCATCAACGCTATGCCCATCCCTTGCACCAGCGGTGGAATCAATCGTCCGCGCACTCCCCTGTGATCTCGCTATTCCGCCAAACCATGCAATTCCCAGGCCGGGATAGCATCAGATACGCTGCGACAACAGCCGTGGCGGCTTCTGCGCGTCAGTTGAGTAATAACAAACGGGAGGTCCTGTCCGCCCATGTCTTCACCAGTGGCGCCATCTTTGGCTCTGAACGTTCCTGAACCCCGCAGGAGCTCGACGCTGATTGCACCGCCTAGGCCACTAAACGTCTCCTATTACTATCTGCGGTCCACCAGACTCCATATACACTCCAGCCACAAGGCTTCCATTAACATCGTCAAGGTCGGGTGTTCACACCCGCGCTTAGCGCCGGCTGGACATATTATCCACTCACGCGTAGCCTCTGGAAATACCATAGAGGTACCGCCAACAGCAAAACCGGTCCCTCTCCCGCCTTTCACTGCCAGCGATCGACCCCGACCACTCTGACCCCAACGGCTTATTCTGCCAAACTAGCATGGGTGTCTACTCCATTCGGTCCTGTGGTTTTACTTCTCATGAGGCGTCCACACCGGGCACTGGGTTGGGTGATCTCGCCTCCCCCCCCCCAGCTCCACCCCCGTCCTTACTGACAACGACTTCGGAAACAATCACCGCCTCGGTGCCCGCATAGCCACCACCAACTTGGCCTGCTGAAACCCTTATATGCTTCTATTTTCGATCAAGAGTACGCCGCCGACCCACCAACTGGCTCTCGAAAAAGTTGCCGGTACCGTGGACACGGGAAGTTATTAAGGCTTGGATTTTGGCGCCGTCTGTTGTCTCCCTACTGCCCCCTTCTAGTACCTTGAGTGTGCCGCTTCGTATGTGCTAGGCCTGGTTTCTTCTCGGAATTACCATCTCTCTGACGCCGCCGTTGGGACTCCTGGGATCACCACGAACCGCAGGCCTTGGCCGACGAACACTTGTGACCGCGCCCTCTAGAATCCAGCCACCGCCGAACTGCACTACGATGGCGTACATCACCGCGAATACTTGCACAACAGAGTGTCGCCCCTCGTCTTGTCCTTTCACGCAATGTACTGGCCCCTTTCGCCACCAACGTGGCCATGTGCGCTCTTAACCATCTACCAGGTGCAAAGTTTCTCTACAACAAATCATCAGCGTGGTGCCAACTTCAATGCTCCACCCGGCAAGGCTTCCATCACTGTTACGCGCTCTTCCAGAAACCGTTGTCGAATCCGGAGGCGACCTCCACCCCCGTCCCTGCGTTGAATACCGCACACACACAGACGGGTTTTGGTTTGTTGCAGCGCACGTAACCCGTCTGCCCCAGAACCACCTTATACACTCCCATGGGTTATCTTTCACCAGTACCGGTAGACATCATGGATTTAACCTCCTCACAGCAAGTGTGTTGGCATTGATACCCTTGCCGCCAAAGGTCGGCTTCATATCGCCGATGACCACACCGTTCTTCTAGTCCAACGGCTGCCAGCGTCCTCGGATACGCACTACTGTTACGCCCCTCACTACCACTAAACACCAACCATTGACGTGTCTCCACACGTCGACGTCTTCAGATCAATGTGCCCGAGGGGTCTGTACACGTACAACACTACCACTGTAAAACTGGATATTGCGCGCACACTGCATACGAGTATGCTCATGCATTTTTTCGCGTGGATCGGCTCATCCATCCTTTGGTGGGTCCACCACTGCGTCAAGTGCAAAGCGCTCAATTATTTCCACAAAAAACTTATTTTATTTTCCATTTCCCTGCTGGCACCAAAAGGGCCAGGTGACATTCTCCGTGTCGCCGTTTTTGCACCAGTGTGCCTTACTATAACCGACCTTTTTTGTCGCCTCGCCGACGTTTACGCCACGACCGAACCAAACATCGCCGCCACTGGTAGCAGCAACGCCCTCGTCCACGCTTCACGTCTCTTTGGTGCTACGCGGTTTGGCCCCTCTCTGACAACGAACTGCGGTCCCGCAAAGGGTTTCCGCGCCAACCATGAGCACCTCGGTACCAATAAGATCACCACCAGCTCCTACCATCCCAGTACACACGACGGGCTCGAGCGCATCAGTCACACGATAGCTTAGACGCTGCTGGTGCTGGTCTCAACGGATAACACTCTGGCTGGGAGGTAGAGCTTCTCACGTGGACTTTTTCCTACAACGTAAACGCCTATAACGCTACCTGGTACATGGTTATAACTTCAAACGAAATACCCATGGGCCGCCTTCTGCGGTTCCCTCCTGCAGCTTTCAAGCTCAACCCTTTTGAAGGAAAATCAAGCTTCGACTGCGACCGACCGGTCTACCTCAACCTCGCCACCGACTGCCAACAACGCTCATACACCATCGTCCGAGGATTATCGCACCACCGCCATCCCCTCCTTGGAGTGCCGCAATCCACCCACCATCGGCATACGCCAAACGCCTCCGTTCGTTAAGAGGCTGGGCATGAGTCTACAGCCCCGCTGTCACTATTCATCTAGGTTAGAAGAGACGTTGATAAGCGAACACCACCCCCTTAAATGCACTGTCCTAGTCAAGAGTCTCGCCGTGGGCCCGGTGTCTACCGCCGGCACCCCTAGTGGCCGTACTCTCTAAAAGCAATACTGGCACATGTTTTACTCCATCGCCCGTCAGACATTCGTGGCAAGCACTCTAGCCACCGCGTCGTTGATGTGAGATTGAAGCCCTGCCAGAGCCCCAAACACACGGACAACATGTGCCGAAGTGTCTACCGACCAACCTCACGAGATACGTCGTCAACTATCATGTTACCCCCGACGTAATATCACCGTCGTCTGAGCGTGTCGGGGTCGAACCGATCACGAACCGCCGATGCGTTCGCGACAGTGGTTGTGCCATCGCGATCATGTGCAAACCTCGTTGGATCGTAGTATTTCGTCGTTCATAGTAGGGTTGCACCCCGTCTGACTGAGAACCGGGTACCCGGTGGCGGGTACCCGGAACCGTCGGGAACCGGAACCGGACCGGGACAAATAATTTACCCCGTTGATTGTGCTTTACGGAGGCCCCCAGACTGGGATATACGTTGATTTATACATACACTGTGCCCTTAGACTCTCCCTTTTCCTTTTCTCCTACAGCCTTCGCACAACACGTTACTAGGGTTGCATCCCGTCTGAGTGAGAACCGGGTACCCGGTGGCGGGTACCCGGAACCGTCGGAACCGGAATCGGACCGGAACAAATAAATTTACCCCGGGTATTTGGAGAGGCAGCCTTCTGCCTTCCATCTTCTTTCTTTGGCATGACTCATCGAGATAATAGACGCAATGAAGCCATTCCCTCCCACCGTCCGTCTTTCCATGCCACCTGCGGACCGTTCAGGCCCGCTGAAACGCTAAAAGGGGAGAAGATAGTGCATGGTAATCCGGGTACCCGGGTACCCGGGTACCCGGGTACCCGGGCTGAAAGCAGGCCGGGTACCCGGTTCCGGTTCCGTCTGAACCCCCCACAATCCGGTCCGGTTACCGGTTCCAAATTTTGAGGCCGGGGTGCAACCCTAGTTCATAGAAGCGTGAACTTGGCCTACAAGACGTTCGACCACAAGTGCTTCGCTACGTTTCTGGCACACAGGCGCAACACCGACAGACCGAATATCAAACACCCATGCCGTCATATGCATATGGACGTTAACACGAATTATCACGGTCAAAACGCGAGATATTCTCCGCCTCTGGTTTTGACATCTCGCCATCCCCCGCGAGATCATACTACGACGCATCCACGATTACACTCTACTAACAGGCGCACGCTTCTAGTACGAGGTCCTTAACCCATTCAGAACTGGACAAAATATATCACACTAATTTCAAGTAGTTTGTTCCCAAATACGTTGGACCAGTTCTTAAGGGGTTAACGAACTCTGGTGACCAGGAAGAAAAATGTGCCGCGCCTCTTTAGGCAGGTCCTATTTCGTCGGCTTCCTTGACGACCCCGGGCAGATCAAGATTGAGTTTCAACCTACACGATACAACACTGCACGGAGCAACGCTTGCGGGTCAACCTTCAACGACACAAGAGCGAGGGGCCAGCCCGCGATGCATTGCGTTGTTCCTACTTATGCCGCGGACCGCCTACTACCCGTCTGGCCAGCCTTCCGAACCTGCGCGTTTGTGTTTGAGTTGCACTCCTGCCTGCTTTGTACGAGTGTGCTCTACTTGCTTGGGTACAAGAAAAGCTACACCCGCAACGTGTCTTGCGCATATTCTGCAACACCTATACACGGAGACAGCGCGATGCCCTGGCACGTGCATCGTGTTGAGGCACAACGCCTTGAACACTACCATTCTGGCATCCTTCCTTTCCTGCGAACTCATCAGTGGCAGAAAATCATCTACAACCAGCAGTATCCACATGAGCACAGCAAGTAAAACACTGGGCAGCAGTAAACGGGGCAAGTGGTGCAAATGAGACGTAACCATTCAATGTAGGAGGAGCGAAAAACAACTCAACCCATGGGGACTTGCCACAGCCGTAATGTGGCATTCTTGTGAAATTCTGCCAACATAACTCTGATATCATGAGTAATTTTGTGTCATAGGCCCTCTTAGTGACACCTGCAACTGGATTTCGGACCATGGCAACAAGCGTAATCGACACGAGAAAATACTTAACTAAGGACACCACTGCGCACAGTACTGTCCTCTGCAAACTGCAGAAGAGATGCGGTAAAATGTCTCCGTCGGTCATGACAAGCAGCGAGACGTTTTCTTTGTTTGCTTACCGTAGAGAGGGCACACGAGCGATGACGGTGCTTTTCAACGGTGGTGGGGAACATACTACAAACGTTATATCTGAAAACTGTGTGCACTGTCAAAAGTTCGAGTTGGGTCTCCCCCCTTATGGCGTGTCCTATGATATATCGTCGTGTATGTACCACTAGTGTACACTTCACAGCTCATAAATACAGAAGTATCTTCTACTAAAGACCACGCTAACAATGCTTGCCTGTTTTTTGTCTACGCCCCCTGCATCCGCTCCCGCTGTCCATAACACATGTGCGTAGGATTGGTAATATTGCTGCCATCTCTGCTTCTTGATTCTAAGATACTGTGGCCTATTATAGCAGGCATGGACTCGTTTATGTGGGGGTTCAGATAAGGGATTGCTTGTTCTGGTCTTCTCGTTTGCAGTCAAAGTGTTCGCGGGCTCCTAGGGTGTGCACCAGTATCCAGCCCGTAAACCAAAACGGGAGTACTGCTCACAAACGTGCGGTGCGCGGGCATCACCGTGCAGGCGTGCCACAGTGCAGGCGTGCCACTGTGCAGGCGTGCCACTGGCATACTGATATCGTATAGCGTTCATATCCTAGGATACCCATGTATTTCTTTAGTGCCCCGGTTGTACATTGCCGCACATCCTCATAGCACACGAGACGACAAAGCTTACCGACTTCACACAATGCTGCTACCTGCGTTCGCGTAGTCCACACCAGGTGCATGTATTACTGCCTAGAGGTCGTAACGTACGCCTGGGCCATACTATATATTTAAGTCAGTCGGTACTCGGCTGCTTTAGCTGGTTACTACAGCAGTAGTGCTATAAGAACGGGCTCGAAAAACGGGAAGTGTCTGAAAACGCTATTATTATAGTACTCCCTGCTAAAGTAAATATGCAAGGAGGCTTTTCGTTCTCGTATTTGGCTAGTCATTGCCCCTTTATTACTTATTACCCTACCTGCTACGCCTTCACCGGAAACCCCTGCCTGGACGCACCGCTTTGCAGAGCTCTACACACCCGCGTAACATAAATACTCGGGTGTTGTATGTTGTAAAAGCAGTGACCTACAGTCGTACTGAGGCATTTCTCATAAGGGCGTATGTCACAGCTGTCCCCAAGTGGGGGTCGGAGGGGGGGGGGGGGGGGGGGGGGGGG
>MEHQ01002289.1:123896-152747 GCA_008828725.1 Saccharina japonica | reverse complement strand
GGGGGTACTCGATATTCCTACATGGCCGTAGTCGTACGAAGTAAGTATGACCATAGACCCTCGCATCCCTACAATGCCGGGACGGAGCACGTCGGCCTTTCACCGACCAGGCAGACATAGCTAGCACCAAGCGCGAAATGCCGTGAGGTATTCGGCGGGGGGGGGCGTACTCATTTGTTGCTTGCCTCAGTCATTTGACCATATTGACCACGCATCCCTTTCAAGACGGAGCACCGTTCCTACTCCTAATGGAGACACCTCCAACAGTTGGGTGCTCATTACGTTGTTTCCATATAGTACATAGAAACTTCTTGCTAATCTTATCCCCTTCCTGTTTCGCAGCCTATGGCCACCATCTGTATCTCCTAGGATAGCGATCGTTTTCTCGTTACTATCTACAACAGTAGTGTGTCAAACTTCTCTTTGTCACATTCGTTTATTTTCCGGTGCCTTTGGTTCTACATACTGAGACACTTTAAACAATACACATACATTATAATCGACATCCCCTTGCTTGGGAGACACACGATGTATCACCTTCCAGATTTTTCTCGCTTAGCCACTCGCGTGCTGGGTGCTTTTCTCAAGAGTAGTATTCCATTGCTGCAATAGATTCGATTAGGGCTCTGATGAAAAAGATCTGAACGGTGGCCTGCCGTGCTTCGCCCTACCCCCTGCTCGCTACACGAATAGGCCTTCTAAGGAATACCCCATCCTTCTCCGCATTCCTAATCAACCCTGGAATTTTGCAAGTATTTCTTCCAGGACGATATGCCATATCACTAGCCCACCCTGATGAGTCGTACTATAACTCCTGGTATGTATAATACCCTGTTGTGTATATATGCCCATACTACTGCCCGTACCGGTAAACATATGGAAGAAGAATGGAAACGCCGGTTTCACGAACTTAAAACATGAATCGAAGATACGGTTCCTCAAAACCCAAAATCCACACGTCTAACCTGCGAGGCCACATTCGAAGCCCCCTGAAGTATGGTCCAAAGGGGCAAAGGGAAGCAAGCCCCCGCTTGTCATGCCGCAGAATGGCTTGCGCCTGTATCTTCTACTTACTGCATGTAGTGGACTGACCTTTCTTTGCGTTTTTCTGGCAACATTTCCTTCTTTGGTCAACGCCGGTGATTATGCAACACTCAGTAATCCCTCCTTCCTGTGGCGACACTCGTTGCCATAGGGCAGAACGAAAATAACACAATAGCAACCCGCACCACCAGCAATACAGCAGTTAGCGCAACACAGCAAGCAGCAGTTAGTTGTGTCACCGTATCGTTGTGTCGTTCATCGTAGCAACTCCCTGTCCGACCCCTCTAAAAATCGAACTAAAACGCTTATCATCATACAAGTGTATCATACGTTTCACTTCTTTTGGATTGGGTGCGGAAACAACAGTGAGTGGGGCAGGTTACTCACTACGCTATACATATCTACATGAGTGCACGATAGTCTACTCTCACTGAGTGAGGCGGGAGCAGTAGTAAGTTGTTGGTCTTATAGACACACAGAGGTGCTGCAACGACACATCATCATCATCAGCCGCCATCACAAAGTTTAAAAAAAAAGTATTTCAGCCACTCGGCTCGCCCGCAACTAAAAACAAACGTACTTCTCGCGTACAAGCCACTATTTGCCATTTGCCACACAAGATGCCGACGCAGGCCCGCATTATACCTGCTACCAGGCAGCCCTGAGTTCGGCTGAGTTCGCCACCGGATCACCCGTGATGATGAAGATGGTGAGATATGTATGTATGTGTACAGCAAGTCGTATATAAGGACGCCTCGCCATGCCACCCTGTCGATCTCCAATCTGGCTGGCAATGCATCTCATCATCATGCTAATCTCAATGCATCCGGCTGGCGATGTCCCAACTTATAGTAAATACTCGTTACGAGTATATTGTCAAATGTATCTGAGCTCATATGAGCTGCTTTTGACCAGGGTGCTTTTGACCAGGGTATACTTCTGAATGCTGGTGAGTGGTAGGCTGTGAGTGCGTTTCAAAGCACCCACCCCCTCCCCCGCTCCACACCCCCCCCCCCCCGCCGAGGCGACGAGCCTCTACGTAGCCGAGCAGCGAGACCCCTCCATCAAATCAATATTAAATCAAAATCACAAATCATGAAATCATCAGGAAATCATGCAAGATTATCAAACTATTTTTCATCGAATCATACCAGGGATAGTATGAGAGGATCGATCGTGAAATCTGTGAAAAACTCACCGGCGGGACTGTCAACTTGGAACCTCCAAAAAAAAGGAGACCCGAAGCCCCCGACAAACTCGCCCCGACTCGCGTACGTACGGCGCGTTCGAGGGTCGTAGCAGGTAGACAGAGGTGGTGATCATCATTACTCCAGTCGTCACTTCACACTTCACACGGAACAACAGGCGGGCTGTCTCTTTACAACCTCGCCAGGGAAGACAGGCGCCTGTGGCCTCACGCCCAAGTTCGCTTTACAAGATTACAGATTAGCCAGCAGGTATGATGCATAGCACAGGCGTAGCCTATTGTGATACAAGAAGAGTACCAGAGAGCGAGAGCGAGAGGTGCCACAAAAGCGAATTTCGATTTTCGAGTGATTTCGACATTTGACATTTTGGAACTGTTTATTTGGACTATTTGCTGCTTGATTCAGAAGCTCGCCGTCCGTTCCCGTCTTAATTCGCAGAACAAGAATCACCCGGGAAATCTGTCACGCTTCTACGTACTACTGCGAGGATACTGCGAGGACACAGCAGCTGCAAACGACGACGGGGGGATTTCAGTAGGAGGATGGGCGTCTGGCTTCCGTGACGGGCTGAGACGGGTGCCGTCATCCCCACCGCCTGCCGCCCACAATAGAGGTGTGTCCGGTGTCCGGTGTGTCTGGTGCGTAGTGTAGAGAGGCGCCCGCACGTCAGCAGCTTACCCTGGGCCGCTTGGAAGGGAGGTACAACCTCCCGCGTACGAAAACAGGGTGTGGGTGTGCGTGTGAAAACTGAGAGCTGAGGGCTGGGTGAGACGCGGGGCTTGGACTGACTGTTGTGCTGACATCGCGGAAGGGCGCGGGAGAGCAGCTGAGCGTGGGTGTGAGAGAGAGAGAGAAAGAGAGAGAGAGGAGCCGTATCGATATCACGCGGGTCCGGTCCGGCGACCTCCCAGGTCCAACGCCAGGACTCTTGGCAGTTTACACATTTTCAGAGGTGAGTGAGGACCACTACTGCTCCTGTGCGTTGTTACTGCTGTGAGTTACGTACTGCTGCTGCAGTTAATGAGAGGACCGCACCATTACTGATGTACGTACGACTGGTACGGCGGTGTACATTCGAAAATGATACGGAATACACGACCTACAACCTTCAACACGGACGATTACTTACCTATACTTGTTGTACTTGATGCTTTCATCACGAAGATTGTTACGCGCGACACAGCAGCAGCAAGCAGCTACAGGTACTAGAGCGCAGAAGGCCTTTTGCCTGTTTGATCATTGATTGTGCCGTGCGTCGAAACTTATTACAGTCCGAGCCATCGATCTCTTTGCTGCTGCTGTAGAGATATCTACGTACAGCTGGTGCACTAGCATAGCCCTACGAAAGTCGTAATCTTCCGCCTATGTACAGAGAAGTAGCAGCCTCGTAACACAGCAGCTTCGGTTTGTGTTCGATATATACTTGATGAGGATCACTTGGTGGGTGAGTCCTAGCAAGCAGATCGTCAGAGAATAACGCTATGATATCTGCTGTGCGTGAGCACGACACGAGTTTTTTACAAAGTACGTGGTTGTTCTCATGGCCGCTCCAAATTTCGCTCAAATTGGTCGCGAAGTGTACCATTATCACAGACACCAATATCACTGCAAGCAGAGGTTGCCCTCTATCGAACTGCATACAGCAGCAGCAGCAGTACCTCTCTCCCTTCCATTTTTCAGACAGGCAGTACGAGTAGTATGCGCAAAATCAGGCAGCACGCTGCTGCCTGTGTACTCGTAGCTAATTGGCACACAACACTTGCACAAGAGACAACCGTCATAATTGAATCTCAAGCTCTTGTCGGATATTCTCCCAACCATTGCACTACGTACGAGTAACATACCAGGTATAACACAGACTACAGCAGCATTGCTGCGACGTAGGGTACAGGTAGAGTCGTACTGAGCAGTACCACGTATTAGGTATCATAGAGTTATAGTGTGGCCTGTGCCGCCGTATACGTACGCATACATACGAGGAGTATATACCAACAGCAGTACCATGTGAACTCGTACGTGCTCTGTGCTCGCATCTATGTACGTATAAAACGTACCTGTGTGGTCTGGTGTTGTAAGAAACAGGGGTGCTACTCGTATATACAGCTGTCTACAGCAGTATTACTGCTGCTGCTCTACGAGTAGGTGAGGCTGGAGTTCTTGTCTGAGCGAGGGTGCGTTTTACTTTAACTTCCGTTGTTGTTGTTCGCCACAAACAATGCAAGTCCGTGGTCACAGGAAAAGTTCCAATAACTCTCTGAGATTCTGGAGTATACTACAGAGGGCGCCCGGTTTTAAGAATACCTGGTATGACATTAAGAAAGGAAGGCTCAAATTGTCGGAAAAAATGGGACATTGGGTGTCGTACGTCAGGACAGCTAAAACTAGGCGACAGGATAAGCAACAGCAGTGGTGATCTAAGAAAGCAGCGATCGACACCCACGAAACGAGATCGTTCTGGAAAGCATCCCCATAGCGAAAGTACCATGATATGATAGTATAATATGAATACATGTGTAAGTAGTCTTTGGTTGTGGCTGAAGTCTATTAATAGAATGTCAGCGTCAAAATGCGCACTCGCGGCGCGTTAAAAACTAGGAAACAAGAAACTCTGAGATAGGTTGAATTTGAGCCAAGAAAACAAGAATGAGAATTGGTGCTGGAGATGCTGGTGACGGCACACAAAATAAGACTTTCGAGCCTGAACGCCAAATTGACGTTTCAGAACTGAAAAACTTGTCCCACACTGATTCCAAGTAATTTGTCCCCAAATACGTGGGACCAGTTCTTAACCCATTCAGAACTGGAGTCCCGTTTTGGGGACAAATTACTTAAAATTAGAGTGGATTGTCCCCAAAACGGGTCTGCAGTCCTAAAAGGGTTAAGGGGGCGCCCTCTGTGCTGCAACGGCTCCCGATTTATTTATTTTCCTGGAGTTCGCCGCGTGACTGCCCCTGCCGACCCCGAACCCCCCAAGGGGTACGACAGGGGTTCGGGTCAGGGTTAGGTCAGGGGTCGGGTTGGTCTGGGCCGACGCGCAAAAGTTGAAATTGGCCACACACGTCCTGCACAAAGGTTTGTGCCGACCAGTCCTGCACATAACGAACGCCATACGTATCCTGGCGGGTTTCCTACTGATATGAGCTCCTCCTGCTGAGTTCAGGGGTACGAGTATACGAGGGTGGCGTGTTGACGCAGGTAGGTATCATGTGTGGGTTAGTGTGGGTGGCCGTTTCTTTGCTTGGCAGGTGCGTTTCTTTGCGCGCGCCATTAATGGTAGCAGGTAGCACGACGCCCGTCAAAAATTACGAGTACTGGTAAATGATTACTCGCACACTCGCACCCTGTTATTAGTACCTGGACCTTGCAACCTGGCCTTGCAACCTGGTCTAGCTACATGTACATGTACCGTATCCGATGAGCGGCTATAGATGATAGATGGGGTACTGACCAATACTGACGTACTGACTGCATACCGGTAGACTCTGCTACATATAAAGTGCAGAGTACACCCTTCAATATCTGGCAAGAAAATCGGTGTGGTTTCTTTGCAGTGTCTCGGGACGCTCCGCCGCCCATACGAATACGAGAATACTGATAAAAATGACTGAAACACTGAAAAAAACTACGGAATACAGAGAAGGGCTCCGCTCACACTTTTCGCAGCTGCTCACCGGTGTGCGTATGTGTGTGTGTGTTCTTCACATTAAACCTTCCTTTCTACCCGTCGACGGTGTGCGTATGAAGACGATTGATTGTATATAAGTGAGCTAATAATTCTAAGTTTGCAGTTTTGTATGCGCACGACGCCAGTGAACGCGGAGTAACTGAACACCTGCGTGCTCGCTATTAGTACCTGTACTCACACACTCGCACCTGGTACCGGTGAATTATTCGGTTATTCCACGACACCAAATGAATCGTGGATCGCCGTTCGTGCAGTCCGCCGCCGCTTGGGTCTCGCGAACGTACTTACCAGGTATTACTTATTACTGATATAAAAGTAAACGTTTGCCCCCCGGTATCACATCCAGCACACCCAGTGTTTGCCGCTACTAGAGAGTACGACCTCACCAGGACGAGGTATGATACCAAGTACGAGTACATTCGTATGCACCTTGTATTTACAAGTGAGCCTGATCATTTCGGGTAGTTACTGTACATACTTCGAAGTGTATTATATTTGTACATATTCGTGGGGTTTGATATCATATTTCGTAACGGTACGTAGCAATTCGACGCGAGCGAGTGGACTCTGGGAAGGGCTGAATTATCCTCGCGATAAAAATGCAAGGCACGAAGCGTACTGGGGAGGGGGGAGAAGAGCCTGCTATACACCGATATATGTGGCCCCGGATCTGAGTTGCAACTATTAATAGCAGGGAGAGATAAAAAGAAGGGCGAAGATAATAAATGGGATGGAACAAATAAATACGTAAATAAATAGTTTGAAGCCGGGCCGACTCATTTTAGCCAACTAGACCAGCAGCAGTAAGTATTAATAGTACGTAGTGAAACAGCTGTACCTGGTATGATATAATATTCAAGGAAGGTCTGAAGTATTGTCGCGATAAAAATGCAAGGCAAGAACCGTAGTGGGGGAGGAAAGAGAAGGGCCTACTTTTAATAATAAACTAAGAAACACGTCAGCTGTGGCCCCGGATCTGAGTCATGACTATTCATAGCAAGGAGAGAGAAAAGCAGGGCGGAGATAATAAATGGGATGGGAAATTAAAATTAAAATTAAAAAAAAATGCGGCAGTATGTGTGAGATGACACGAGGCCTATGATATGGAGTAATAATATCGTAACATGTTAAGTGGTCGTGGTGATTGATTTGTTTGCTTTTGGCAGGGGCAGGGGGCATGCTCTTTACGACAGCACCTATGGTCTGTCATGGTATCATACAACAGACTGCCGCAGCTGTCAGCCAATACCAGCTACCTTGTAGGTATAGTCTGCCGATGTAGTCTGCTGATGCCTGACCAGACAGCCCCGGGACTTCTCACACGCCAAACTGCTATATAGATGTCACTGAGATTCCTCTTGCATAGCATACTGCTGCACTGCTACTGCACACTTGCTGTGTACGTACCAGGTATCGTCCATCGCCCTGTTTAAGGTGTGCCGGTTGTTTGTACGTAGTCTCTTATGATAAGGAAGCATTATCATTTACCAGTATTGAATAGGCGGGCCGCATTGCTCCGTCGTGCTCCCGCGCAGGTTATCCACGTACCGATAGTGCTTCCAGTTGTGCATTGTCGTTGCTGTGCAGTTACCTTCATAATAGCTATTAATACGATCTAAGTCCAGATGCCACCACGTCATCGGCGATGTTTAATGTTGGAGTTTCACTTCTTATGGTGAATTTGATCTTAATTTATTGTATTGACTTCTTGGGAGAGAAAAAAATGAGACCGCATGCATGCCTCGTATTGCCGGCTGAAAGCTGAAGCTCAACCCAAGGTCATTAATTTATGTATATACTATATACCTCTCCTTCCTGTCGCCGAAATAATCAAAGCAGTACTCGGACATACCAGATGCAATGGAAGATAGGGAGGTCTGTTAAGTTCGAGTCTAGCCAGTGATGCACGCCTCCATAACTGAACACAAGGACACGTGATATTGATTGCCAGATACCGGTATAGCGGCATATCATATGTTAGCCTGGACTAGCCTGGCCGTCTCAAGTCTCTAGTCGTTAGTCCCTTTGGTGACCACTGAACCGGTTTCTCTCTGCGATGAAGAATCGGCACAGACACTGGGTGTGCTGAATGTCGACAGGTTGAAAGGACGGTTTAATGTGAAGAACGCATACACCAGGTACTGCTTGCTGTAGTATCAAAAGCCGTTCCATGTCGAAGGCCAAAGAGGCGAGCGGTTGCTCGCGTCGCTCGGTTGCTCGGTGCGTGCTAACCAGGCGCAAAATGTTCTGTTTTAAGTCTGGTATCATACAATACGTGCATTGCGTGCCTATTTTCGCGAAATGTTTCAAGTATTAATTACAACCCAACCCCCCCCCACCCCCAACCCCCAACACCTCCACCTCCACCCCCACCCAATGAAATTGATTGCTAACAACCCCCCTGCCTAAATTCCAAAATTCCATCCTCCTTTTTATATGTGCATATATTACCATATATCCTGGTGAATATCACATGTTTATGTTTGCACTGACAGATGTCCGTTGCCGTTGGTTGCATGTATCCATATATTTAAGTATACATATTTTGTATATAATATAATATATACATATAATAGTATTCAGGCAGGAGCCGAAGGTCAATACCAACCATAGGCATGCATTACAGGCAGCGGAAAGGAGAAAATCGTGCACAGCCGCATATGAAACTTTTTCCTTGCATGTGGTGTAGTTTCTTCATACGAACATTAATAGGGATTTAGTACGCGTACCCTTCGCGTCATGCCTGCACTCTGGCACCATAAACGTCCATGAACCGATGAGTTCAATGTAAAAAGCTCTGTGGGTACGCGTAGCTCTACGTAAAGGGTGTCTCGCAGACATTGAGTTCCTTCTTGCCCGGGACGGCGGTATTTTAACAACGTACCAGGTATGTAGGAGTATGATGCATCACCGTATCAGCGATGCTCGACTGGAAGGGGCGGGAGGCGTTTACCCATTACCATGCACGGCCGTACTGAGAAGGGGGGTATTCATGCCATCCATGGCCGAAGCCGTATGACCGTAAGACGTAAGACCCTCACATCCCTACAAAATGCCGGGACGGAGTACTAAAGGTTTTCACCTACAGACTTTGTTTGCTTTCACCAAGCGCGAAGCGCCGTGAGGTGTCCATGGGGAGTCGCATAAAGGGTGGGGGCGGGATGCACTCATGCCATGCATGGCCGCAGTCGGAGGTGGTAGGGTACGGATGTAAAAGTAATAGGTACAAGGTACAATACGACCGACGCATGAACAGCAGCACTTTGGGACTTGTACATACAAGTCTATGGGATACAACCCTACAAAAATGTTAATTATACGACGTATCGTACAGCAGTACAGGACACCTAATCAATAAGAAACAGGAATTCTGGCCCAGGGCTGGATTTCTTATCCTAGAGAGAGTGTTTTCTACACTAATTTCAATATAACGACTCTCGAATTTATTATTTTCCCCTAACTGTCAGCCTGGATTTCTTATTATTAATAGTTTGTTCCTTATTAGGTGTCCTGTACTGCTGCTGTAGTCATACTCCATAGATAATCCCTCTTCTAGGCTATAGACCTATAAGCCGAGTGCCCTTCATCAGAGTGCGACGCAAGACTTTATATATATACTTCAATACCTGGTATTAACCTGTAGCAAACGCCCACGTACCTACAGGGGATGCCTGTTGGAGACTTTATCCTTCTGCTATGTTGCCATGCCATGTAATATTATCAGTGATGGATACCGTCGTCGAAAACAAGACGGTCGGTATTTAGTAAAATGCCGTCCGCTCGAATCTAGTTATGTAAGGTATTTTCACGTTATTTTGCAGTATTGCAGGAAATCGAATACCGGTACGTCGTAGTTTGTTTCGGTATTTCTCGGTATTCCACGAGATCGAATGACGGTACGAGTATAAGTACCGGTATCGAAATTTTCTCGGTGTTCTGTCGATAATCCTGACCATCGCGCCCGCTCTAGTATGTGTACCGCTCACTGCTGTGTGTGTTCTTCACATCAAACCGTCCTTTCTACGAGTACCCGTCGACATCTGTACCGGGTACCGAGTACGGTGCAAAAATCTACAGGGCATAAGAATACACCAGGCACCCAGCACGCGGTACACAGAGTGCACAGCAGCAGTCATCTCGTATTGAATTTGTGTAGGCTACGTACCCCTCTGTAGTGTAAAAGTGTGTAAAATGGTGTATGATTAAGTGATATTATGTAGCGGTTGCACGACCACAACACCAAGGGCCAAGGACCACGGGCCCCGAAATAGTCTCGTAAATCGGACAAAGCGGATGAAAACTGTTTTTTTTTTTTCACACGGTGTTCAGTCCACTTCATTCAGTTGTTGTGAACGAGGCACCTATATACAGTATACCTGGTACCTGGTGAAACAGACAAAACACGCTAGACACTGGCTACCTGGGCGTTTATTAACGCAGCCAGACAGCGCGAGAGGCAGGCGTGTACTCGTAGCCCCCCGCAGGGAGCAAAATTTGCAAAATATTATGCGTGTGGATATATCCACTTGACAAAGTGCGCCTATTATTAGACGCCTGGAAATATTCAAAAATCGAGTTCGAAGAAGGCAAAAAAGAAGATTTGGTGGAAACATTGTGTTTTACTGTCGTCAAAGGATCGGGACTTGCGTATTGTGTTCTATAATATGAAAAACGAAAGACGGTTAATGAACACAAAACATAACAGGAAAACGAAACAAAAACAAGTATCATATTATAGGAGTGATCAGGCCGCCGTCCGAGTCCCGAGGGAACAAAGGTTGCTGTTTGCTGGTACGATCAGTCCTCCTGTCATATATCACATGTCCAGCCGGTGTACCAACAGTAGTCAACAGAAGAGTCACAAAAAACATCGGATAGAAGACAAAAAAAAAAGAGGGCAGAGAGACAAAGATACCAGGCAGGGAGGATGACAAGTACCGTATTACGGCATCGGTATTTTTGCCGATACGTCTGGAGTTCTTGTCCACTGTGTTTCTCGCCCTTAAGCGGTAAGTGTTGTCATATGCCGTGCGGAGGCTTTCGTACGACAGGGCCGACGACTTATACCGGAATACGGTATCGGTATTTCGGTATCGGTATTTTACCGAAAAATACCGACACCGTATTTTTTTGTATTTTCGGTATGGCTACACCGACACCGTTTTACGGTATTTCCGGTGCGGTACGGCCGGTGTCGCTACCCATCACTGCATGTTAAAGTTGGTATCATATATATATATATGATGTAAACAGTAGGCGTCGGGGGAACTGCGGCTAAACCCGAAACGTGGCTCGAAAATCAGTTCGTACTTGTGTATAGTGTTTTTTGTGCTTTGGTGTACTTTCCGCGAATCTGACTGCTCTCTATAGGATATACTCTACCGGTACGAGAAGGTGACTTGCCCTGAATTGATTTGGGAGTTCTTGTGGAGTGTTACGCCTTGTATGCCTCTTGCTCCGGTATGGATTGCGGTCAAGTCGCTCCGTCGACGGTGGCACGGATGCCATGCCCGCATGCCCGCCCCCCCTCACCCCCCTGCGCCTATTTCGGGGGGGGGGACGGTTGCTCAGTCGAGTTTTCAACGGCCGGCAATGAATGATACCGCCGTCTTGCTATGGATGTCCTGAACTGTCTGTTGTGCCCGTGCTGACGACGGGTGTGTTTCGCGTTACGCGTACGCTCGCGTCAGCAAATCCACACGCCGTTCGCAATTTGTTTATCGTTCGCGGAAATAAAACAAAACACTGGTGAAAAAATGCCTCAGTTAAAAATCCCCTGGTGAGAAAAGCCTCTGCATAGGCTGGAAACTCTTATGTTTGCCCCGGAAGGGGATAATAGTGTTACACCCCCTGTATAGATCGACGCCTTCCAAGATTTGCGGTTGCCGCTCACGGAGGACGCCGTTCGCTCTGTCGGTCATTTTTTTGTGCAAATGGGCACCGTTCGCATTTGAATTAGCCGTAACAGTCATCCTGGGTGCTGACACCCCAGTTCGATCGACCGCCCCCTTCACCTCCAAAACGATACGGAGACAGGCGCCTGCTGATAAACGTCGGTTGAGACGCTGGTCCGCTTTAGCTTCGACAACCCGGTCCAAATCAACAACGCATGAACTCGTCGTCTGACGAAGATGCTATTTTAGGTTTACGAGACCAGTCATTTGGGGAGAGTCAAGGCGTCCAAGACCTCTTTTTGGCCTTAACATATTACTTTTAGTAACCTGTATACAGCAGTCTAGAGGGCGGCCAGTCAAGGAGTTTAGACCGCGGTGTCCTATGGTAGCGTATCTGCCACCTGACTAGACTCTACTTCGTGCGCAGCTATCATGTCGAAAGAGAACCTTGGCACCGACGAACTTATTCCTGCTAACGCGTCCGGTGCTGTCTTCACGCCCCATGCCACGAGTGATGGTATATACTAACTGCTGTACCGCCAAATGCCTGCTCCTTCGTGCAACTTGCGTATCGCAGGATCCCGCATGTCGGCTGAATATTCTGGCGAACTGACGGAGGCACCTGCCGTTGGGTTGGAGACGGTACATAACTTGGGCCGCGGGCTCGTGCAAGGGTTTCTATCGGTGACAGGCGTGCCGGACTCGTTGCCGGGGTCGAGCAGCGAGGAAAGTTCCGTTCAAGAGGTGCGCTGTCTTCGTATGTACTCGTACTCGTATCCTAGCAATCGCAAAGAAAGGTGGCTTGAAAGGTTGGAATTACGCGTGATCAATAGCAAGGTATGCACCATCATATATACCCGTAACGCAAACGTGGCGTGAAGAGATGGAATTGCGCGTGGTCCAAGAACAAGCTGACATCGTGCATGTGGTCTGTGTAAGGCAAGGCTAAGGTAAGGCATTGTTGTCCCGCTTGGTCGCGTGTGGTCTGTTTTTAGGGCAGGGTTGAGGTTTGTTGTGCCGCTCGGTTAGGCCGCGCACGCTTTTTATGCGGCCACATGGCTATGCGGGTACTGCACCTGGTTTCCAGCATGTGTTTTCGGTACTCTACGCAGTAGCCTTTTACCGTATCACTGAATTATTATCTAGGATAAAGTATAGAAATCGGGGAATATTTTTTCTATGCCTTTAGGTGTGGTCGACCAATTTTTCCAAAAACAAAACGCCTGATTTTTTCGAGACAAAGCTCATAAGGATTGGAGCGGGGTTGGGGTTAGGGTTAGGTAGTGTT
Source organism: Saccharina japonica (assembly GCA_008828725.1). Classification (NCBI taxonomy): domain Eukaryota; class Phaeophyceae; order Laminariales; family Laminariaceae; genus Saccharina; species Saccharina japonica. The sequence goes on along the minus strand of MEHQ01002289.1, from coordinate 139,628 downwards.
TTCGGCATTTTTCGAGATATTCCTTCTCATAACACTGGAACCACACGCGGACCAAAACCAATTCCCCGATTTCTATCCTTTATCCTAGATAATAATTCAGAATTGCGGTAAAGGCGGCTCACTCTACGCATGCTGTCATTGTCGTGCGCGCCTCCTGCACCCCGCCAGAGCCTTTTATTTTCACGCTCCTACAAGTTAGTCGCAAACCCTTCGTGACCCATCCTTTCGCTGAACCATGATGAACCAACGAGGATACGATACTTTCCCTGCTGTGTTAACCCATTCAGAACTGAAAAACACCTATCCCACACTAATTTCAAGTGGTTTGTTTGTCCCCAAATACGTGGGACCAGTTATTAACCCATGCAGAACTGAAAAAAAATGTCCCACACTAATTCCAAGTACTTTGTTCCCAAATTCGTGGGACCAGTTCTTAAGGGGTTTTAAAACCCCTTCAGAATTGAAAAAAATGTCCCACACGAATTCCAAGTACTTTGTTCCCAAATTCGTGAAACCAGTTCTTAAGGGGTTTTAAAACCCATTCAGAATTGAAAAAAATGTCCCACACTAATTCCAAGTACTTTGTTCCCAAAACCGTGGGGACCAGTTCTTAAGGGGTTTTAAGGGGTCGAATGCATTTCACGTCCCGAACCGCATATATTTCTACTATAGGCCCTCTGTGAGCTCAGTCCCTGTCCGGAAGGGCTGAAGACGGTGGCGGTCGTTCATGGGTCTGAAAGCACTCGCATGCTGTTTGCGGGAGCGCGGCCGCGACGGCGCCGGCGACGACGCCTGGCGGACTTCGTGGACGCACAGTTCGAGATTCCCTTAATCGCCGGAAACGAAAGCGAAGGCGGGGAGCAGACGGAGTCGCAGCAAGCGGCGTCACTTTTCAACAAGATGGCAGACCCAGTGAGTGACAAATGTTGATGGGGGGAAAATGTAATTTCTTGGCTCTAGGAACGTGCGGGGTGTCTAATCCGCTCATCCGACGTCGAACGGGTTAGCGGCGGCAATGTTATCCCGGGTTTTTTATGTTCTCGCCACGCTTTTTTGTTCCTTCGTCGTGACTGCTCGTTTTGCTTGTAGACCATACTCTTCACATTTTTTATAACTTAGATGTTGTGCGTACCGGTTTCGTGTACGAAGTCTCTTTGGGCCCCGACTGCGTCTATGATACGTGTTTCATGTATTTTGGTTCGTTTACCTAGCTATTAAAATATGTAGACTCGTACTCGTACAGAGTACGTAGTCCTTGTGTCTTTTTGTGGCCAAATGCTATTAGATAACGCCAAATGAGCAATATTGGGGGGCCATAGTAAACACTAGTAAATAGGACCTGCGGTAGACACAAAAACCTAAATATTTACCTATTTTTACCAACAATATTTGGTCCTATTTATTATGGTCCTCCGTAAATAGTGTGAGATCAACATCATAAACGGGGAATGCACTGTTCCTCCCATGTTCTCTCTTTCTCGGTGTGCTGTGGTGGTCACCAGGATTCCCTGTCAGCGGTGGCGTCAATCTTCGACGTCCACGTGGAAGACGTAAGCTTCCACGACCTCCGGTATTACCAAGGAGCGCAGGTCCCCATTATGGCTGAGTTCGAATTCGACTCGACCGCGGACGGGGGTAGCGGCTTGAGCGGTAAGAATCTCCTGAAGTTATGTTCGGTCTAGAATATATGGTTGGATTGATTATGGTGCAATGTCAAGGTTGTGAGATGCCGCAATAAAATACGCTCCTATATACGTTCAGCTCGAAAAACAAGGCCACGGCGGCTGCTGTGGAAGTACACAGTACTCTATGCGTATATAGCAGTATTTTGTATGTCCAGATAATGGTTGCTCTTGTTGTTCTTATTTTCTACCTGATACTCTTGTGTGTTTTTTGTATTTTCGTGTTCACTGGAGTAGTTCCAAGCATGCTACGAGTACGCCTTTTAGTGCAGGATGCAAGCGGATACTGAATAGTCGAAGCAACACCGCCTGCCATTTGCCTGCCCCGTCTTCGATTGCTGCTCCAGCCGCCGTGGGAATAGTGGTTGTCGTCGCCATGGTGATTGGGGTGCTGGTTCCCTTGGTCGGCTGCGTAACGTGTTGCGTGAAGCAGCACCGCCGCGAGAAGCAACGCCGAAAGGACACATACCTCTCCCGCGCAGCTTCCCACAAAGCGCAGGTGAGGAGCATGGCGGTGAGAGACGCCGGTTTGCATGTGGGGTTGGGTTGGGTTGGGTTGGGTCGCACCGCGTATGCGGCATGTTGTGTTCGAGCCCACGAAACCTGTTTCCTCCGAGTTGACGGTAAGTACGACGAAAACGGCCACCCGAACGTCATTCTGAGCCACAACCGTATCTCCCCGACTTTGGGGTGGGTGTCAGTCCATCCCGTAGCACGCGCAGCCCTACTTTATCGCTCGAAGTGCGTGAACACATGAACGTCGTTTCGAAGTATGTGGACGCCTTGTTTGAGACGGGATTGTGACTAAATGCCAAAAAAAATGCAGCAGGAAGTCCCCGCTATAATTCTCCTGATCGCAGCCGCCGTACGCAGTCTGCGCCCACACCCCAAGTCGAGACTCGCTCGTTATTGCTCATTGAGGCTGTCATCCATATGCAAGTCCGTCTCACAAGCGGCTCTTACTGTAGGATGCAGCCCACCCTTCATGCGTCTCGTCGAACACCTCACGGCGCTTCGCGCTGGGTGCTATTAATAGCAATGTCTACCTGGTCGGTGAAAACCCGACATTCTCCGTCCCGGCATTGTAGAGATGCGAGGGCCTATGGTTATACGACTATATACTGCCATGCATGAGTATCGAGTACACCCACCCCCCACGCGACATGGCATAAATATATGATATATTTATAGGTTGGGTTGGCGTCGGTTGGCAACGACGCTGTAAAACACGCCACTCGCTGCGTGAGCTAGACAACCAGGGTGCCGTTTTTTTTTGTTATTTTTTTTTGCCGTTCACCAAAGCTGGCGGTCGAGTAGATCATTTGTGCGGGGTGGAGAACCTTTGTTCCGCACAAGGGGAATGGTCGTATCACGTAGTGTTAATATGGTAAGGCGTCCGCGAGGCAGTTACATAGTAAAACCCATTGCTGTCTCCGGAAGTGGCCACACCAGAAATTAAATTAACTCATTGAAGCTGTCGTCCATATGCAAGTCCGCCTCAGAGGCGGTTCTTAGCAGGATGCAGCTCACCCTCCATGCGACTCGCCCAATACCTCACGGCGTTTCGCGCTTGGTGCAAGCAATGTCTGCCTGGTTGGTGAAAACCCAACGCGCTCCGTCCCGGCATTGTAGGGATGCGAGGGTCTATGGTCATATGACTACGGCCGTGCACAACATGAGTACACCCCCCCCCCCCCCCCCCAATATCAACGCGTGGCGTGAGGCGAACGTAGATGCATCAGAAAGGGAAGACAGTGTCTCAGAAGGGTTACAGGGAGAGTTCACAAGAGAAGAAGTAAAGAAGTGTGTAGCTAAACTTAAGGAATAGAAAGGCAGCAGGGGCAGACCAAATAGTTAATGAATTTATGAAGTACGGGGGAGAAGGAATGCTTACCATGATGGTTAAGTTGTATAACTGGATATGGAAAAACGAGTACGCACCTAAGAGATGGAGAGAAGGAGTAGTAGTAAACTTGTTTAAGAAAGGAGACAAGGCTGACCCGGGTAACTATAGGGGAATAACGCTACTAAGCACTGTAGGTAAAACGTTCTGTAAGATTTTGAACGATAGAATGGGAACAATGATGGAGAAGGAAGAAAAGATTAGCGAAGGGCAAGCAGGATTTAGGCCAAACCGTAGCTGCGTCGACCATGTGTACACATTAGGTAAGATAATCCAAGGCAGGAAAGACGCGGGGCTAACAACGTACTGTTTCTTTTTAGATGTACAGAAGGCCTACGATACAGTATGGAGAAATGGGCTGTGGAAAAAGTTGTGGGAAATAGGGATAAGAGGAAAGATGTGGAGAATGATGAAGAAGATGACGGAATGTGCGAGAAGTGCTGTGATGTTGGACGGGGAAATATCGAAGTACGTTGATATCCTACAGGGAGTTGCCCAGGGATGTACGCTATCACCTAACCTATTCAAGGTATACATTAATGACATGATAGTAGCAGTAGAAGCAGCATCGCAGGGAGTCACGGTGGGGGAAGATACGGTGTCGGGATTGATGTTTGCTGATGATTTCGTTTGCATATCAGAAACACCCGAAGGACTGCAGAAACAAATAGAGAAGGCAATCGAGTACACCAGGAAGTGGAGAGTGACGGCGAACGTAAAAAAGTGCGCAGTAGTTGTATGTAACGAAGATAAGGAGAGTCCGGTAACTTGTAAGTGGAAGTGGGGAGAAGATGAATTACCGATCGTAGACCAGTATACGTACCTTGGCGTAGAAATCTCAAAAGATTGCTCTTGGGATGCACACATAAATAAAATAATAGGCAAGGGTAAGGCACACGTAGGCAAGATGGAAGCAGTCCTAACAGACTCGCACCTTGACACTAGAATTAAGAGATGTATACTGATGAATGTGATTGTACCAAAGCTAGAATATGCAGGAGAAGTATGGGAAGGGAACGCGAAGCTCGTAAAACAGCTGGAAACAGTACAGATGACAGCAGCTAAAAAAGTACTAGGATGCTCAAGTACGACGAGTAATACAGTATTGAGAGCAGAACTGGGAATGTACCCACTTAAGACAAATAGAGACGTGCGTAAGTTGAAATGGCAATATAAAGTAAAGAACATGCCAAATAAGAGGTTGCCAGCCATAGCCGATAAAGCTGTATGGGAGAAAGTAACCAAAGGGCGAGCTGGAATAAGGTGGGATAGCGTAGTCGAGAAAGTATGGAAGGAAATAGGAAACCAAAAAGAGACGCTGGCCATAGAGAAATTTAGCGGATACAAGACAGAAGTGAAAGAAAGGATAGAAAGAAGGGAAAGGCTAGCACTGAGAAAGAAGGTGGAAGGGGAAGAACACTTAGAGATGTACGGGGGGTTGAGAGAAGGAATAGGAATGAAAAGGTATCTGCACGGCCCAATGGACTTCGCGAAAAAGCTGAAACTGCGATTTCGTGTAGGGGACCTGGACCTGCCAGAAAGAAGAAGGGGGTATACCAGTAGCCGGGAGGAGGAGGAAGTAGAGGCACAGATGTGCCCATGTGGCAAAGCCATAGAGAGTAGAGTTCACATAGTGGGAGAATGTGAAAGGTACAAGGAGGAAAGGGATGTGCTAGAGGAGGAGATGAGGAAAATAGACGAGTGTGACATGGAGCAGTTTGGTACACTAAATAGTAGCGAGAAAACGATCGCTATCTTAGGAGATAGATGGTGGCCACAGGCGGCGAAGCAGGAAGGGGATAAGATTAGCAAAAGGTTTCTCTGTAATATATGGAAACAACGTAATGAGCGCCCAAGTGTTGGAGGTGTCTCTATTAGGAGTAGGAACGGTGCTCCGTCTCGAAAGGGATGCGTGGTCAATGGTCAAATGACTAAGGCAAGCAACAAATGAGTACGCCCCCCCCCCCCCCCCCCCCCCCCCCCCCCCCCACCCGACATGTTGACAGGTTTCCGCGTTTTACGGTGTGGAGGAAAGACGCCGGGCCAGCAGCTCCGGGCTAGAGTCTCGAATCGCGCCTATGGGTTCCTTCGGGCAGTTCGGCGACCCGACCACCCGTACTCAGTCTCTGGGGCAGTCGTTCAGGCCCGCGACGCGAACGCCATCTATCACCAGCGCTGGCGACTTACACGGCGACGAGCCTGACAAGGTAAAACGCAGAAGAGAGACGAAGTGCATAAATGTGTCAAGTGGGTACGGGGAACAGAGCAGTCGGTTTTTGTTGGCGCCAGTTAGGGTAGACGGAGTGTGTCAACGTGTCAAGCAGGTGGGGGAGGAGCGCCCCTTTGTTGGCGAAGGCGGGGCGCCGAGGGAGTTACAGTAGGCTTTTCTCGGTAGTGCGGAGTGTTGTGGGTGGCCCCGACTGGCACTTTTGTAGTTAGGTGGCACCTCGAATCAACCAATCAACCATCGCCGTTGACCTGCAAGGCGGCATAATTTCATTGGGCGACCTTGTCGAATGGGTCCTGTCGTGACCGTTGCAAGGTCCCCGCTACACCTGCAGAATTCAATCCGCGTTTTCTTTGCGGCTTCCTCTACACCGGATGGGCTCTAGCTAACGCGCTTCGGCCCTCGCCCTCCCTCCCTCCCTCCTCCTTCCGTGCATACGCCCTCCCTCCGTGCATTCTCGCCCCCACGCTGTGCTTTGGTGCAACAGTTCTCGCATACAAACCCTATGTTGAATAACAGGCGGGCGATCGCACCTAACGTCTCTTTCGGCGAAGCCCTCAAGCGTCACTACCAAGAGTGAGTACGGTTTATTTACTTTACTAGTCTCTTGCCACGAAACCGCATTCGGGTCGTCCTCGGCCGTTTGTTTTTACTTATTGTGCTCCTTCCTGGCTATTCGCCCATGTATCCAGGCTATCCAGAGTAGTATCAGACTGAACAGTAGAGCATCTTCATGGGGTCGGTCAGCTCCGCTTGTAATGAGGCGTTTAGGCGCCCTCGCGGGGGCGTGGGGGGGGGGGCTAATACGTTAATACAGCAATGCCACCGAATAGCGGCTATCGACCAAATGCGTGTTAATTTGACCTATATGCCGCAATCGTGCTGCTGAGTCTACTGTGTACCACTTGAATCGGGGTACGGTCTCTCAGTTCCATAGTTTCCGTCTGGGGCATGCACAGAAGCTGGTCCTGTTAATGCTCGTGTGCGTTGGTGCGTCTGAGTGGTTCCTTCCGGTTCTTCGCGCTTTGCTCTGTTGAGGGGTTTTAACCCGAGCAGCATGGAGCCCAAACACCTTTTAAGGTAGCTTGTGTTTATTTTGTGCATTCCATCTCTAGGTCACGCACATCGTAACGTCTGCGGTTGTTGAGACCAGGCTTGTAAGCAAATATGCTACCAATACATAGAAGATCGGTATTGTTTAGCGCGTCAAGGCCTCGTTTTGCCTTGGTGTGCTAGCTTTGGTGTCGGGGGCGGGTCGATCCGCGGTCTCCAAGCATCCTTGGTTGTAGGTGATGATCGACCCGGGCTACCGAAAAGATGAGGCCGGTCCCGAGAAAAAACCGCCCCGTTAAGCGCTCACGACTGCTGTCCTTTTCCCATTCCCACCCTCGCCCTCCGCCCACCCTCCTCCGTCGACGACGACACCCTCGTTCGCCGTATCTCGCAACACGCACAGCGACGACGCTAACGTAGAATACGACTCAGCGACCGAGCGACGCCCAAGCATGACGGGTGACACCCCCCCAGTGATGGACAAAAGCCTCGCCCTTTCGTCGCAAACGGCGGCGCTGGCGAGAGGCCGGGGCAGCGCCGCGTCTCTGCCCCTGCAGCTCTCAGGCGCCGCCGTCGCCGCCGCCGCTGCCGCCGCCGCCGCTCGCGCGACCGCGAGCTTCTCAGCCGCCAGGAACGGCGACCCTTCCGCGGAGGAGCCTGGAGAGACCGAAAGCAGGAGCGAGGTCATGTTGACGCCACATGACTCGTCTCCGGACGCGAAGACCGAATTTAGCGCCGGTCGGGAGGTTGCGGCGGTAGCCACGGCGAGTGTCGGCTCCATGAGCGCTACCGGCGGGGACGCAGAAAGAAGTTACGCTCACGGTGCAGTCGACCGTGACGCACGAGGGGTGGGAGGGGGTGGGGGTGGGGCGGGAGGGCGGGGTGGAGGGTTCAGCGGGTCGTACGACAGTGGTGACTTCGACCAAGACTCTTTGACGTCGTCGTCCTCCGCGCTCACGGCGCGCCCGCTTCAGCCCGCCCTCGCGATGCAATCCAATGGGAGCACGGCCTCGGCGGTGACCCCGCGGAGCGAGCGGAGCGGGTCGCCCAACAGCGGGTTCACCGGCTTCGGTGGTTCGCCCACGAGTGTGTCTGACTGTTCAACCGACGACGGGCTGCGAATGGATGCGTTGATCGAAAGTGTCCAGGTGAGGATAAGGCGGCTGTGCACTCGTGTATGTGCTGGTGGGAACGCTATTGCGGCAAGTGCGGGGCGCTTGCTTCATGCGTGCGTTGTGTGTGTTTAGTGGAGCGGCAAGCCTAGCCCCGTTGAAGCCACTGCTCGGCTCGATTTGTGGTGCCATATTTCGTTGCCGTTGGTGTCGGATCAGTCAGACCCAGCTCAAGAGTTGTGAGGTCTGCTTCCGTTTTATAACTCTGTTTGGCTTTGCGAGCGCCCGCCTTAACGGCGACAAAAAACGCATGCACCCACTAAATGAAGCGTTTGTTTTTTTTCCCCGTTTTTGATGCGAAATATGTTGGTGCGACACTTTTTCGCTCAACCGCTCCCACTCTTTGCTCCCACCTCCGTATGTAGGAGCAAGGCAACTCCACGAGGAATAGTGGCGACAACAATGCGCAATACTCAGATGTGTCTGAGGCGGATGCAACGCAGCGACGTGACTTCGCTGGATCTACGTTGCTAGGAGATCTGAGGCTCGGCCTGACCCCCGACGCCCCCGTTGAACCACGGGCGGCGGCTGGCAAAGCGGCAGATTCTGGCAAAATCGGCGGAAAAGGCAGAGCGCAGGCTAGCAAGAGACCCTACCCGCGACTTCAACAACACGGGCTGGGGAGCGTGTCGGACGAGGCTCTTGAGGACGAGGCCGGCGTAGACGCGGACGTCGGTTCGGCCAGCAACAGAACGGCGGGAGCAGGTATTTGGAGGCGTGCGTTTTAGGACTTGTCTCAGCTTAAGAAAAATGGCTGAAGTATACGTTACTCTGAACCCTACAGTACTTCTAGCCTTGACCGCCGGGGGGAAAAGTCCTCAGAACGAAGCTTCAGTGAGTGGTTTAGTGTGCACTACTGGTGACAATCGTCTCGTCGAAGCTGGGCTAAGACGTATACTTCGTACAATACTGGGTATTTCCGAGTGTTTGTGCTTGGTAGCATAATGCCGTGCTCCACCCCGCGTCCTGTGTCGAGTTTACAAGCAGTGGTCGCTGCTCTCTTATCACTCGATGTCGTTTTGGCTCTTGAGAACTACAGTAAGTCTGTTTTAGTATGCCCCGCGGAATAGCGGCTCTCCCGAGCGCCAACCGACCTCCCTCGGCCGCACGGCGGTGCCTCGCGCGCCCCACACAGATACACTTTGTCAACTTTCGTGTCACGTACAGTATTCCGGAAAGAGTCATGAGCATTCGTTCAATAAGTACATGGGATGTTATTTATCATAAGTCAGTGGAATAATTCTATAATTGTGTAGCGGTTGCCTGTTGCTATGGCTGCGATCGCCCCAGTGACCCCCCCGCCCGCTCTCCCCGGTTGGGGGCAGGTGTCAAGCACCCCGTGTTGGTTACCACAACCAACTGCGTCGTCAAATTTTCCGTGGAATGTTCCTCAACAAAGCTTGCGAAACTGACTTAGATTACGTGCAACCCCGCCCTTCTTCTCGTCTCCTTTCTCGCCGACGGACACCGCTTGTGGCAACGCTGGCAACGCAGCTGGGCGGGAAGCAACGGGCTCGTCGCCACCAAATAAGCTTAGCGCGGAACCCCTCCGTCTACTAGAGGTGGACCAGCGCGCGGAACCGCCCAAAAACCACTCGCCGGAGAGTAAAACTTCGGAGGCTGAGTTGACTGTGGTGAAAGTGGTACCGGTGGTTACCCGATACCTTTCGGCGAACAACTTGTCCCAAGAGGTGGTGACGCCTGGGGAGGACGCGGGTACTTCGCTGTCCTTGAAGGTCCCAGTGTCGCCAGCGAAGGTTTCCACATACGGCGGCGATAGGCCGATACCGGCGCTGATTAGGTCGGAGTATTTCCGAGCTAGCGCGGAACGTGGGAGCTTGTCCCTCTCGCGATCGTTCAGCAGCAGCGAGTTGGACTATGACCGGGCACAACAGAAGGAGGCGCATGCCGGCGATGGCAGAAGGGTTCTTGGAGCTACCCTTACTCTTCGTCAGGTATATATATATCATAAGTCTGTATTTGAGGTTTGGCAGGTTTTTCCCTGCATGGTTTGTCGTTCCTTTCGTGGCACCCTGCATGCGCCAGAACGCGTGCTGCCTCATCAAGGTTCATAAATAAAATGCAGAAGTAAGTGCTTAAAAATACGACAACGGACAGATGGTAGTTAGTGAGACTCGGGCGTGAGTCGGTCAAAAACCCGAAGTCGACGTTGTTAGATACAATGGGTACCCCTATTTAAGAGCTGCCCGTGACAAGCCAAGCCAAAACAAGTGCTCTTAACTACACATTGCTCTTATCTGTAGTGGGCAATATATAGATTTTTAGCATAGGCGGGACATGCCGATTTGACCGCTCTTAAACCCCGAATGCTCTTATCTTGGGTGCTCTTAAGTCGGGTTACCCACTGTACCTTAAAACGAATGATGTGGGCAGCACAATGCCACCACCGCACTTTTCAAGTGTGACAGTATTTTTAGACGAGGTTTCGACCAAAACAGCAGAAAAGGAGTGAATAATTATGTAGCCTCCAAGTCTAAGCTGTTTATAGACAACTTACGACCCGACTACTCTCCTTCGTGTCACTATATACCTGCCGACCGTTGACAGTATGCCCCCCCGCTCACGTGTTGTTGAACCCCTTTTTCGCGTTCTCGCTGACTCTCTCCCCAACAACAGCACCTAGCCGACCCTGGCGAACCTTCGCGTTCCTATCGGCGGCAAGAGTCCTATGAGTCGTCCATCTCCTCCTGCGCGTCGCTCTCCCTTTCGTTCAAGGGAGACCCCTCCCAATGGGGCAACCCAATAGGGGAAGCAAAGGCGTCGGCGACACCAGAAACGGCCGCCGTGGCGGCTGTAGCGGCTGCAGTGCCGAGGGAAGATGCTCCCAAGCCAGTAACACTAGAGAAGGAAGAACCGATAGAAACCGGCCTGTCTGCAGCAGCAGCAATGGCTGGACTGGGACGCCCGGCGCAATATCGAAATCGCGAGGAGGCTATGGCGGCGAGTGCGGGTGAAACGGCGCCTAGGCAGGGAGCGGGCAAGTCGTTTCTGGTGCAGTTCCCAGTGTTGTCGCAAGATGCCCCGTCATCAGCGCCGAGCTCGGCGCGTCGTGCGGGTTACGGGTCTTTCCGGAGCAGCGGGACCTTGGGAAGCCTGTCCCTTTCGGAGTCGTTCAGCAGCGAGGATCTAGACTACGACTTGGACTTCACGCGGCGGGATGAGGAGGACTCGGAAAGTGATGGCAGAGCGCCTGTTGGCGTAAACATTACGTCGCTTCAGCAGGTGTGTAACGGACGTGCGCATGGAGTATAATATGGCATGTATGGCAGTAAAGACGGTCGTTTTTTGCTCGGGTTGCTGCCACTTTTGTGTGGACACTACGCACGATAAATCTCCGTGGCGGGGCTTGTGTTCCACAGCTGCACTAGGGCTTCCCTTTTCTCTGGACACGGTGCACTCGTGTAGCCTCTCGCTGTGTAGGCCCACGGTAGCGTTGGCTTCAAGCCCGGGTAAGCACAGAGACTGCCGCACTCCCCTTGACGGACCATCCGCACAACCCATTAGAGCACACATTGTTCGCGATCCCCACCCTCGTTGGCCACCCCAAGCAGCGCAATTCTAGAGTGCTCTGCCAAACCGGGCGAAATTTTAGATGCAGGGCTTCTGTCGGCCGGAAGACTCAATTGTTTCAGGCAAACATGCCATTTTCCCTAAATGACGTTCCTTTGTCGCTGTTCTGGGCACGCTTACAAACAGGATACCTCGCGAGAGGAGGCGGCGAAGGGGGTGGCACCGGCACCAGCAGCGGCACCGATACCGGCACCGGAAGCGGTACCGGCAGCGGCAGCGGCACCGGCACCGGCTGTAAACGCGGAGAGGCCGGAAGCGGATGCCGCCGAGAACGAGGCGACCATCCTGTCCATGTATCATTCGCTATTTGCGAAGCGAACGAGGCCGAGTAGCGCGGCGCAGATAGACTTAACTTGGAATTGAGCGGTTCTAGAGGTCCGAGCGCTGAACCTGAATGAAATGTTGGCCTCTGTTCACTAGTTCCCTCCGTATTGAGAGGCATTCACCAGCAAGGGTGGAGGCGGGTGCATTGGAAGTATGCATAGCACCGGTGGAGTCGGTCAGCCTGGTCGATGTTTCTGGCCTGTTTTGTGTTCGTGTGCGTGTTTTATGTGCTGCATGTATGAAGATAGGTGGTTATTTTGTGGTTGAGTGGGCTGTGACAATTTTGCGTTATCTACTGTTTCGTTCGCCCCACGTAAATACGTACACGCTGGTGTATCGTGTAGTAGTCTGTATGGCAATTTACCGCCTCGGGGGGTCGTTGATTTCGGCCCTTCTTCTCGGTGCTTAGAGTATTCTAACAGTACCGCCTGGCGGCCCGTCATCGACATGGACGAATCGTCCGTCAGGCGAACACAAGACGACGCGCGGTAGAGGCTAAAATATGCGCGCGTGTTGGTCGTTTGCCTGTGTATGGGCAACGGTTGTGTCTCTTACCAGTCTTGTCTCGACTTTTGCATGGGAGTTGAAAGACATTAATTTAATCAGGTCGAACCAAGTTGGCGGCGGGAACGACGAGCGACTCGTTTCATGGACCGTCTGTCGACTTGAAGCAATTTACAGCTGACGTTTCGCTGAAGTTGTGAAAGCCCCTACGCACATCAAACTTTCACCAGCTGTCAAGTTTGCCCAGATGCTCAATTTGCCTCTCGGTCGTGCATCGCTTATGTAAGAATACTTATCTGTGGCGACGTGCCAGCCTCTACGATGTGAGATGCGCGAAATGAGACGCGCGAAACCGGTTCGCCATTTATTTATAGAGATACGTCTGCCTGCAGTTGCCATCACAGTACGGTTAGTCGCGACGTTGGTGACAATGCCCAGGGCAATAGTTTGCCATTTGTTTATAGTGGGACCCCCGCCGAACAACAGCAGTGTCAGGTACCAGGTGCCATGGCTAGTACGCACAGCTTTACCGAGCGCGTCATGGGACAATAATAATATGTAATACTGCGTATTAGAATAATGTTTTTGTTCATTTAAGTCTGCTGCGTCATTGCCTTGAAGGGCAATGATACGTCGCGGATGAGTCAGCATCGCCGCCGGCCTGCTATGACAAATCGGTTGCGACTCCCAACCAGCTTAAAGCGTTACGTATTGTGTGCACTACAGATGATTTGCACACATTTTGGAGGGTCACAGTACCCCCCCTTGCCCCTCTCTGCAATAACAACACAAGAACACCCCTCCTCTCACGCGACTACGGTCATGCATGAAAATCGAGTACACCCCCCCCTCCTATACGACCCACCCCAAGTTCCCCCCCTTCATTGTTCTTATTGCGCAGTTTAGCACCGCGTAGTGTATACGGCTTGGCACAGCTTCGAAAAAATAGTTGATTGTGCAGCCAAACTCCTGTTTTAAACTTTGGGCTTCGATAGCTTTTTCACAGGCAGTCAGGGGCAGGGTTTCCAGTCAATCAAGCATGTTTCACCCTTTTTGTCGAAGCTGTGGGCCCAAGTCATAAAAAAACACGGCTGGCTCGAGTTTATCCACAGCACTCCTCGATCGCTTGTAGACTCCTTAGTTGTTTGCGTCGATTCGTGCGTACTCGCGCTGCTGTTCTACATAGTGCGGAGAGGATGGATACGCCTCGCGTCCTCAGCGTACTACTCGAGTCTATGAACCTAGCGTTGCCGGGTCCTGGGGCTAGCAATCTCTCTACCCTTTTCTACAATATACCAAGTAACTGCAGTACCTCTTCGCCAACGGGTGCACCCCAGTAATAATTTACTGTTAGATTTCGTCTTACAGGGCGAAAAAAGTGGAGTACAAAATAGAGAGGGCTGCCGCAGGCCTGGGCATATGTCGCAGGGGGTCGAGAAAAATTGAAGGTATTGGCTTTAGTTGTGTACTACTCTGGGCGGAAATATAAGGATCTCTTTGTATTGATATTAGTGTATAAAAGGTCCTTATATTTACGACCAGAGTGGTATGGCCGATTGGAGATGGGGCGCACATGTTTCGCCACTCCTCTGCCCTAAGCCTTCCTGTTGGCTTACACACCATCTGCTCCTCCTGTGGTTTGTGTTTTCCGCTCATGAGCCTTCTGAGCTGTGTATCGATTTGGGCGGGCTCGTTGCCCCTCCCTCCCTCCCTCCCTCCTGGTCCACCACGCTTGCCGTTTCTGAGACTGTGTTATGTGTTTGTACCTCACGAGTCCTACAAGCCGGATATCGGTTTTGGGTGGGCTTGTTCGCCCTGAACTCCGCCCCACCACTCGCCATCTCCACCGCTCCCTTCTTCTTAGCCTGCGTTTTTGTGTTTCCGCTTACGAGCCTTTCGAACCGGGTGTCGGTTTGGGTGGGCTCCCGCCGTCCCTTCCTCCCCATCACGATTCCACCTCTCCCCCTTACCTATGACGCGCATACTGCGCGCCTTCCATACCGAGTATCGACTTGGGCGGGTTTGCCCCTCCCTCCCTCCCTCATGCTCCATGGATACCATTCCGCCACACCCCCACTGATGACTATGTGGTCGAAGTTCACCGTGGCACGCCACCCGTGGACACATTCGACCCCTTATCCGCTCCAAAACCTTCGCCGGGCCTATTTCGGCCGACGACATCGGCACTGGATTGCTCACCAGCTCCGGGAAAGGCGTCGTGGACACTGGAACTCCTCCTGGTTTGGCTTTGAGGCCGCCAATCGCCTCCCCACCACCCACCAATAGCGCCTCGGCATCAGTCCCTTCTCATCCTTCGTCGGGCCTTAAAGTTTTCCCAGTCATCTCTCTGCCGCCGCCGCCGCTGGAAACCCTCGAATCACCCCCGACTATGTTTTTTCCCGTGCGACACCACTAGCCACGCCTTTCAAGATCATCGACCCCCCCGGCCGCCGTGCGACACCTCCAGCCGCGCGTTCAAGATCGTCCACCCCCCCGCCGCCGTGGGCCCACTTCGCAACCAGAGCTTCGCCACGACCTGAGCCCCGCCGCGTCCGTTACCATTGAGCACCGCCCCGGACCACGCCCCATTTTCCGCCTCTCAGGGGACATTGTCCTGCACCATGACGTATTCCCCGACTAGAGTGTTTATGTCGCCGGTGAACACCAAACAGGTACCTCCCAAATTCCACTTTTTCGTTGTCCCTTTTTCGTCCTTGAGGACCTACTAATGGAGTCACTTTCGCCTGTCTGCCGCAGCCCGTTTACTGTTAGCATCTTACGAGCGTATCCCCGACCTCGGGCTTTGTCTTTCAGCTCCATACTGGGTGTTCGTTCCTGCTGTCTGCCCCTCATTACGAGGTGGGAGGTAAATCTATATCCTCCTTGTTTATTTGGTATAGCCGTATCTTCGACCCCCCTTTCCGATTTCCAGATGTTATTGTTGACATCCTTTGATCGTCGTGTGATCTGTATCTACGACTATCCAAGGTGGGCTAACGTCATGTAGTGCATAACGTGATACGGGGTTATAGATTTACGAACATTTAGCTGCGAGGATTATTCGAAGAAGTGATGGCACACTTCTGATAGGCGATGCACATGGCGGAATAGGGGAACCTCAATAGTCTGATGAGCCCCACCCCCCCCCTCCCCCTCTTCGCGCTTGGTGCAAGCAATGTCTGCCTGGTTGGTGAAAACCCAACGTGCTCCGTCCCGGCATTGTAGGGATGCGAGGGTCTATGGTCATACGACTACGGCCGTGCACGATGCCGGTCG
>MEHQ01002289.1:84283-123885 GCA_008828725.1 Saccharina japonica | reverse complement strand
TTTTTTTTTTTTTCTTTGCCCCCCCCCCCCCCCCTAGCACTCACTACGTCTTGTACGCTTTATCTCCTGGTTTATGTACCCTATAGCTATGCCGATGATGTAGTGAAAGCGATTGAAAAATACAAACAATGTGATGAACGAGTATCACAGCACCGACACACCTTTACCCCAGGGAGGCAACTCCTTGACAAAGCCCAAGAGCTCAGTAGGTAACACCTTCACAGGTATATGCTGTGGCCCGGAATAAAAATGATGCTGCACCGGTCAGATGCATGACTGATTCGGCTTGCATGAAACCTCACCAGTTGATGCGATAGCTTTACAGGGGCTCTCAGGCCAACACAGACACAAAACACCAGGAGTACGGTGAGATAAAATAAGTTGAAAATATCGAGAGAGTGACGATCAGGGATCATGCAGAGACATCTGAAGCCCACATCCGCGATCCGTCCGGGTTGTAACCCCCTAACAAACATACATACAAGTTACGCCGCGCGAGCTGCACGCTGAGATGGCCATTGCTACTGATCATCGATTATGATCATCGATAAATAGGTCACCCAGTACGTACCTGGTTCTAACACGCCCCCTCGATGGAGGTAGTATGGCTTCTTAGTACCAGGTGTGTACGATAGAGTATATTTTTATTATCTCAGTTTCTGGTGAACCGGGGGAGGCTTCCTTAGTTTAATGCCTTCGGATTTTCCTAGGTTGCGGTTTTAGCGATCTGTTTATTTGCTGTTTGGAGCCGTTTATGGCGATCCAAGCGCCACCTGTGGTTAGTATACGCAATACCTGGCACATGCAAAGCCATGCGCAGAAATAAGGCGTGTGTGCCAAAATCACCCTCATGAAACCGCCGTCGGGTTAACATAATAGCAGGGATTGTCATGGGCCGACGCTGATGGGCCGGCCCATCAATTCTCGGTATGATGGGCCGCGGCTCGGCCCGGCCCATCAAATTTTAGTTTGGTGGGCCGCGGCCCGGCCCGGCCCGTCAAATTTTCAGAGTATGGGCCGCGGCCCGGCCCAGCCCATCACATTTTCAGAGGGTGGGCCGCGGCCCGGCCCAGCCCATCACATTTTCAAACATTCACGGCCCAGCCCGGCCCGGCCCGGCCCATCACATGGCAGCGAGGCCCATGAGGCACGGGCTCTATATGGGCCGGCCCAACAATTTTCATGGGCCGGCCCGTGAATTTGACGGGCCGCCCCGTGGCCCGGCCCATGTCTTGCCCCGTACTAAAAGGTGCATGAATGTACGCTGACGTGATTTTGGTACAATTAATTGTTGATTTTTCGTTGTATCTTCGTATTTTCCAGTCTGGATTTGGAGGGACAGCTGTCTTCGGCCCATGAGACACGCCTAACCAGTACCCACTACGAGTACTCACACAATTCTGCTCCATCAACGACTTTGTCCAATGGCTTCCGTCCCGACTGTGGACCACCACCTCCTCGTGCTGCTGCAAAACACCCGCAGCAGCAGCAACAGCAGTAGCGCGTGCTGCTGCAACACCCGGTACTACTGCTGCTGCTGCAATACATTCCGCTGCCGCGGGACGAAGCAGGGCAAGAGCGTCATGCTGCCTGCGTCGCGGAGACGGCGATAAGCGTCGTCTGCACACACACTACGGTACCAAGGGTTTCATCCGGCATTTACACAAGGCATCATAGTACCCGAGGCGATTTGCCAGAGATGCATCGTACGAACGTAGCTGTTTTTAACGGACAGCAACCCAAGTACACCCAAAAAGTCGTAGCTGTAGCAGTATTACACCACATATCTTAGGCCGCGGCCCGGGCGGACCCGTCAAAACACGTGGGCCACCTCATGGGCACAGTGGAGGCCGTAGTAGCAGTATCGGTAGCACACCATATCTCATGGGCAGCGGTCCGGGCCGGCCCGTCAAAACACATGGGCCGCTTCATGGGCCGGGCGGAGCGGCTCATGTAGAGCTCACATCTTATGGGCCGCGGCCCGGCCCGGCCCATCAAATTTCGAAAGGATGGGCTGCGGCCCTGCCCAGCCCATCACATTTTCAAGTGTTGACGGCCCGGCCCGGCCCGGCCCATCATTTTTTCAAAAGTCTCGGCCCAGCCCGGCCCGGCCCATCATGTTTTTCAAAAGTCTCGGCCCGGCCCGGCCCGGCCCGGCCCAGACAAACGGCCCATGACAAGCCCTGTATAATAGTAATATCGACATCTAAGAATATGGTTCCAAAATTCGGAACACTCGTTGGAACCACACCTTCGATGAGATTAACTGGAGAAGTGTACGAAGGGAGGTCACTTGCGCCTCGTCTCCCCGTGAGCCTCGATAAAATACGACGAACGAGTGAAAAAATTAAGAGGCTATACGTAGCAATTTACAGATAGATGCGGTCACCGCCCTTGGCTGCTCGGGCGCCGGAGCTGGTCCTGGTGACGGCCCCCTGGGCACCGACCGCATCCAACTCGTTCAGGCCCTGCAGGGTTTCACGGCGCTGCCGTTTCTGCCGTTACGCAGCTTCGCGAGTATATCGCGGGGGGGGGGGTGCCGCCGGTGCCTAGATCGCGGATTTGTATACTCTTGCTGCCGTGGTGCCTTTACGCAGCCGGTTGTAAGGCTCAAGGTGTACCGTCCACGGCAGCCTTGCGACTTCTTTACACAGGTTTCAACGTTCGTAGTTACGTGTCTCCGATGCATACAATCGTAGATATTTACATCCCTACTGCCATAGTGCCCTTCATGGAAGTAGTGGTCGGATTGCGTCTTCCCTTCGTCTTTACCGTGCCGACCACGAGGTTGCACGTTCTCGTCCGCGGAGGGTTTATTTCATGCTATCATTTTATATCGACGCGCATCTACAAGTGGTGACGTTGCGAAAGTCTAGCGAGGCTATCGTCGTGTTGACGGACAAGGGATGCCCACAAGTTATCGCGGTCACACATACATAGAGTCGGGTGGGATCTCGCCAGGGAGCACCTGTTCTAGGTAGTCTTGCCAGTTGGGAGCCGTGGAGACGGAGCGCTGTTCGCGCTGCGAATGGCCACAGCACTGCAGGGGCATATGTGCACGGGAGGACCACTCCGTCATTTTACATGGTAGTCATTGCGTTCAGGCGCTCCTGGAGCAAGTGATTCGCAGTAACATCAACGAACACGATCATGCCAATTGGTGGCGCGAAGACGGAGACAACGCGGCGTACGTTGGGCCCGCTAATAATAGAGGGTAGCGGAGGCCAAGCGGCAACGGGGGCAGACCTGAGCCAACGCGTTCGATCTACCGTTTGCCACCGGCTTTCGCGGAGAACTTTTCTGTCGACGCAAGGAGCTATTGCTACAAATAACGTAAGTTTGGGTGAGGTGAAGTAACAGGACTCCACGCCAGTGGTCAGTAAGGAAGTTCGAAGTTTGGGTTGGACCACAGCCCGGCGCAGGAGGCCTCATCCAATCCAATACTTACATTAAGTGATCCGCAATAGAGAGAAAGAATACCATAGTCCTTATTATTTAATACGCTTCGGTAGTGGTGGTGATGGTGACGATTGGGATCTTTAGTTTGACTTTGTTATAGTATAGATTTTCGACACGGGCTGCTCCCGAGTGCCACCCGATCCCCCGCGTGCACACGACCGAGCCACGCCCACCTCACGCCTCAGCCCAAATTAACCCCGGGGAAAGAACGGGCGCCGCCGCCCAACTCGGCGAGCGGGGGGCGTCGAAAGTTTCGATCCCGGGGTTGGCAAATAACCCATGTGTCTCCTTGTGGCTCAGCAGTAGAGCGCTCGGCTGCAGAGGGCCGAGTCGTGAGTTCGAATCCCACCGGCTCAGTTTATTTTTTAGTGGGTATGAGTAATTGTATCGGTTTTAATGTTTTTTTTTTTTTTTTGTTTACTTGAAAATGGTGTCGCTGCGTACGAAGTGACACATAAACTAACACATATACTACGTACTACTGCTGTACGTGCTGCTGTAAGTAGTACAAGGTGGGTGGGTTGGTCGATTGGTGGGTGTGTAGATGGGTTGGTGGGTGGGTGGGTGGGTGGGCGGGTGGATGGGTGGGATGGTGGATCGGTTGGTACGTAGTTGAGTGCTTTCGTGAGTGGTGGCCCTGTTTTTTGGTACTGTAACATTATCCTGTCCGCTATACCGGCCCCGCTCTGGCACAGTTCGGCGTACCCATACTAGTAATTAGTAATACGACATCTTAGAATATGGTTCCAAAATTTGGAACACACGTTGGGACCACACCTTCGATGAGATTAACTGGAGAAGTGTGCGAAGGGAGGTCACTTGCGCCTCCCCGTGAACCTCGATAAAATACGACGAACGAGTGAAACATTTAAGATCGTCCCACCCACCCTACAATAAGTAATTTTTATGTAGTTGCGATCATTTCCAGGAAATGCTGTCGCGCTGAAGGCACCTCGACCGAGGCACCTTCAGTGCGGATAGTATATCGGCGGCCGAGGACCCCCTGCCTGCCGGCGCAGGAGGCCTCATCCGATCCAATACTTGCATTAAACCCGCAACAGAGATAAATAATATCATAGTATCATCAGGGGTTAGGGGACGCACCGGCATTCATCCTTCACCGGGGATTGCAGAATGCGCGCGATTGACTTATCACAACATGAGTGGAAAACCGACCAGTTTGCTACCAGGTGTCTGGTACACCTGTATCTGTGCCTGGTGTTAGACGAGGAGCTCGCGTAAATCTGCCCGCGCAGGTGAACTTCCTTAGGTGTGCCCGCATTGAAAATAGAGCCTTTCCGAGCACAACGACCAGGTGGCACACCAACTAGGCATGCCTCTCGTTAGGGTTAGGGTTAGCGTTGGGGTTAGAGGTCCGGGCCGGGGTGGTGGCCGCCGTTAGTCGAAGCCAAGAATAAGCTCACCGTCCGGAATGAATACCTTAAAGCTTCGTGACAAAACCCTACTTCATTAGAAACAGCATCATTTTATGCGGGCACGTCTGAGAAGTTCGCCTGCGCGGGCAGATTTACGTCTACTGTTAGACGAGTGACTGTCAACAGCATTTACTATTTTTTGGATGTCGGCTTCAGTATCCATCCCAAGTTGAGCCATCGGGTCGATACATTACCATCCAAATTGTTCACGAAATTGTTAACCCTGGGCTCCAGCCCTTGTATGGTCCTTATTTATTGGCAACTTAGATCCAGGACCCTATAGCACCCTCCCCGTGCTCGGTCCAGCAGCAACATATATGTACGATGCTTACGCTTGCCTTCTGGCTTATACTGCCGAGGCTCTCGTTGGGATGTTGATGGGCTTCTGGTACAGCACATACATACTCTGTGGTGTACTTGTTTGTGTAAATACTCGGCTACGAGCGTAGACGTCTGCGATTTCCGCTAGATAGTGCCAGATTACATGTGGGGTGCCCACAATGAAAGCACCCCACATGTAATCAGCAGGACTTGAAGGCAAGAAAGGCTGACCGTGTGCAAAGGGTGTTGGCACGAGGCCAGACGATCGGGCTTTCTTTTTACTCGAGTGTGTGAGTTGCTGCTGTGAACACAAAAATAATCGTACATCCAAGTACATCGTTTGTTTGCTGGTTTGCGATACCTCGTACCTGGTAGGGGCGATTGAGATATCCCACGGCCATGCATGCTGCATCCAAGTACCCACCCGTTTGCAGTGACTACCGCGGCCCCGCATTCATCAGTTGAAGGAGTGCAGGCTGCATCGCCCCAACGCGCGCAGGCTCTGTGCGACCCAGTGTCGATGCGATCTTTCGCCTGCTGGGTCCGTTACACATAAAAATATGGAGTTCCAATCGCGTGTTTTATTGGGGAAACGGGGATCTTTCTATCGTTCATGTCATGCATCAAGCCCCACACAGCCTGTAAAACAGTCTGTACACTCGAGTCCTTCTCATCCAGGTAGTGCACCATGAGGCTGAGTGCGATGCATATGTTGGCGGCGTCCGCTGCCCCCGCGAGGGCCTTCGTAACGTCGGCGGCGTCTTCAATGGCGGGCTTTGCTGGAGGTCCCGCTGTCGTCTCCGGTTCTCGACCAGGTGCCGAAACATACCGCATTGCTGAAAGCAGCACCAAGCTGCTTCGTGTTCGTACGATATGTATCCTGTTGGTATGGCGTATTGCCTCGTTGCTATGATGGTGTGCGCGCGGTGACAAGTAGATATGTGTCCTTCCTGGCTTGGGCTGCCGTCAGAGCTACTCTCAGCGTCGTACACTCGGTGTCTCATACTCCCTCAATCGCAAGCTTTTTGTTGACGCGAGGGTGTCTCATACAAATAAGTACGAGAGAGGACTAGACTCGCGTACGGACAATTGAGAGAGCCTGGCCTGTCGACTCCAGTCGACTCCAGAGCGACTGCCGCCGCCACTTGCGGGTCCGAGAGCTATGTACAAACGCAGGGAGACTCAGGTTCGTATGGCTTGGGGCGAGCCACGGGTCGACGCCTGTACCCCCAAACGCGCCGCTTCTTTACGTGTGACCAATTTGTGCATGTTTTTTTTATACGAGTCTTTGGAGTACACGCGTAAAAGTTCCACGCTGACGTACTACGAGTACGGTACGATGAAATTTGGAACTTTGCCGCTCAATGAATTCATACCGCCGACCGCGGAGCATCACCTATTATATTACGTACAGCAGCATTACGTACAGCATACCAGGTACCTGGTACCTGGTAAGTACAGCTTTTAGGTCCCAGGTTCCAGGTGCCCAGCAGGCGTTCGCACCCGAGTCCTGTTGGCGTCACATACACTCTGGTAGTCTATAACGCTATATTATAGCCTGGCAGATGTTCAGTAAAACATGTTGCTAAGCTTTTCATTCATGGGGCGTATTCTGATACCAATATACTTGTTCGGCAAACCGCCCGAAAAGCGAGTAAAATCTGGTTCGTACTCGTACGGATACAGCAGTACTATATACGTGTGGGGGCGACTACTCGTAGCGCTAGGGGTGGCCCCCGGTTCGACTTGCGTCTGTATGATGCTCGAAGCACTTATCTTCCTTGTCTCGTAGGTAGCGCGGAGTACACGCCAGGCTTGTGCCCGATCAGGCACGGCTGATCGTACCGCGTTTACGGATGTAACATGTAAAACCGTCTCAAGATACTATTAAATCGCGTGTATATACCAGATAATGAAGGGGCTGGCGAATACCGTCCGCGGGTGGATTTGAGCGAGTTATCAGAGCTCGCACCGCTGTAGCCAAGTGACTTGCAATATACTCTTCCGTTGCTATAGATACGAATAGCTACTTCATTTCTGAGTCTCTTACCCTGTACGCTGGATGATAACCTACGTAGACATCTGTCGAGTGTTGCGGTAGTGTCCCCTGCTCAATTGCACGTGTATGCAGGTATAATAGCAGCAACACCGAAAACACCGACTGAAATCGCAGTCGCGCGTACAGAAGTCGTTGCGCCGTCGTCTAAGAACGTGTTCACTGTTCCTTCGCCGATAATTAACAGGCATCCATTATTGATATCTGCGCAAAGTATCGTCCCGTCTTATCGTTGTCTCGAGCGGAGCAGATTGGGGTTTTGTCGCTGACGGCAGCGATGAGCTAGGAGACCTTGAATGCCTTTATTTGGCTACGCGGGGGCTCGGTATACTCCTTCCGAAGCAACGTCCCCCCTCTCCGTTAACACCAAACCTGTGGCCCGGTGTGAACGTGGTTTTTGCCAGTCGAAAACCTCACCAAAACGAGCCACGCCCGAACCGTTCACATCGCCAACAGTGTGGCAAGAAATTACTCGTGCTGTCTTGGACTTCCTGATGCCTGCAAACTTTGATTAACGAATGCGCCCCTCAAATTCCCAACTTTAGTCAGCGTGGCAAGAACCCACGCTGGTTAGAGTTGGAAATTTGACCGGCCTACTTGTTGATCGGGCTTGCAGTCGTCAGTATGTCCACACAGAGCACGAGTCAACTCTTGCTGTGCAGTTGGCGCTGCGAACAATCCGGGGCATGCCAGGTTCAGATGTAAGACCGTGACTGTATTACAGTAATATCGATCTGGATCGTAACCAACTTCTGGATGAGCGCCAAGCAATGGCCTTCGCTCAACAGGGCAATGTGCTTGAGCGCAACAATATCGCCGAGCTTGTAAGGACCGCTTTGACTTCATAATTATGCACCAACAGTCCATCGTAGTGGTATGCGCTTGGCTTTGAGGCGAACGATAGTACGCGCTCAGCTTTGAGGCTAACGACAGTACATACGCGCTTGGCTTTGAGGATAACGATAACACGAAAGTGCCCCGACATTCCCGGAAGCCACTTTGATCACTCGATCCGGTCAAAAGAGAGACCCCACGCCAGTTTGTAGCTGTTACAGCAACCGCAGCTACGTCTCAGTACAACGGGCGAGTGGCGGAAGAATCCAAGGAGGGATTGGGGCTGTGTCGCTGACGGCAGCGATGAGTTGAGAGAGCTTGAAGGCGTATATTTGGCTACGCGGGGGCTCGGTACATAAGACAAGTCTGCTGTTGCTGAGACGGTAGACACGGTGTTGTCTTAAATCTACAGTAGGGGCAGAGGACGGAACGGACAAATCTAGTGCGATCGAAGGCTCGTAGTTTTCAGTAGCAACAGAGGACGGGACGGGGCAGTCTACTCTTATGATTCCGAGGGGTCTCGGGCCAGGCGCACAGCCAAACGGCCAGAGCCAGACGACAACGGTAGTGCTTCCCACCTGTCACGGAGCGCGACGATGCGCGCCGTAGTCTCCTCCGTCCTTATAACCCTGTTAGAACCGCACCAATGCTTTTTGGGGCCAAATTGCTGGGAACAAGTGTGGGACATTTTAGCAGTGGTGCGAGGGCTAATGCCATGGCTAGCTCGCGGGAAGAGAGCCTCATTTGGTTCGAGAGTTGACGCTCTCCGAGGAGCAGATCTGCGGTCTTCCCCCTCCTCCTCGTCGTCGAGCTCGTGGGGGATCGTCAGTTCGAGAACCGACTCTCCCCGCGGAGCAGAACTGAGGTCCTTCTCCTCCTCAGACGACGAGGAGGAGGAGGAGGGGAACGACGGACGCGGGAATGACGACTCCGTGTCGGGGCGCGGAGACGATGTCTCCTTATCGGAACGCTCCTTGTCGATGGTGAAGGGTAGATTTCCGTTCTCCGCGTCAGAGGCACGCGGGGTACAGTACCAAAATACACCTCGTCTTCGGCGGGGGCCGGTCGAGGATCCAGATCAGGGATTTTGGCCTCCCCTGAGCTTTTCTTTTTGACCATGCTGGAAAGTCGTTTGAGCTCGAGAGCAACCAATGCGTCCTGCCGTCGACGCCAATATGGGGATGTCCCCCCGGTTCGACCTGCGTCTTTCGCACTTGTTTTCCTTGTCTGGGTGTATCGAGCGGAGTACACGCCAAGCTTGTGTCCGATCAGACACGGCTGATCGTACGAACGAGATTAGAGTGTGGCGAGAGGGTTGTCTCACTTAGTATTCGGAGACTCTCGGGATGTCGTCAGTCATTAGTTTTCCACTGGCAAGGTATTCTACCGACAACAGCACTCAGATCTTCGAATCCACACGACCACAATTGTCCACGACCTCGGTGAATTGGTATGACCTTTGTGGGAGATCTCCGTGGGAAGGCATAACTATACGACGGTTGGGCGAGAACCTGTGATCCACACAGAGTAGTATTGTTCCTGGTATCAATGTATTACAAGGTTGAGTCTCTCGTTTCAACAGAAGAGCCTGCTTTGTGACCCCGGATCTGAGTTACGACTATGGAGGGAGCGGGTCAGAAGTGCGAAGATAATTAATGGGATAAAAAAATAAACTCGGGGTTAGAGGGTATACATAGCATTGCAGTACGGTGCTCTCAAGACCATCATCGTTGCTGTACATGCCAGTCTGATCGTAAGCATAAGGTATGTACCTTTTGTAGGCATCCCGATGTCCCGTACCTTTACGATCAGACTTGTTAGGGTTTAAAACCTTTGCATAAAGACACGTAGATAGTACTACCGCTGTCCTGCTGTGTCTAGAGACGTAACTACGAAGCTGAATTACGGTTGCCACTAGCGGGGGCTCTGCGCCTCCAGTTGCACCTTGAGACAGTGCTGGAACTCAGCGTCACGGAATTGCTTCGTATACACTATAGGCCCTCTCATGATGAAGCATACCATAAAAAAGCGCCCCCGAAAGAACCCAGCCATAACACTTCCTGGAAAATAATAAATGGGGAGCGATTATACTGAACATAGTGTGGAACACACCCTGTCCCAGATAGGGACTCTGTTAATAGCATTACAGTAGGTACTCCGAGTTAAGAGCGCCCCGTGACAATCTTAAGCCAAAACAAGCGCTCTTAACTGCACATTGCTCCTATATGTAGTGGGCTATATGTAACTGTTACTATAGGCGGGGAATGTCGATTTGACCGTTTTTAAAGCCCGAATTCTCTTATCTCGGACCCTCTTAAATCGGGGTACCCCACTACTGTATCGGCTTGTCCCGATTTCTTGTGAAAGGGGCCATGCTGTATGTGTCAACAGAACCCGAGCCATCTGATCCCAGAGGAGAAAAGAGTCTCCCGACTATATACAGCAGTACGAGGTGAAATATCCTCCTCGTCAGCGTGTGCAACGACAAAGCAGCCTGCGGGTTAAGGGTACCAGTGGAGCGCGATTGACGCTCTGAGTTCATCTCGGACAAGTGTTCATTATCGTGCCTCGTCAAAAAACGTGTCGTGTCAATAAAAATAACAGTACGTATTATACTACAAGTATTACATTACTGCAGTGGGTACCCCGACTTGAGAAAGGTGTGGTACAGGCCAAAAAAGTCCTGTCTTAACCAGCCTCTCTTATCCACAGTGGGAAATACATAGGTTTAGTGTAGGCGGGTCCATCCGATTTGGCCTCTCTTAACTGTAGTATTCTCTTATATAGGGTACCCTCTCTTAAGCCGGCGTATATACCCACTGCTGTATCTGGTACGGCAGAATCACGCCATTCTCCCTTTTTGGACCCGGGTTTATCTAACGAAAACAACAGAAACATGACGACTAAGGATATTGCCAACCGTCTATATTACGAGGGGAGCGTAGTAGTCAAAACCAAGCACGGCTAGTAAAAATAGGGGGATATACGTACGGGTTTGGAGTCCATTCTGGGTTCCGGTTATATACTAGTATTACTATGGATCCCCGTTATAGCAATACGAGTGTTGCTAGCGCGCAGCTTTTCGAGTAGTGTAGTGCACCGCCTTTCGAGTAGTGTTGTGCGCAGCCTTTTGAGTAGTGTTGTGCACCGCGCGTGTCGTATATCTCGGGTAGAGGGCATTATATGTCGCATCCGGTAACCCAGCGGCCTGGGCGACCGCTTCTTGTGCCCAACGCTGTAGTCGTACAGCGCAGTTGTCATGTGTCTTCGTCATGTGCTCAGTTTTTCTGCCTCTGAAGTGCCGAAAGGGTTGAAAGCAGTTTTGTGTTGGAAGCAGCAGCGGGGGCGTTTTGCCTCTTCATACTTTTCCAAGTAAGACACTACCAACACAGTCAACGACAACACCAACAACACCTTCACAAAAACCAACATCGCCGTTCCGTTTTATACCAGGTATAATGTACAGATAGAAGTGTGCAGATCAAATCGGTTTCGGGGTGTCATTTGTTTGGCGATTGGCACACACGCACACGCTACACATGAAGCATTCGCGGGCACTTTGCCATTTGTTTATATTGCGCCTACCGTGTCGCCCTGCCTGCTTGGTCTCCACTTGGTACGAACGGCATATTGTGCAGGTATGCGGTCAGCGTACGGCAAGCCCAGGCCCGTGTCGAGGGTGATGCGCATGGCCAACTCGCAGCGCTTGGCGGACCCGGTCGGCCAGATGCTTGACAAGGCAAGGCAATGATATTGGCAGTGTAATTCAACTTGAGCTGCTTGATAGGGCAAGGCAGTGACAGCTCAATTGAACGGAATGTTTCAACTTGTATGATAGATGCTTGACCAGCCAAGGCTTTGACAGCTCAATGAAATGCTTGCAATTCAATTTTTATTTTGCTCGTATATTTTATTCCGTCTCTGTTGGCCTTAATTCGTCCAGCGTCACGTGTCGTACGGTCAAACCAAAAAGCAACCAACCGAAATTCCGCGGCTGATAATGCTGTACAAGCTCTGCCAGTTTAGTAACTCAAAACTGGAACATCACTGCTGTAATAGCAGCTGTATAACTGTTGCATGCAATGCATTGCGGGTCCGTTGGTGATAGGCAGATACTTTATCAAGTGTCGCACCCAAACAGCATTCAGAGAGCCGTGGCAGGCAGAAACGTGAGGGCTCTAGGTTTTCGTTCACCTTGCGCCGCCGACCATCTTGCGAATGCAGCCACTCTCAGCAATTCAGCTTTCCTGCCATTGTCCTCTGTTGGAGTGTGTTTCTTGCGTAGCTCACGAGCGCTACTGTTGTTGCCCCTTTTGCGTTGGTGCGATATCCTCCTACTGCTGTTTCTACTGCTGTATTTCTGCACGGGTACGTTCAAAGCGTGGCCGTAATTGTCAGCACGACGTACCTGGTATGAAATAGCTGCTGGAATGTATATCCGATGTCGGGTGGGTGCATAACCCCCCTGCTCTCGGCCGACAAACAGTGAGTACTACGGTCGAACAACGGTATCAACAATGTAGTACTCGTACAAGCTACCAGGTATTATACAGTCTTATCTGTGTATCTGTGTTTGAGTTGTGAATGAACACCAAACTTAAAACTCGCTCGTTTATGCATAGACACGTGCTTTTTGCTGACATTCTGTGTTTCGTTTATTTGTTGTTGGTTTGCAGACGGATGTGTTCATCTTCGACTGCGACGGCGTTATCTGGAAGGGAGACAGCCTCATCGAGGGCATCCCGTCGGTCTTGGACCGCCTCAGGGCAGCTGGGAAGCGGTGAGTAACCGGCGGGTTTAGTCGTCGACAGTTACTTTTACTTTGATCCCTGGTGCGATGACGGTCCCGCCCCCCAACCGCCCACTCAACCGATCGATGGGCTTGGGGTCCTTGGTCTTGCTGGGCGCAACTACAGTATGTGTAGACTCGTGTTCATGGGAGAGATTCGCAGTTCAGACCCTATTCTATGTATATTGGTTTCAGTGTTGTTCACGTGGTGTTTATCTACTTTAGAATATTATAATTCCCACACTCGTAAGGTAAGATGGTTTTGTTAAAGGGTGTTACTTAAAACCTCTACTCTGACCCTGAAACGCTCATACAGCACGAAAAGCGGTATGGTACTTTCCGGTCTGTGTCCGGCCTGTGAAACTCTCCCAGACTCGAGTTTCCGAAACGTAACAGCTGGCGTATTACTCTACGTGTAGTTGTAACAATTTAATGGCATCATAACATCCACGAGGAATATTGAACACGCGTGGCCGAACCTATCACGCAGCTTGCAAATCTGACTATCGATTGCTCTACGTACTCAATCGGTCGAACTCCCATCTGACGTACGAGTAGGTGTAGTACTGTAACTGTATGCCAGTATGTTAATTTGTTTCGGTCCGGCTACGTAGATATCATACCGATATGATCGCTGTTAAATTGCCGACGACAATCAAGTCCCAAGCCTCACGAAGCCGTGGCAGAGTCAGGCACAACCCGTGTCAACGGGAGTACACGAATTAATCTTGGCGTTCATTTCTAGCCGCCCCGCGCCTGAACCGCCTGTTTAATTGTGCCCCCGGTTGAGCAGGATATTCTTCGTCACGAACAACTCTACCAAGAGCCGCAAGGGCTACAAGAAGAAATTCGACTCCCTGGGATTGGTGAGCCTTAACCTTCACCCAGGCTTGCTTTCTTTGGCAATGGCTACTTTCCTTCTTCCGGTCGTTTTGTTTTTTTTGTTGGTTTGCGTCACGCTTATTTCGGCCTTTCGCATTTATTGCGCGAATCCTATTTATAGTGTTAAACCCGAAACTGCCCCGATTTATGTACGCCCTGCAAGGTTTGACAAACCCCGTAAGAAGTATCCCCATTGTGCACGAGATGATTGCGTACTTGGATGATATCATAGCGGCGGACGGAAATCTTCGAGGGGCTAGAGGTTCTGTCAACTGGCAAAGGGATCGACGAGTTAGTTTCGTTTCGTTGTATTTTCAGGTTACTGGTGTGGTACGCAGGTTTGCGCTGTCTCTGCGGCGTTTTTTGTAGTCGAATCCTTTCAGCAGGTTGGCAAATATTACTGAGTTTAGGCATCGTTGGACTATAGCCTGTGTTGCTGCCGGCAGTAGAGAGTTGGCGCTTGCAGCGTCGTCACCGCGGTGACCATGATAATCGGCCTAGCAAGCTCAACGGCTCAAGTACCTGAGGAGGAGAAACCTTCACGCTGACCAATAGAGACGCGTCCACGCTCATTAAATAGGGATGATCACGACCGCTATGAACACCGTCCGATGGCCGACGACCAGCGGCCAGGGACCAAAGCAACCGCTTCTGTGTGTTGCCGTAGTTCACTATGACCGCTTGTTTGTTTACAGTCTGCAACCGGTTATGTGTATTCCCGTAGATCCTGTACTGGCGTGCTTTTAATCTGCGCTCGCACGCTCGCCTCCTGCCTTGCTGTTTTTCTTAGAACGTTGAGCCCGAGGAGATCTTCTCGTCGAGCTTCGCCGCTGCAGCCTACCTCGAGCAGACCAATTTCAAGGACACGGGCAAGAAGGTTAGTATATACTTCGTATGTATAACAGTAGAGAGGTTTGTACATGGCGCACGAGACTGGTCGGTGCACGAGGGTCACCGCGAGAACACATACGTCGCGAAATTCTACTGAAGAACGCCCTGATTGTCGGACGGAGTCGCGGAACCTTAACCGCCTTACAGCTACGCCCACGTTTCAGGGGGGAAACTGCTTGTAATTAGTGTGGGTGCTTTTTGCGGTAGTGCCAGATTTTTTTTTAAAAGGGGTAAAACAAAAAAAAAACGCCCTGCCAGTTCTGACGCGAATGGGTATAACTAGAGTTATGTAATGTGTAAGTTCCCCAAACGCACAGAGGGAAAAACGGACTAGTTATAGTGGGAGTCGAGCCAATTAGTCCAAGTTGGGGTCGCCAATCCCCCCCCCCTCCCCCCGAAAGCCCTTTGTCTGTTTGTGGAAAACCCGCTGTTTTTGTCGAGGTAGCCACGCCTGTCGTGAGGTATTCGCCAGGTTTCGATACAATCTGCAAGGCGAGCGGTGTCCCCGACGGTGGCTAGGCTACGCAGAACATGGCGGCCCGGCCGCCATTACTAGTTGCGAGTTGTTACTGTTGTATCGTTCCAATCGGAAGGGTTCTTGGTCCTGTTCTTGTTTTTGGGGCTCCATTCTGCGGGTTTTCACTCCCGCATTATTTCACCGCAACTGATTGTTTTCCCCACGCGTACTAAATGTTACTATTACGACGTACGTGCGTAGTGTTTTTGGACCATTCGGTATCTTGGTGGGCCGGGAATGCGTAAAGTAGAGCCCCAGATAGAGAAGGGAGATAAACGCGTTTTAGACACATAGAAGACACATGCACAGGCCACAGAGGTTGAGACTGTGGTAGACCCGTCAGCCAACAGCTCTCCCTCCCGAGCCACAGAAAAGGATAAGGAATCAACAACCCAATTAAATTGATAGTGCACGCGTGTACTGTACATAGGGTACGTCGCTCGGTGGGTCGAGGGTGCTGTGGTAAAGACGACCTCCGGGCCGCGCACCAGTCGCTTGGTGAATCAGATGGAGTAAGGAGGACGGCGAGAGAGGCCAGGCCAAGGTACGTACATGTCATACGGCGCGAACATCATATATACTCAAACTTGTCTCCCCCGTTCCACTCTTTCCGCACCTGGGAGGCGCAGTAGACTGTAGTGCCCTTCCGCCAGGCTGACGCGAGATGCGACCTTTGCACGCGCCCCCCTCCCCCCCCCACACACACGCTCTCTGTGCCGTGGAGAACAGGTGTACGTGATGGGTGACGTGGGGATCGAGGAGGAGCTGGACCTCATCGGTGTGCCTCACTTTGGTGGACCCAAGGTGACCAGTGTTCGCTGTTGTCGCGCTGTTGCCACGCTCGAGTTATCTCTGAGCTGACGCTGCTCCTATTTTCTCGTTGTTGCATTCCTTCGGGGGCTACACGCGTTCGAACTCCGCTTCTTGTAGTGTCTTGTGTTATGTGTTATCTCCAAAGTGGACGTGGTGGAGTTGCACCAGGCGCTTGAGCGCCGAAAACGTGTGTGTGGGAATGCCACCGGAGCGTGATCTTCGTGTGGTAACGTTCTAGCCTATGGCTGGTGTAGCGAAGCTTTCCCCCTGGAAGCGTGTTACCCTCCGTCCACCTCACCCACCCACCGCTCTACGCAAGCCCCTCAACTTAACGTTTTCACTCTCGCATTGTTGCCTCCATTTTTTGTTTTCTGTCCACCGTGTCTGCGCCGAACCCACCCCCTCCAAGGATGGAGACAGGGTGGTGGAGCTCAAGCCGGGGTACGCCCTACCGCACGACGAGAACGTTGGAGGTGAAAAGAACAACACGCGTGTGGTTCCATTGTTTTGCCTTGGGAGAGTGGCACCGATACACGTGATATACCCCCTTTCGATCACGCCAGCGCCCGGTTCGTTTTTTCCGCTTTAGGCATGTCGACAGGGAGTGTCGAGCGTGTATGCAGCACTCTTAGCGGCAGTCACCGCATGCACCGCTACAGGTTACGCGTGCACCGCTTAGTGCGGGTTGTGCGAAACGGCTGTTACGCGAAGCAAGGAAACTACCTGACCGGTTCTCGGATTCATGCGAAATTGAATCGATTTCCGCAGCCTGAGCGAGCCTTCTCCTATTATTCTTCCGCCCCGTTCGTGCGCCTCGGTGTTTTTTGTGTGCCCTCCCCCCCGCTGTAGCGGTGGTTGTTGGCTTTGACAGGATGATCAACTACTACAAGATCCAGTACGCCCAGCTGTGCATCAACGAGAACCCGGGGTGCGAGTTCATCGCCACCAACCTCGATGCCGTCACCCACCTCACCGACGCCCAGGTCCGTCGTTAATTCACGACATATGTATACACGCTGAATTGCACGCCGACTAGTTCGGATCCCATGCCTTGTCCGTTAGAGGGTTGGCTTTCAAGTTGTCTAGGTCAAAGACAGACTTGCTAGGGAGACAGATTGCAAGACACAGAAGACAAGACGGGGAATACCAATTCGATGTCCGTGTTTTTCTCCTTCTTGTGTTCCGGACAGAGTGGTGTATGTATCGCTTTTCACCCCAAGAAAGAAGGCGGTTTCTTCTACATGCCGTTGCCGTTCTTCTCCAGGGCATTCTATGCATAGGGAGGCGTGTTGCCTACACATCGCGCTCACTGTCCGAGGCTGCCTTTATGTTTTTCGTGGCCTTGTTCGCGTGGGGTATGCCCTCCCTAGCCCCCACCCACCCACCCCGCGCGCGCCTTCCCATTCGTTGCTGCGTTCAACCGACAGTAATTCTTCCCAATAAGGCTCTGACGCCGGTTTTTGTAACTCGCATGTCTATAAATAATACTGGAATAGGGGTATCTATGGCCGTGTGGCTGCTACACAAGTAGTCGATGCTCGCCCTTTTCTCCCCTGCGGCAAAGCGTGGGCCGTTTAAAGGACCCCGGCAGTACATAGTAGCCCTTGCTGCTCGTGCACCCGACAGAAACGCGTGACTCGTGCTGCTCGTGTGTCTGAGCCTTGCATGTTGCGTCGTATGCCCCGTGAATATTTCCCTCGTGTGTCTGAGCCTTGCATCTTTCGTCGCATGTTCGTGAATACGTTTCCGGTCGTGTTGTGGTTCTTGTGTTCGTTGTGTTCCGATGGTGCTCAGGAGTGGGCGGGGAACGGGGCGATGGTGGGCGCAATCAAGGGCTGCACCGGAGTGGAGCCGACGATCGTGGGCAAGCCGAGCCCTCTGATGATCGACTACATCGTCGACAAGTACAGCGTGGAGAGGTGCGGATGTTTTTCCTGCCGTCTACTATATCACCATAGGCACAGGCTGCCATACCGTATAACACGCGTGATTTAACCCCCCCAGGGCTGGTTTTCCGAGAAGATTTTCTCCAAAGCAAGGGGGACATTCGTACCAAAAATGGTGGCTTGGAAACATCTCATCCAGACCCTTCCATGCACACATCGCTCGGGGTTTGAACTTTCCCCCTTGTAGAAAAAAAAACTTGAAAATTATTTCTTCCGAAGGGGTGTGGTAGCTTTTACGTGTTTTACTCTAGCTGGCGCCGAAGCCACGGATAGCGATCGCATAAGGGGCGTGAGGGAGGGTGGTCTACCGTACACAGCCTTCTTGTCGCCGTTAGTTCCGTAGTTGCCTCGCGGCGAAAAAAACGCCACGAAGTGGAATGTGATCGTCCAGACACGATGCACGTAGGCCAACAGGGAGCACCTGCGCTTGATGCGCGAGATGCTTCGAAGGCCACGGTACTGGGCAATCACTGTTCCCTCGTCCGACTGACTGCAGTCGGCGCAAGGGCGACCGAACAGCTGCATTGCGTCGGACTGATGCCTACTACCTGGTGTATATTGTAGGGGTGATGCATCTATTAATATTTGTTCTTAGGCTTCCTCGCTTGAGTAGCTGTACACTATTAGTAAGTCAACTTTACTTTAAGAAAAACGAATGGGCATCCCGATGCACGATGCCATGGCCTGCAGTACAAGGTATACAACGAAAAGTGGGTAACAACAAAAACGAAATCGGGCAGTTCCTCAGATACTATTAATAATAAGTCACTAATAGTCACTATTACAGGGGACCATAGTAAATAAGACCAAATATTGCTAGTGAAATAGGTAAATATATACCTTTTGGTGTATACCGTAGGTCCTATTTACTGTGGCCCCCCGAAATAATAGTCACTATTTATTAGTTACCAATAGTCGCTATTAGTAACAGTCAGTCAGAAAAAGTGGCAAAAAAGTGCTACCCCCAGCGTAGCAGGCGTCGAGTTAGAGTTTGCCCTTCACGGCGGTGGCGACCAGTCATCAAGATGGGGCACATTGCCGACCACTCGGCTGTGTGGGCGTTGGGAAACAACCATGTATGGTATGTTACTACGTATGTGTTACCGTTGCAACGCTTTTGATCGAGATGCCTGGTCCCCTACCGTGCATTAATTTATCTCCCCCCCGTCTTTGAAAATCTGCGGCTTGTCGGGCGCTCGGGGCAAGCAGGTCGCGCATCTGCATGGTGGGGGACCGCTTGGACACGGACGTCCTGTTCGGCTCCAACAACGGCTTGATGAGCATCCTTACCTTGAGGTGACCTATTTACTGTGTGCACTCCTTGAACAGATCGTCAACAGAGCATCGACTCCCAATGCATGATCTACCTCTTTCAGGGCAGATGATCTGTATGATCTGTATTATTTGTATGATATAGTTCGTATTGGCGGGTGGGAGCCATATAAGCTGCATGATCTAGGACATGTTGCCTGGGTTGGATTTGTACTGTACAGATCCCTGCACACCACCTCAGAACGACAGGTTTAGGATCTAGATGATCTACGAGATGATAGATCTGTAGATTATCTGCCCGATGGGTGAACGGTTGGCAACCTTAATCTCGTGTCTAAAAAAATCGCGAGAGCGTGAGTTGGCAAAATCGATGAAAATCGACGAGTAGCGGGAATGCTGAATGAACCCCATGAGCGAAAAAATTAGGCAAGTACCGGGTGAGAGAGAGGAAGACACCTGTGACCACAGCTACTGCTATAGTCTGCTTGAGTCTGCTATAGTCCAGAATGCTGGTGAGGGTAAGACCTCATATACTATTATTTATATATTATATGTCGAGCTGGAAAGTACCAGGGACGATAGCAGGGTGTCATTCACAATCTCTCTTGCTCTCGCGTGTGCTGTAGATGCTCGCCGTGGTCTGAAATCGTCAGCGAATTATTGTGACTGCTGTTTGGTACTGGTGTGTACGCCTTCGCCTTAACGCTGCTGTCTTACGGTGCATCATACGTGTAGTGTGCGCTGTCAGGTCTGCCGAGGAATACCATAGTATGTTAAGCCGTACCTTAGGGTCCGTTTTTAGGTCGGAACGCCTCGCGTAGAATTGATGAGGCACATGTCGTGGCAGTAATGTGCAGCGAGAAATGTACGTGGTTACCGAGGCCACTCCTGAGCCCCGTAGATGTCAAGATATAATGTACGGGAGGAATCCACCACACCATGCGCAGCAAATGTCGAACCCCCACGCCCCCCCCCCCGCCGCCGGTCGAGTGGGCTATTTTTTGGGGGATGAAGGATATATCTCTGCCGCGGTTGCCCTACGTCCACCCGTCCGAGGAGGGCCGGTCTGGCGAGAGTTACAGCATCCCTTGATACCTACTGGTGTTTTTGTCGCCTTCTCTTTCGTCCGCAGTCGCCATTATACTTTGACTCCAGGTCGCACGGTAGACCATGCCTCCGACCTGGCATACCCCGATTCGTGCCTCGATGATTTCTGTAGCTCGATGTGTTCACCATCCATTGCCAACGCTTGTCGACTTGCGCCGAATTGTGTGCCGGCTGCGTGTCGAATGCAAGACCCGACCCAACCCGACCCCCTCGCGCGTACTTTGGTTGTTCTATTGTCGAAATACAGCGGTGTGACGACGGAGGCGAAGCTTCTGAGCGACGACAACAAGATCAACCCGGACTACTACGTTGACAGCATCAACGATTTCTTCCCTTAGCTGGGCAATCTTCTAGATGGGGAGGTTGGGTTTTAGCCGTTGAGCTGTAGGGCGAGACGGGGCCGTTAGTTTCTAGGACCGTTGAGGCCGAGTCGTTTTGTACCGTTACGGCGAATCGATTCTGACCGCTAGACCGCAGTGTGGCGAGGCAAAACCAACACCCTTGGGGAGGAGAGACAGGTCCGATAGACAGCGCCGGCCTGGTTTTGTCTGGAGCTGCCCTAATGGGCAATGGTCATGCAGGACGCCATTTTTAATACGAAAGAGTTTTGGGGTATTTTTGCATGCTGGCTCCTTGGCGGCCGGCAGCGTACCCGCCGGAATGCAAGGACGATCCTTGAGCTTAGCCCCCCTTACGGCGTGGCGCACTATCAATATCGAGATTGGTATCAATGGCATGCCCCTCCGGAGGGAGCTTGTAGACTTAGACGATCGGTTGCAACCCTTCTAGTAGTGTAATGAGAGCGTCGCAGTAATCCGTAGGAGCTTCGAATAGGATGAGCATGGAACAATCGGGAAGGTTCGGAGTGAGACCCGGGCCGGAAATATAATATGTGCACGCTTTGAAAGCATGAAGACAACGTTTTTGGAGGCGTAAAGCTCGAAGACGCCGTATTTGAACATGAAGACGACGTGGTTGTTCGCTTGCAATAGGTATGATACAGTCTACACTCGCAGTGATCTTCCGCGTTTTTACATAGCGATTGAGAGGAAGCGGACCAGGCACGGCCTCCACGTGATGAGTATAAGATGGCCTATAATGTTTTCATCGAGGAAAGCTAAGACGAACGACTGCAAAACGAGCTGTGACGGAAACAGCGCAAAACAACAGCTCGCTGCTTGCTGTATAACGGTAGCGTACGTAGCCAGCTCGTCACTTTGCCTTTTGCAGTATGCTACGTACAGCGGTAATAGCATCAATTCCTAGGTTCCTGGGGACCCAGGGAGATTATTTGTGTGACACAAACGCACAAGCGCAAGCTCTGCTTGAATTAAAAACGTTAGATGCGAGATTCGAACACGTGTCCTGCCGACGACGCCAGTGTGGAAGTATGGGCGACTGGCCCTTGGACCAAACCAGTCCTTCAACCCAGGGCGAAAGAACCTTGTAACAAATGTTGCAAGAAAACCTCACGCTACGATTTATACAGCAGTATGTACTTGCGTGCCGTCACATATTTCTTTCTCAGGAATACGAATAAGCATGTTGATCAGTCTTAAGCCACTACGCGTACCGTACCTCTGATATGGACATAGATCAGACAAGAAAATATTTTGGTTATAAAAATCTCAGGTGGCCCAAGGGTGCACAAAAAAAAAAGAAAACGACACCACACACCTAGGAAGGTCAGAATGAAAAACAAACCGGATCGCTGTGATCACAGGACGAAATGAGCAAAAAACATTTTTTTTTCGTTTTTTGTTCCCTTTTTTTTACTTGGTTTTAGAGACCCCCCCATATTTTTTTTTCGCTGGTCGGGGGGGCCACCCCCATATAGATCGGACGTTTCACAAGATTCCGGTTCGTCGATTTTTTTGCGAGATAAAGCGTTTTTTATGTAGGGGAACGCAGCAAAATTTACCGGTACGTATACCTACCAGGTATTCAACATTAATTGGTACCAGGTATACTGCCGACGTACTCTTGTTAATATCAACGACGAGCGAGTTCGTATTATCGACGAGGTACACTCGTTAATCCTTTACTACTGGTACGTTCAACAGTAAATTATTATGAGTGAAGCTGTCTGCCCGGTTAACCATGGGTTGGACCATGGACTGGTTCATGGACCAAGCAACATCATTGCTACCTTAAGTAATAATAGTTGGGCAGACTATGGGGCACACCATGAACCCAACGGTGGTTGGCCACGGGTATGTTCAATGTCCACGGTGCAACCCGTCCATAGAAAAAACGTGCCCCATCGAATGGACCATATGGTACATTGGTCCATCGGTCCATGGTGTGTACCACGGTATATTCCACATTTACGTGACCCGTGGTCTTCTAGTTCATGGTGCACCATGGAGGACGCCATGGTNGTGTGCAACGACAAAGCAGCCTGCGGGTTAAGGGTACCAGTGGAGCGCGATTGACGCTCTGAGTTCATCTCGGACAAGTGTTCATTATCGTGCCTCGTCAAAAAACGTGTCGTGTCAATAAAAATAACAGTACGTATTATACTACAAGTATTACATTACTGCAGTGGGTACCCCGACTTGAGAAAGGTGTGGTACAGGCCAAAAAAATCCTGTGTTAACCAGCCTCTCTTATCCACAGTGGGAAATACATAGGTTTAGTGTAGGCGGGTCCATCCGATTTGGCCTCTCTTAACTGTAGTATTCTCTTATATAGGGTACCCTCTCTTAAGCCGGCGTATATACCCACTGCTGTATCTGGTACGGCAGAATCACGCCATTCTCCCTTTTTGGGCCCGGGTTTATCTAACGAAAACAACAGAAACATGACGACTAAGGATCTTGCCAACCGTCTATATTACGAGGGGGGCGTAGTAGTCAAAACCAAGCACGGCTAGTAAAAATAGGGGGATATACGTACGGGTTTGGAGTCCATTATGGGTTCCGGTTATATACTAGTATTACTACGGATCCCCGTTATAGCAATACGAGTGTTGGTAGCGCGCAGCTTTTCGAGTAGTGTAGTGCACCGCCTTTCGAGTAGTGTTGTGCGCAGCCTTTTGAGTAGTGTTGTGCACCGCGCGTGTCGTATATCTCGGGTAGAGGGCATTATATGTCGCATCCGGTAACCCAGCGGCCTGGGCGACCGCTTCTTGTGCCCAACGCTGTAGTCGTACAGCGCAGTTGTCATGTGTCTTCGTCATGTGCTCAGTTTTTCTGCCTCTGAAGTGCCGAAAGGGTTGAAAGCAGTTTTGTGTTGGAAGCAGCAGCGGGGGCGTTTTGCCTCTTCATACTTTTCCAAGTAAGACACTACCAACACAGTCAACGACAACACCAACAACACCGTCACAAAAACCAACATCGCCGTTCCGTTTTATACCAGGTATAATGTACAGATAGAAGTGTGCAGATCAAATCGGTTTCGGGGTGTCATTTGTTTGGCGATTGACACACACGCACACGTTACACATGAAGCATTCGCGGGCACTTTGCCATTTGTTTATATTGCGCCTACCGTGTCGCCCTGTCTGCTTGGTCTCCACTTGGTACGAACGGCATATTACGCAGGTATGCGGTCAGCGTACGGCAAGCCCAGGCCCGTGTCGAGGGTGATGCGCATGGCCAACTCGCAGCGCTTGGCGGACCCGGTCGGCCAGATGCTTGACAAGGCAAGGCAATGATATTGGCAGTGTGATTCAACTTGAGCTGCTTGATAGGGTAAGGCAGTGACAGCTCAATTGAACGGAATGTTTCAACTTGTAGGATAGATGCTTGACCAGTCAAGGCTTTGACAGCTCAATGAAATGCTTGCAATTCAATTTTTATTTTGCTCGTATATTTTATTCCGTCTCTGTTGGCCTTAATTCGTCCAGCGTCACGTGTCGTACGGTCAAACCAAAAAGCAACCAACCGAAATTCCGCGGCTGATAATGCTGTACAAGCTCTGCCAGTTTAGTAACTCAAAACTGGAACATCACTGCTGTAATAGCAGCTGTATAACTGTTGCATGCAATGCATTGCGGGTCCGTTGGTGATAGGCAGATACTTTCTCAAGTGTCGCACCCAAACAGCATTCAGAGAGCCGTGGCAGGCAGAAACGTGAGGGCTCTAGGTTTTCGTTCACCTTGCGCCGCCGACCATCTTGCGAATGCAGCCACTCTCAGCAATTCAGCTTTCCTGCCATTGTCCTCTGTTGGAGTGTGTTTCTTGCGTAGCTCACGAGCGCTACTGTTGTTGCCCCTTTTGCGTTGGTGCGATATCCTCCTACTGCTGTTTCTACTGCTGTATTTCTGCACGGGTACGTTCAAAGCGTGGCCGTAATTGTCAGCACGACGTACCTGGTATGAAATAGCTGCTGGAATGTATATCCGATGTCGGGTGGGTGCATAACCCCCCTGCTCTCGGCCGACAAACAGTGAGTACTACGGTCGAACAACGGTATCAACAATGTAGTACTCGTACAAGCTACCAGGTATTATACAGTCCTATCTGTGTATCTGTGTTTGAGTTGTGAATGAACACCAAACTTAAAACTCGCTCGTTTATGCATAGACACGTGCTTTTTGCTGACATTCTGTGTTTCGTTTATTTGTTGTTGGTTTGCAGACGGATGTGTTCATCTTCGACTGCGACGGCGTTATCTGGAAGGGAGACAGCCTCATCGAGGGCATCCCGTCGGTCTTGGACCGCCTCAGGGCAGCTGGGAAGCGGTGAGTAACCGGCGGGTTTAGTCGTCGACAGTTACTTTTACTTTGATCCCTGGTGCGATGACGGTCCCGCCCCCCAACCGCCCACTCAACCGATCGATGGGCTTGGGGTCCTTGGTCTTGCTGGGCGCAACTACAGTATGTGTAGACTCGTGTTCATGGGAGAGATTCGCAGTTCAGACCCTATTCTATGTATATTGGTTTCAGTGTTGTTCACGTGGTGTTTATCTACTTTAGAATATTATAATTCCCACACTCGTAAGGTAAGATGGTTTTGTTAAAGGGTGTTACTTAAAACCTCTACTCTGACCCTGAAACGCTCATACAGCACGAAAAGCGGTATGGTACTTTCCGGTCTGTGTCCGGCCTGTGAAACTCTCCCAGACTCGAGTTTCCGAAACGTAACAGCTGGCGTATTACTCTACGTGTAGTTGTAACAATGTAATGGCATCATAACATCCACGAGGAATATTGAACACGCGTGGCCGAACCTATCACGCAGCTTGCAAATCTGA
Organism: Saccharina japonica; assembly: GCA_008828725.1. Classification (NCBI taxonomy): domain Eukaryota; class Phaeophyceae; order Laminariales; family Laminariaceae; genus Saccharina; species Saccharina japonica. Next base: position 98,363 of record MEHQ01002289.1, on the reverse strand, counting down.
CTATCGATTGCTCTACGTACTCAATCGGTCGAACTCCCATCTGACGTACGAGTAGGTGTAGTACTGTAACTGTATGCCAGTATGTTAATTTGTTTCGGTCCGGCTACGTAGATATCATACCGATATGATCGCTGTTAAATTGCCGACGACAATCAAGTCCCAAGCCTCACGAAGCCGTGGCAGAGTCAGGCACAACCCGTGTCAACGGGAGTACACGAATTAATCTTGGCGTTCATTTCTAGCCGCCCCGCGCCTGAACCGCCTGTTTAATTGTGCCCCCGGTTGAGCAGGATATTCTTCGTCACGAACAACTCTACCAAGAGCCGCAAGGGCTACAAGAAGAAATTCGACTCCCTGGGATTGGTGAGCCTTAACCTTCACCCAGGCTTGCTTTCTTTGGCAATGGCTACTTTCCTTCTTCCGGTCGTTTTGTTTTTTTTGTTGGTTTGCGTCACGCTTATTTCGGCCTTTCGCATTTATTGCGCGAATCCTATGTATAGTGTTAAACCCGAAACTGCCCCGATTTATGTACGCCCTGCAAGGTTTGACAAACCCCGTAAGAAGTATCCCCATTGTGCACGAGATGATTGCGTACTTGGATGATATCATAGCGGCGGACGGAAATCTTCGAGGGGCTAGAGGTTCTGTCAACTGGCAAAGGGGTCGACGAGTTAGTTTCGTTTCGTTGTATTTTCAGGTTACTGGTGTGGTACGCAGGTTTGCGCTGTCTCTGCGGCGTTTTTTGTAGTCGAATCCTTTCAGCAGGTTGGCAAATATTACTGAGTTTAGGCATCGTTGGACTATAGCCTGTGTTGCTGCCGGCAGTAGAGAGTTGGCGCTTGCAGCGTCGTCACCGCGGTGACCATGATAGTCGGCCTACCAAGCTCAACGGCTCAAGTACCTGAGGAGGAGAAACCTTCACGCTGACCAATAGAGACGCGTCCACGCTCATTAAATAGGGATGATCACGACCGCTATGAACACCGTCCGATGGCCGACGACCAGCGGCCAGGGACCAAAGCAACCGCTTCTGTGTGTTGCCGTAGTTCACTATGACCGCTTGTTTGTTTACAGTCTGCAACCGGTTATGTGTATTCCCGTAGATCCTGTACTGGCGTGCTTTTAATCTGCGCTCGCACGCTCGCCTCCTGCCTTGCTGTTTTTCTTAGAACGTTGAGCCCGAGGAGATCTTCTCGTCGAGCTTCGCCGCTGCAGCCTACCTCGAGCAGACCAATTTCAAGGACACGGGCAAGAAGGTTAGTATATACTTCGTATGTATAACAGTAGAGAGGTTTGTACATGGCGCACGAGACTGGTCGGTGCACGAGGGTCACCGCGAGAACACATACGTCGCGAAATTCTACTGAAGAACGCCCTGATCGTCGGACGGAGTCGCGGAACCTTAACCGCCTTACAGCTACGCCCACGTTTCAGGGGGGAAACTGCTTGTAATTAGTGTGGGTGCTTTTTGCGGTAGTGCCAGATTTGTTTTTAAAAGGGGTAAAACAAAAAAGAAACGCCCTGCCAGTTCTGACGCGAATGGGTATTCCTAGAGTTATGTAATGTGTAAGTTCCCCAAACGCACAGAGGGAAAAACGGACTAGTTATAGTGGGAGTCGAGCCAATTAGTCCAAGTTGGGGTCGCCAATCCCCCCCCCCTCCCCCCGAAAGCCCTTTGTCTGTTTGTGGAAAACCCGCTGTTTTTGTCGAGGTAGCCACGCCTGTCGTGAGGTATTCGCCAGGTTTCGATACAATCTGCAAGGCGAGCGGTGTCCCCGACGGTGGCTAGGCTACGCAGAACATGGCGGCCCGGCCGCCATCACTAGTTGCGAGTTGTTACTGTTGTATCGTTCCAATCGGAAGGGTTCTTGGTCCTGTTCTTGTTTTTGGGGCCCCATTCTGCGGGTTTTCACTCCCGCATTATTTCACCGCAACTGATTGTTTTCCCCACGCGTACTAAATGTTACTATTACGACGTACGTGCGTAGTGTTTTTGGACCATTCGGTATCTTGGTGGGCCGGGAATGCGTAAAGTAGAGCCCCAGATAGAGAAGGGAGATAAACGCGTTTTAGGCACATAGAAGACACATGCACAGGCCACAGAGGTTGAGACTGTGGTAGACCCGTCAGCCAACAGCTCTCCCTCCCGAGCCACAGAAAAGGATAAGGAATCAACAACCCAATTAAATTGATAGTGCACGCGTGTACTGTACATAGGGTACGTCGCTCGGTGGGTCGAGGGTGCTGTGGTAAAGACGACCTCCGGGCCGCGCACCAGTCGCTTGGTGAATCAGATGGAGTAAGGAGGACGGCGAGAGAGGCCAGGCCAAGGTACGTACATGTCATACGGCGCGAACATCATATATACTCAAACTTGTCTCCCCCGTTCCACTCTTTCCGCACCTGGGAGGCGCAGTAGACTGTAGTGCCCTTCCGCCAGGCTGACGCGAGATGCGACCTTTGCACGCGCCCCCCTCCCCCCCCCCCACACACGCTCTCTGTGCCGTGGAGAACAGGTGTACGTGATGGGTGACGTGGGGATCGAGGAGGAGCTGGACCTCATCGGTGTGCCTCACTTTGGTGGACCCAAGGTGACCAGTGTTCGCTGTTGTCGCGCTGTTGCCACGCTCGAGTTATCTCTGAGCTGACGCTGCTCCTATTTTCTCGTTGTTGCATTCCTTCGGGGGCTACACGCGTTCGAACTCCGCTTCTTGTAGTGTCTTGTGTTATGTGTTATCTCCAAAGTGGACGTGGTGGAGTTGCACCAGGCGCTTGAGCGCCGAAAACGTGTGTGTGGGAATGCCACCGGAGCGTGATCTTCGTGTGGTAACGTTCTAGCCTATGGCTGGTGTAGCAAAGCTTTTCCCCTGGAAGCGTGTTACCCTCCGTCCACCTCACCCACCCACCGCTCTACGCAAGCCCCTCAACTTAACGTTTTCACTCTCGCATTGTTGCCTCCATTTTTTGTTTTCTGTCCACCGTGTCTGCGCCGAACCCACCCCCTCCAAGGATGGAGACAGGGTGGTGGAGCTCAAGCCGGGGTACGCCCTACCGCACGACGAGAACGTTGGAGGTGAAAAGAACAACACGCGTGTGGTTCCATTGTTTTGCCTTGGGAGAGTGGCACCGATACACGTGATATACCCCCTTTCGATCACGCCAGCGCCCGGTTCGTTTTTTCCGCTTTAGGCATGTCGACAGGGAGTGTCGAGCGTGTATGCAGCACTCTTAGCGGCAGTCACCGCATGCACCGCTACAGGTTACGCGTGCACCGCTTAGTGCGGGTTGTGCGAAACGGCTGTTACGCGAAGCAAGGAAACTACCTGACCGGTTCTCGGATTCATGCGAAATTGAATCGATTTCCGCAGCCTGAGCGAGCCTTCTCCTATTATTCTTCCGCCCCGTTCGTGCGCCTCGGTGTTTTTTGTGTGCCCTCCCCCCCGCTGTAGCGGTGGTTGTTGGCTTTGACAGGATGATCAACTACTACAAGATCCAGTACGCCCAGCTGTGCATCAACGAGAACCCGGGGTGCGAGTTCATCGCCACCAACCTCGATGCCGTCACCCACCTCACCGACGCCCAGGTCCGTCGTTAATTCACGACATATGTATACACGCTGAATTGCACGCCGACTAGTTCGGATCCCATGCCTTGTCCGTTGGAGGGTTGGCTTTCAAGTTGTCTAGGTCAAAGACAGACTTGCTAGGGAGACAGATTGCAAGACACAGAAGACAAGGCGGGGAATACCAATTCGATGTCCGTGTTTTTCTCCTTCTTGTGTTCCGGACAGAGTGGTGTATGTATCGCTTTTCACCCCAAGAAAGAAGGCGGTTTCTTCTACATGCCGTTGCCGTTCTTCTCCAGGGCATTCTATGCATAGGGAGGCGTGTTGCCTACACATCGCGCTCACTGTCCGAGGCTGCCTTTATGTTTTTCGTGGCCTTGTTCGCGTGGGGTATGCCCTCCCTAGCCCCCACCCACCCACCCCGCGCGCGCCTTCCCATTCGTTGCTGCGTTCAACCGACAGTAATTCTTCCCAATAAGGCTCTGACGCCGGTTTTTGTAACTCGCATGTCTATAAATAATACTGGAATAGGGGTATCTATGGCCGTGTGGCTGCTACACAAGTAGTCGATGCTCGCCCTTTTCTCCCCTGCGGCAAAGCGTGGGCCGTTTAAAGGACCCCGGCAGTACATAGTAGCCCTTGCTGCTCGTGCACCCGACAGAAACGCGTGACTCGTGCTGCTCGTGTGTCTGAGCCTTGCATGTTGCGTCGTATGCCCCGTGAATATTTCCCTCGTGTGTCTGAGCCTTGCATCTTTCGTCGCATGTTCGTGAATACGTTTCCGGTCGTGTTGTGGTTCTTGTGTTCGTTGTGTTCCGATGGTGCTCAGGAGTGGGCGGGGAACGGGGCGATGGTGGGCGCAATCAAGGGCTGCACCGGAGTGGAGCCGACGATCGTGGGCAAGCCGAGCCCTCTGATGATCGACTACATCGTCGACAAGTACAGCGTGGAGAGGTGCGGATGTTTTTCCTGCCGTCTACTATATCACCATAGGCACAGGCTGCCATACCGTATAACACGCGTGATTTAACCCCCCCAGGGCTGGTTTTCCGAGAAGATTTTCTCCAAAGCAAGGGGGACATTCGTACCAAAAATGGTGGCTTGGAAACATCTCATCCAGACCCTTCCATGCACACATCGCTCGGGGTTTGAACTTTCCCCCTTGTAGGAAAAAAAACTTGAAAATTATTTCTTCCGAAGGGGTGTGGTAGATTTTACGTGTTTTACTCTAGCTGGCGCCGAAGCCACGGATAGCGATCGCATAAGGGGCGTGAGGGGGGGTGGTCTACCGTACACAGCCTCCTTGTCGCCGTTAGTTCCGTAGTTGCCTCGCGGCGAAAAAAACGCCACGAAGTGGAATGTGATCGTCCAGACACGATGCACGTAGGCCAACAGGGAGCACCTGCGCTTGATGCGCGAGATGCTTCGAAGGCCACGGTACTGGGCAATCACTGTTCCCTCGTCCGACTGACTGCAGTCGGCGCAAGGGCGACCGAACAGCTGCATTGCGTCGGACTGATGCCTACTACCTGGTGTATATTGTAGGGGTGATGCATCTATTAATATTTGTTCTTAGGCTTCCTCGCTTGAGTAGCTGTACACTATTAGTAAGTCAACTTTACTTTAAGAAAAACGAATGGGCATCCCGATGCACGATGCCATGGCCTGCAGTACAAGGTATACAACGAAAAGTGGGTAACAACAAAAACGAAATCGGGCAGTTCCTCAGATACTAATAAGTCACTATTAATAATAGTCACTATTACAGGGGACCATAGTAAATAAGACCAAATATTGCTAGTGAAATAGGTAAATCTATACCTTTTGGTGTATACCGTAGGTCCTATTTACTGTGGCCCCCCGAAATAATAGTCACTATTTATTAGTTACCAATAGTCGCTATTAGTAACAGTCAGTCAGAAAAAGTGGCAAAAAAGTGCTACCCCCAGCGTAGCAGGCGTCGAGTTAGAGTTTGCCCTTCAAGGCGGTGGCGACCAGTCATCCAAGATGGGGCACATTGCCGACCACTCGGCTGTGTGGGCGTTGGGAAACAACCATGTATGGTATGTTACTACGTATGTGTTACCGTTGCAACGCTTTTGATCGAGATGCCTGGTCCCCTACCGTGCATTAATTTATCTCCCCCCCGTCTTTGAAAATCTGCGGCTTGTCGGGCGCTCGGGGCAAGCAGGTCGCGCATCTGCATGGTGGGGGACCGCTTGGACACGGACGTCCTGTTCGGCTCCAACAACGGCTTGATGAGCATCCTTACCTTGAGGTGACCTATTTACTGTGTGCACTCCTTGAACAGATCGTCAACAGAGCATCGACTCCCAATGCATGATCTACCTCTTTCAGGGCAGATGATCTGTATGATCTGTATTATTTGTATGATATAGTTCGTATTGGCGGGTGGGAGCCATATAAGCTGCATGATCTAGGACATGTTGCCTGGGTTGGATTTGTACTGTACAGATCCCTGCACACCACCTCAGAACGACAGGTTTAGGATCTAGATGATCTACGAGATGATAGATCTGTAGATTATCCGCCCGATGGGTGAACGGTTGGCAACCTTAATCTCGTGTCTAAAAAAATCGCGAGAGCGTGAGTTGGCAAAATCGATGAAAATCGACGAGTAGCGGGAATGCTGAATGAACCCCATGAGCGAAAAAATTAGGCAAGTACCGGGTGAGAGAGAGGAAGACACCTGTGACCACAGCTACTGCTATAGTCTGCTTGAGTCTGCTATAGTCCAGAATGCTGGTGAGGGTAAGACCTCATATACTATTATTTATATATTATATGTCGAGCTGGAAAGTACCAGGGACGATAGCAGGGTGTCATTCACAATCTCTCTTGCTCTCGCGTGTGCTGTAGATGCTCGCCGTGGTCTGAAATCGTCAGCGAATTATTGCGACTGCTGTTTGGTACTGGTGTGTACGCCTTCGCCTTAACGCTGCTGTCTTACGGTGCATCATACGTGTAGTGTGCGCTGTCAGGTCTGCCGAGGAATACCATAGTATGTTAAGCCGTACCTTAGGGTCCGTTTTTAGGTCGGAACGCCTCGCGTAGAATTGATGAGGCACATGTCGTGGCAGTAATGTGCAGCGAGAAATGTACGTGGTTACCGAGGCCACTCCTGAGCCCCGTAGATGTCAAGATATAATGTACGGGAGGAATCCACCACACCATGCGCAGCAAATGTCGAACCCCCACGCCCCCCCCCCCGCCGCCGGTCGAGTGGGCTATTTTTTGGGGGATGAAGGATATCTCTGCCGCGGTTGCCCTACGTCCACCCGTCCGAGGAGGGCCGGTCTGGCGAGAATTACAGCATCCCTTGATACCTACTGGTGTTTTTGTCGCCTTCTCTTTCGTCCGCAGTCGCCATTATACTTTGACTCCAGGTCGCACGGTAGACCATGCCTCCGACCTGGCATACCCCGATTCGTGCCTCGATGATTTCTGTAGCTCGATGTGTTCACCATCCATTGCCAACGCTTGTCGACTTGCGCCGAATTGTGTGCCGGCTGCGTGTGGAATGCAAGACCCGACCCAACCCGACCCCCTCGCGCGTACTTTGGTTGTTCTATTGTCGAAATACAGCGGTGTGACGACGGAGGCGAAGCTTCTGAGCGACGACAACAAGATCAACCCGGACTACTACGTTGACAGCATCAACGATTTCTTCCCTTAGCTGGGCAATCTTCTAGATGGGGAGGTTGGGTTTTAGCCGTTGAGCTGTAGGGCGAGACGGGGCCGTTAGTTTCTAGGACCGTTGAGGCCGAGTCGTTTTGTACCGTTACGGCGAATCGATTCTGACCGCTAGACCGCAGTGTGGCGAGGCAAAACCAACACCCTTGGGGAGGAGAGACAGGTCCGATAGACAGCGCCGGCCTGGTTTTGTCTGGAGCTGCCCTAATGGGCAATGGTCATGCAGGACGCCATTTTTAATACGAAAGAGTTTTGGGGTATTTTTGCATGCTGGCTCCTTGGCGGCCGGCAGCGTACCCGCCGGAATGCAAGGACGATCCTTGAGCTTAGCCCCCCTTACGGCGTGGCGCACTATCAATATCGAGATTGGTATCAATGGCATGCCCCTCCGGAGGGAGCTTGTAGACTTAGACGATCGGTTGCAACCCTTCTAGTAGTGTAATGAGAGCGTCGCAGTAATCCGTAGGAGCTTCGAATAGGATGAGCATGGAACAATCGGGAAGGTTCGGAGTGAGACCCGGGCCGGAAATATAATATGTGCACGCTTTGAAAGCATGAAGACAACGTTTTTGGAGGCGTAAAGCTCGAAGACGCCGTATTTGAACATGAAGACGACGTGGTTGTTCGCTTGCAATAGGTATGATACAGTCTACACTCGCAGTGATCTTCCGCGTTTTTACATAGCGATTGAGAGGAAGCGGACCAGGCACGGCCTCCACGTGATGAGTATAAGATGGCCTATAATAATGTTTTCATCGAGGAAAGCTAAGACGAACGACTGCAAAACGAGCTGTGACGGAAACAGCGCAAAACAACAGCTCGCTGCTTGCTGTATAACGGTAGCGTACGTAGCCAGCTCGTCACTTTGCCTTTTGCAGTATGCTACGTACAGCGGTAATAGCATCAATTCCTAGGTTCCTGGGGACCCAGGGAGATTATTTGTGTGACACAAACGCACAAGCGCAAGCTCTGCTTGAATTAAAAACGTTAGATGCGAGATTCGAACACGTGTCCTGCCGACGACGCCAGTGTGGAAGTATGGGCGACTGGCCCTTGGACCAAACCAGTCCTTCAACCCAGGGCGAAAGAACCTTGTAACAAATGTTGCAAGAAAACCTCACGCTACGATTTATACAGCAGTATGTACTTGCGTGCCGTCACATATTTCTTTCTCAGGAATACGAATAAGCGTGTTGATCAGTCTTAAGCCACTACGCGTACCGTACCTCTGATATGGACATAGATCAGACAAGAAAATATTTTGGTTATAAAAATCTCAGGTGGCCCTGGGGAACTTCGCTTCACATCTGACAATCAATGTTCAGCACGCGAATAACGCGTGTACTCTTCATAGTATACGCTGTTGCTGAACTTATACTTATGGTGCGTAGGTCTTCGCAGAGAGGGAGCGGCGGGGGGGGCGAAAATGCGTACTTGAAAACGAAAGAAGAATACGATAAGTGATACCACACGTCCCCAGCGAGGGTTGGGATAGGAGTGCGCCGAAATTGCATTGTCGGCAAAGGCACCATACAAAAACCTTAGTCCTACGTACTGTGCCGCAGTATGAGGGGCCTCCCGAATCACCCCCCCCCCCGCGGCGATGAGCGGGGGTGGGTCGGCAGGACTCACAACGGGTGACAGCCGGGAAATCGGGGCTGCGGTCAGCCGGCGCGCCCGATCGAGCGCAGCCCGTCGTGCTCCTCTGACTTCGGCACCTCAAACGAACCAACTTTCCTGCCATGCCTCGCATATAGCACTGCTGTTAAGCCCCGCTAGGGATGACGGTGATTGCAGAGCAAGATGTAGATGTGAGCCTTGTGGGCTTGACCGGTAGGGAGGGGACATAGACATGTCGACGCTGATCACTATGACGGCCGCCGAGAAGGCAAGGGCATCGATCAAGATCATATTGGGCGAGTGGACTCCCAACCGCGAGGATTTTCGTGCTTGGCAAATCAGACACTTGTTGTTGCGTCCAGGTGCCGACGACGCCAACACAGATGCCCCCCCCCCCCCCCCCAATGCAAAAAGTGAGGGGGGTAAAAAAACCCTTGTGGGGACATTGAACAATAATGTAGGATATATATATATAGATAGGCGTACCGAGTTGAGAGGCTGTTTGTCGACACCTTGTGGGGTTCGCTCGAACGTTGTTCAATGTGACCCCTCAAGGCTTTTTTTTACGCCCGCCCCCGTTGTGCGAGGGGGGCATCCCCGCCACCTGTGTCTGTGGATTTCCAAGAGACTAGCGGTACGGCCACGGCTTCGCCCGTGGTGCTATACGTAGCCCTGCGTTGTTTCAATCTGATCTTGATTAGAAAACACACGTGCGTACAGCAGTACCCCCTCTTCTTCCAGGAGGTATGATATGTATGTCTGCCTACCACCTGAGCACTGACGATCAGTTCCCCCCCCCATGTTGCCACTCGCTTGTCGTCAGCCACAGTCAGTGCGGTCAGGCTTGGAGCAAAAAGTGAGCGGTGTGTTGTGTGTTTGATTTGGAGCTGAGTTGCGGCGTTATACTCGTAATTCGTTCCGATAAAGATCTGAAACGGACATTACACATACATATCACACCAGTACAACAACTAACAGTAGATCCCACACAGAGGCTACTTATTACATGAGTACCAGGTATTATTTATTATTGTTGTGATGACGATCGCCCCCTACGACGAGCAGAGCCTCTCGCACGCGTCTACAGCTGCTAGCAGCAGCAATGCACAGACAGCATCAGCGTGCTCGTAATAATGCAGCAAGCAGTAAAGCGGCAGCAGCAGACGGACGACGGCTGCGGGTAGATATAGAGATGGTGTGCTCTGTATCGATCGATGGTTCTCTGTCTTTATTTGGCGCTGTTTACGGTTGGGCGTTGGGCAGCTCTCGTATCATACATTTATTTGTCCCGGTATGCATGATATCACAAGAACAAAGAACAAGAGTCATACACAGAGCAGTATCCCGGGGTACCGTATCATGTCAACGGACCACTGAAGGAACTGGACGGCAGCAGCGCACCGGGCACTTTTTCTATTTTTTTAAGAATTTAGAAATTTGAAATGTTGAAATTTTGATCGGTTTCTTTTTTTGGTCTCATTTTTTTCAAGTAAAAAACAAAATGAAAGCCTCGTCCGTTTGGACACTTTTTACTTTTTCAAATATTTTAACTTTCTTTTTCAACCATCGCGTCCCAGAGCAAGAGGTCAGATTTTCTGCTGTACCAGGTATCATCATACCTTCTACGTATTGGTACCTGGTATCTCGTTCGGTTCGCGAGTTTTGGTGTGGCTTATGGCGTGCCAATAGAGCGTGCCGTGCCCAAAGTGAGTAATGCTGACCACTCCATCATCACACCGTCCTGCTTCGCCAAGGCGAAGGGGGAGACGACGCGGAGAGGAGATGCTAGCGCCGCCGGCTTTGGTGGACGTGGATGTGACAGATTCAATACATCCTCCGCAACTTACTGAGGGGGTGCCGGAACACCCCGCTTGGGCCAGGGTAGAGCCTTGGAATGCTTTGCTCTGCGGTGGTGCCGGGGCTGGGACGGAGGAGGACAGCGCTGCTATGGCAGTCCGAAGGCGGGCTCAGGAGAAGCTCCAGGTTTGAACTGTGTGTAGTGCTGTTGTGTACTGCTGTACGAGTATACCAAGAAAATTGTACGGAGAGCTCGCATATGGTCACCAGGTACATCAAGGGTACATACAGGAGATGACGGCATGCCTCACTGCCTTCACCGCTTGTCCATACTAAATCGCTATTAAACTACTCTTGGGAGAGAAAAATTACGATAAAAAGTGACGTTCTTGTCTGCGTGATTTGAGGGGGTGAACACAGATTGGTGTCCGAGTTACATTGCAAGGAGTCGAACGTCACGGGCGCAGCATGATCCTATCCGTACTGCTGGGCTCACGCTGTTTGTAGGCGGTTGATAACACCAAAGTTCTTTATCATTGTGTCGGTCACTATCTCGGGATTGCACTCTATTGCCAGGATCATTACTCGTACTATGTACGTACTGCAGTTACTAGCTAGCAGTTACGGTAGCACTGCTGTACGATACCAGCAGGTAATTTACGCGTAATTACCTGGTACCAAGTAATTACTGCTTGTAGTTTACTTATTGGTATACTGTACCTGGTACCTGGTGCGAAGTACGCGTATGGTACCTACATACCAGGTATGAAGCAGTGTGCCAGACTACACTATTAATACTGCTGTAGTTCCAGGTATCAAATACCGTGGTTCAGAATATACTGCTGTGTGTGTGTGTTCTTCACATTAAACCTTCCTTTCTACCCGTCGACATGTCCGTGCCGATTCATCATCCTAAAAAGGTACCAGTTCTGTGGTCACAAAACTACGTTTTTTTCGGTTCATTTCATTTCATTTCGTTTCGTTTCATTTCATTTGGTTTCTTTTAACTAGATGTCGCATCTCATCTGGGAGAAGCACGACATTTTTTTTTCTTTTCATTTTGTCATGCTTTTGTTTGGTTGCTTGATTGTTGATTTGCTTCAGTATGTTTACTTTCTATTATTTTTCCTTTTCGCTTTTTTCTTTCTTTTCTCTTTTTTTCTCTTGCATGCACCTGGATTGCTAGCAGGGTAGGTCTTGCCTGTCGTATATGGCATTGCATTGTCTGCTCTGCTTACTGCACTGAGCGTAGTATCTCTGTGTTTGTAGCGTATGTTGATCGACATTTTTAGTCTACTTTCCCTACAGCATCGTGATGGGTTTCCACACATCGTGGGAGGCAACACGCGTTCAAGTGTACCGGAAACAGCAGTTGAGTACAAGCCGCATCTGTCCGCCAGGCAAGCAACAGGTGTACTGCTGCTTGCTGTGCCACGCTACCCACCCACGCGTGCCTCAGACATCACCACAATCCGATGGGATCGGGGTGTGATGGTGTCGGCCACTAAGCCTCGCTACCCTCTTTGTAGCTGCGACTGCGGCATTCTCCAAGCACAGCCACAACTTGTCTCGTGGAGAGGGCAGTCGATATCTGGGAGAGAGGTATTTGTTGATGAACGTGGAACACAGGCAGCGAGGAGGAGAACACAACATCTAACGACACCCCTCCGTCGTGTTTTCCGTCGTCCCGACCACTGCCGGGTACAATGCTTCTGCGCTGCGTGCTCCAGTGCGACGAACACCTCCACCACCCGTAATACAGGGGCGGAAGCGAAATATCTCGGACGCGCTTTCGCGTGCGAGTGTACTCCAGTATATGAGAAGCGTCTTCCTCGTGCTGCTGCTGTTGTATTTTTTTTTCACAACTTGCTGTTCAAAAACAATCTCAAAACACTTGGGTCATGATAATAAGGAACTGAAAAACTCCGCGTTTGTTTTTTTGACGTTTTGACGCTCGAGAATTCCTCTAATTTTCAGCTTAAAAGAAAACCCATACTCGTACGTAAGAGATGGCAAAAGAGGGAGGGAGAAAATAAGGGCGAACATAATAAATGGGATGAAAAATACAATAAATACCTGGTAAATAATAAAAAAAAATCGTAAACGTAGGATATCCTACCCGTCCTTCTGGGCCCTTACGCTGTCAGTAGCCTTTACCAGAGCTCTTGACCCACAAATCGTACCAGATAAAGTACCAAATATATTACGGTTTTGGTAGTGGTCCGCGCGTTGTTTTTTCAAATTGTCCAAAACGCGCGGCGAAGCCGCGCACGGGTCGAGCCTTAGCCTGGACTAGGGTTAGGGTTAGGGTTAGGGTTAGGGTTAGTTGTAGCGTATGTTGATCGACATTTTTAGTCTACTTTCCCTACAGCATCGTGATGGGTTTCCACACATCGTGGGAGGCAACACGCGTTCAAGTGTACCGGAAACAGCAGTTGAGTACAAGCCGCATCTGTCCGCCAGGCAAGCAACAGGTGTACTGCTGCTTGCTGTGCCACGCTACCCACCCACGCGTGCCTCAGACATCACCACAATCCGATGGGATCGGGGTGTGATGGTGTCGGCCACTAAGCCTCGCTACCCTCTTTGTAGCTGCGACTGCGGCATTCTCCAAGCACAGCCACAACTTGTCTCGTGGAGAGGGCAGTCGATATCTGGGAGAGAGGTATTTGTTGATGAACGTGGAACACAGGCAGCGAGGAGAACACAACATCTAACGACACCCCTCCGTCGTGTTTTCCGTCGTCCCGACCACTGCCGGGTACAATGCTTCTGCGCTGCGTGCTCCAGTGCGACGAACACCTCCACCACCCGTAATACAGGGGCGGAAGCGAAATATCTCGGACGCGCTTTCGCGTGCGAGTGTACTCCAGTATATGAGAAGCGTCTTCCTCGTGCTGCTGCTGTTGTATTTTTTTTTCACAACTTGCTGTTCAAAAACAATCTCAAAACACTTGGGTCATGATAATAAGGAACTGAAAAACTCCGCGTTTGTTTTTTTGACGTTTTGACGCTCGAGAATTCCTCTAATTTTCAGCTTAAAAGAAAACCCATACTCGTACGTAAGAGATGGCAAAAGAGGGAGGGAGAAAATAAGGGCGAACATAATAAATGGGATGAAAAATACAATAAATACCTGGTAAATAATAAAAAAAATCGTAAACGTAGGATATCCTACCCGTCCTTCTGGGCCCTTACGCTGCAGTAGCCTTCACCAGAGCTCTTGACCCACAAATCGTACCAGATAAAGTACCAAATATATTACGGTTTTGGTAGTGGTCCGCGCGTTGTTTTTTCAAATTGTCCAAAACGCGCGGCGAAGCCGCGCACGGGTCGAGCCTTAGCCTGGACTAGGGTTAGGGTTAGGGTTAGGGTTAGGGTTAG
>MEHQ01002289.1:0-84085 GCA_008828725.1 Saccharina japonica | reverse complement strand
GAGTTTTAGCCTTTTAAACTCGATTTCCACCACATTCTCCCTCACTAAACCTGACTTATCTCTTCGGTGTAAGTCAGGAACCCCGATGAGACTCTGAGTATCCAAGTTTTACCTCCGACTTTTCGGTACTGGACTCAGTATGCAATGATCGCATTGCTCTCATCGTTCCTTTTTGGGTGTTTTCTAAGTGAGTGAGTTTTACAAGTTCTTGAACATGAGATTTTCCCCATTTTTTTTCCTTTTTATGGGATGAAGGTGAGGATCGAACCACCGACCTCACTCTTCAGAATCTCACGTCCTGCCGACGACGCCATTGTAGGGAAAGTAGACTAAAAAGTCGATCAACATACGCTACAAGAGTTTTAGCCTTTTAAACTCGATTTCCACCACAATGCCAAATCCAATCGCAGTTTCGATCTCGATCTTGATCTCCATTTCCGAGTGGAGGCCGACTTGAAAATGAAAATCGAAAAAAATGATCGGAAATGGACCCACTTTCAGGCCCGTAAGGTTGATGATCGGTTTTGAAAACTAAAAACGTTCGTTTTCGGTTCTCAAAAATGTTCCACAAGAGATGGCCTCTATGATAGGGCATGTCCAAACAGAAACGAAAATAAAAATCGAAAAACGAAACCATTTCGTTTTCGATATCATTTTAGCCGATGTGTCCAAACATAAACGAACTGCTGTGAAAAACAGGATCCAGGCGAAAAACAACGGAGAGCGCATGCCGACAATCTAGCGCTCGGCAACACAGGCCCACCAGAGAAGCAGGCAGACGCGACGACAATTCGATCCCGGGAGTCGTTGGGCCTCCCAAGGAGGTGGTGGCGTGTCCAACGTTGACGCCCCGGGATCAACTTAAAATTATGCTGAGAACGAACTTCCAACTTCAATCTCGAGGGCACTATGCTGAACTCTACTCAAATTATATTCGCTTTGGCTCGAACGCCGGGAAACTAAACTCCTAGAGCGTCGGGGCTGGTGTTGTGATTGACCTGCTAGCTATTCACGGGGGACCTGTGCGGCTGTGTTGCCGTGCTAGCTGTGGGCTGCGTGGTGTGTGCGGCAGTCCTGATGTGACATTTTGACGTGGCTGTGCTGACCAGTAGGACACGCTGAATTGTTGCTGTTCGTGCTTTCGTTTTCCTTTTTCCTTTTTCAGCTGTCGACCTTTTGTTTTTCGCAATAGGTTGGAAATCGTTGATTTTCTTGGAACACAAAAAAAGAAGGGGAACACGTTTGTGCCAGGGACGATTCAACGCCCTGTTTGGACATGCCCTTAGTCGTAACTCAGATTCGAGGTCACATAGTCACATAGTAGGCTCTTCGTTCTTCATCACCCTCCCCACTACGGTACGGGCCTTTCATTTTCATCGCGAGAAGGTGTAAGCACTTTGTTCTTCGTCCACTCGCGTCGAATTGTGCTTACCCACGCTATAATAGGCGCTCTCGACACAGCCGTTGGTGTTATTTGAGAATACAAATCTCCATACGGAGACTCGGACCCGACATCAACAAAGCAGTAGCAGTCTTCGTGGTTAACTGCCAGACCACCGGGGAGACCGGTTTAGCATGACACATGGAAATATATATTTTTTGCGGAACACAAAACTTTTCTCTTCGTGCCGCAGGCCTTCTCTCGCGTTCTCGGCAGCGTGGCACGCAGGGGGGCCAGGCGGCCCGCGTGTACCCCACGGCGCAAATGCGGGTCCTGGCCGGGCTCCGTGGCGCGTGCTCTGGGCTTCCAGAGTCGCGAATTCTGGCAAGTAACCACGGGGAGGCATTCCGACCTGCTTACTCGTAGAGCCAAGCAGGACGATGGAAACCCACACAAACACACTAGCAGCAGGTTTTCGCTTGTTTTGAAAATATCCACACCGAACCCTTCGAAATGCTGACCATTTGGCTGATTTCGCCGAGAAACCGACGGAAAAACCGACCGAGAAATATTCGGTTTGGTTTCGGTTTATATGTTTAAATGTACCAACCGCCAGAAACCGACCGACCGACTGTTCAACAAATAAAAAATGAACGAAAAACCTCCGTATAGAGCCCTTTTTTCCCTTTCGGTTTTCACAACCGTGGGCATCTGAACTACTGTGCTGTGCTGCCTGTGCTGCAGCTGCAGGTGTCTCGAACTTTATGCTATCGTCGTGTCGCAGAGAGCGTTTGGCTGCTGTGAGCAGCTCTCCCCCCCCCACAAACACAGAAACTACAATAGCACGCCGCACCAGCAGCGATTGCACCATGTCTGACCGCCGACGGCGGACGTTTTGAGCGTAGCACTCCTCTCACACACACGTCACATAAGAGGCCGGTGCTCGATGTCGCGGCTGTTGTTGTGACTTGTGCGCCAGACGTCCGTCGCCGGCTGACGTTTCGACCAGGCCTGCTGCTTGTTCTTCTCTTCTTGCGGCCGAAAAGCGCATGGCAGATCTCTGTCCCCATCCTTATGGCGCCTGCTGCTTGTTTTTTTGGCGTGTTCCTTATGAGTTTTCTGTTTGTGATCCTTGTTGTCAACCTTAACCTACCTCGGGCGACGCAGCTGTATTTCACGACAGTAGCCAACAGCGGGAAGCTCCCCTACGTGGCATGGAGGGCAACATTCCATCACTGCAGGCAGTAGTGTGGTGGTCCCTTCATGATAGGTTTTGGACCACGGAAAATACAAAAATCACTTTTATTCGGGCCAAAACCGCGGGTTTTCCATTATCTATCCAAGGGAGATAAACCCCGGGCAATGGGGCTGAATCGGCTTACCGGTGCTCTAGAACCAATATTGCAACAACAAAAAAAGAGGTGGACGGGGGGGGAAAGGTGCCACCCGCCGCCTTACCCCTTTTCCCCTCCTTTTGGGGGGGGGGCATGGCACAGGACACAGGGCCTACATATAAGGACGACATTTTTTGTAAGGGCGGACCAATAACGGTACAGCAAGACCAATAAAATGCGAGTTTTGTGAGGACTTCGTAAGGACGGGCGGTGGTGATTGGCGGGGCAGTCTCGCCGCCGTCAGGTGAACAGATCCCGCCGCTGCCAGGAGGCGAGACGTGCCGAGAGTTTGCGCGTGCGAGACAGAGAAATGCCGCTGTTGCAGCTCGGACACTCGGACAATCGCTGCCGCAGAGAGAGACCCAACACCTTACTCGTGTGGTGGTGTGTGTCCCCTGTAGTGTGTATGTGCCCAGTTGTGTTTCGGGGAGCCTGCGCTCTGTCCTTGTCAGGGGGTCGAAAGTCAGGGCCGGTGCAGGCTGTTTTGTCCCTATGTACACATACCACCATCTGCCCAGCGGCCAGAGGCAGTTTCTTTGTGAGTGCGGGCGTGCAGCCTAAGCACAGCAAGCAACACCAGCACCAGACTACAATACCAGTGGCAGTACGTAGCTCCGTCTCCGCGGATTCGAGCCCTGGAGGTCACCTGCAGCAGCAGCGAGCAAACCCCGTACAATGCAGTAGGTCGCTGTGCGGACACACAGTTAAGGTTCTTACATGCACGAGAAGATCTACGCGAGCGCGATTCAAACATTTCGCCAATCAATGCGTTGGGAGGGCCCACAACTATAGGTCTCCTGCTGCTGTAGTGTGCGTGTCACTGATCCGCCGTGTCGCCCTCTCGCCGTGTGGTTCTTTGCGTTCTTTGTCCTCTGATCAGGACCGAAAGCTGGCGGAGGCGGTACCTCGGGAACACGAAAAAATCGCCATCCCTCAGGTGCGTGATGACGGATGACTACTTTCGACAACCTTGAGATCGAAAATTCTTTCTCAGGCTCCCCTTTTTTTTCAACTTAACTTTCGTTCGTTTGCTTTTTGCATTTAGCATTTAGCGTTTCCCCCCCCCCCGCTTTATCTTGTTCCTTTTTTTTCGTTCTTCTTTTTCGCTGTTTTGGTCGCGCTTGTGTTCTTGTGTTGGTTCTTCCGCGGGCGAGTGACGTGCCCCGTGTGCGAGGTTACACCGCTCTCGTAATCCTATTAATACGGGTAGTTAGTTCAACTGTTGAAATTACGGGGGAACATATTATATATATACATCTATACCTCTTCTATTTTTTTTTGCATAGGACGTACGTAGAACACGATCGGATACGGCAGCCTTTCACGGCGAGGAAGCCAAGGACTGGCTGCAGCGGTGCGTGGCCCTTTTCTGCCAGGAGCGCGGCCTCCAATACACCCAGGTAAGGGTTTCCTAGCAAGAAAAGGCGATACCGGGGACGGGGGATGTGGGGTGGGGGGTGTACTCATGGCATGCCTTGCCGGGGATGTGGGGTTAGATGTATATATATAATATGTTCCCCCGTAATTTCAACAGTTGAACTAACTACCCGTATTAATAGGATTACGAGAGCGGTGTAACCTCGCACACGGGGCACGTCACTCGCCCGCGGAAGAACCAACACAAGAACACAAGCGCGACCAAAACAGCGAAAAAGAAGAACGAAAAAAAAGGAACAAGATAAAGCGGGGGGGGGGGAAACGCTAAATGCTAAATGCAAAAAGCAAACGAACGAAAGTTAAGTTGAAAAAAAAGGGGAGCCTGAGAAAGAATTTTCGATCTCAAGGTTGTCGAAAGTAGTCATCCGTCATCACGCACCTGAGGGATGGCGATTTTTTCGTGTTCCCGAGGTACCGCCTCCGCCAGCTTTCGGTCCTGATCAGAGGACAAAGAACGCAAAGAACCACACGGCGAGAGGGCGACACGGCGGATCAGTGACACGCACACTACAGCAGCAGGAGACCTATAGTTGTGGGCCCTCCCAACGCATTGATTGGCGAAATGTTTGAATCGCGCTCGCGTAGATCTTCTCGTGCATGTAAGAACCTTAACTGTGTGTCCGCACAGCGACCTACTGCATTGTACGGGGTTTGCTCGCTGCTGCTGCAGGTGACCTCCAGGGCTCGAATCCGCGGAGACGGAGCTACGTACTGCCACTGGTATTGTAGTCTGGTGCTGGTGTTGCTTGCTGTGCTTAGGCTGCACGCCCGCACTCACAAAGAAACTGCCTCTGGCCGCTGGGCAGATGGTGGTATGTGTACATAGGGACAAAACAGCCTGCACCGGCCCTGACTTTCGACCCCCTGACAAGGACAGAGCGCAGGCTCCCCGAAACACAACTGGGCACATACACACTACAGGGGACACACACCACCACACGAGGAAGGTGTTGGGCCTCTCTCTGCGGCAGCGATTGTCCGAGTGTCCGAGCTGCAACAGCGGCATTTCTCTGTCTCGCACGCGCAAACTCTCGGCACGTCTCGCCTCCTGGCAGCGGCGGGATCTCTTCACCTGACGGCGGCGAGACTGCCCCGCCAATCACCACCGCCCGTCCTTACGAAGTCCTCACAAAACTCGCATTTGATTGGTCTTGCTGTACCGCTGTTTAAGTCCGTTATTGGTCCGTCCTTACAAAAAATTGTTGTACGTAGATGTAGGTCCTGTGTCCTGTGCCATGCCCCCCCCCAAAAAAATGGGGGAAAAGGGGTTAAGGCCGCGGGTGGCACCTTTTTTCCCCCGTCCCCTGTTTTTTTGCGATATTGGTTCTAGAGTACCGGTAGGCCGATTCAGCCCCATTGCCCGGGGTTTATCTAACTTGGATAGATAATGGAAACCCCGTGGTTTTGGCTTGAATAAGAGTGATCTTGATTTTTTTTGTGGTCCAAAACCTATCGTGAAGGGACCGCCGCACTACTAATGGAATATTGCCCTCCATGCGACGTACGGGAGCTTCCCGCTGCTGGCTACTGTAGTGAACTGCAGCTGCCTGGCCCGAGGTGGAAGGTTAGGGTTGACAACAAGGATCACAAACAAAAAACTCGTAAGGAACACGCCAAAAAAACAAGCAGCAGGCGCCATAAGGATGGGGACAGAGATCTGCCATGCGCTTTTCGGCCGCAAGAAGAGAAGAAGAACAAGCAGCAGGCCTGGTCGAAACGTCAGCCGGCCGCGGACGTCTGGCGCACAAGTCACAACAACAGCCGCGACATCGAGCACCGGCCTCTTATGTGACGTGTGTGTGAGAGGAGTGCTACGCTCAAAACGTCCGCCGTCGGCGGTCAGACATGGTGCAATCGCTGCTGGTGCGGCGTGCTATGTAGTTTCTGTGTTTGTGGGGGGGGGAAGAGCTGCTCACAGCAGCCAAACGCTCTCTGCGACACGACGACAGCATAAAGTTCGAGACACCTGCAGCTGCAGCACAGGGAGCACAGCACAGTTATAATAGTAGTTCAGATGCCCACGGTTGTGAAAACCGAAAGGGAAAAAAGGGCTCTATACGGAGGTTTTTCGTTCATTTTTTATTTGTTGAACAGTCGGTCGGTTTCTGGCGGTTTGTACATTTAAACATATAAACCGAAACCAAACCGAATATTTCTCGGTCGGTTTTTCCGTCGGTTTCTCGGCGAAATCAGCCAAATGGTCAGCATTTCGAAGGGTTCGGTGTGGATATTTTCAAAACAAGCGAAAACCTGCTGCTAGTGTGTTTGTGTGGGTTTCCATCGTCCTGCTTGGCTCTACGAGTAAGCAGGTCGGAATGCCTCCCCGTGGTTACTTGCCATCATTCGCGACTCTGGAGGCCCAGAGCACGCGCCACGGAGCCCGGCCAGGACCCGCATTTGCGCCGTGGGGTACACGCGGGCCGCCTGGCCCCCCTGCGTGCCACGCTGCCGAGAACGCGAGAGAAGGACTGCGGCACGAAGAGAAAAGTTTTGTGTTCCGCAAAAAATATATATTTCCATGTGTCATGCTAAACCGGTCTCCCCGGTGGTCTGGCAGTTAACCACGAAGACTGCTACTGCTTTGTTGATGTCGGGTCCGAGTCTCCGTATGGAGATTTGTATTCTCCAATAACACCAACGGCTGTGTCGAGAGCGCCTATTATAGCGTGGGTAAGCACAATTCGACGCGAGTGGACGAAGAACAAAGTGCTTACACCTTCTCGCGATGAAAATGAAAGGCCCGTACCGTAGTGGGGAGGGTGATGAAGAATGAAGAGCCTACTATGTGACTATGTGACCTCGAATCTGAGTTACGACTAAGGGCATGTCCAAACAGGGCGTTGATTGGTCCCTGGCACAAACGTGTTCCCCTTCTTTTTTTGTGTTCCAAGAAAATCAACGATTTCCAACCTATTGCGAAAAACAAAAAGTCGACAGCTGAAAAAGGAAAAAGGAAAACGAAAGCACGAACAGCAACAATTCAGCGTGTCCTACTGGTCAGCACAGCCACGTCAAAATGTCACATCAGGACTGCCGCACACACCACGCAGCCCACAGCTAGCACGGCAACACAGCCGCACAGGTCCCCCGTGAATAGCTAGCAGGCCAATCACAACACCAGCCCCGACGCTCGAGGAGTTTAGTTTCCCGGCGTTCGAGCCAAAGCGAATATAATTTGAGTGCCCTCGAGATTGAAGTTGGAAGTTCGTTCTCAGCATAATTTTAAGTTGATCCCGGGGCGTCAACGTTGGACACGCCACCACCTCCTTGGGAGGCCCAACGACTCCCGGGATCGAATTGTCGTCGCGTCTGCCTGCTTCTCTGGTGGGCCTGTGTTGCCGAGCGCTAGATTGTCGGCATGTGCTCTCCGTTGTTTTTCGCCTGGATCTTGTTTTTCACAGCAGTTCGTTTATGTTTGGACACATCGGCTAAAATGATATCGAAAACGAAATGGTTTCGTTTTTCGATTTTTATTTTCGTTTCTGTTTGGACATGCCCTATCATAGAGGCCATCTCTTGTGGAACATTTTTGAGAACCGAAAACGAACGTTTTTAGTTTTCAAAACCGATCATCAACCTTACGGGCCTGAAAGTGGGTCCATTTCCGATCATTTTTTTCGATTTTCATTTTCAAGTCGGCCTCCACTCGGAAATGGAGATCAAGATCGAGATCGAAACTGCGATTGGATTTGGCATTGTGGTGGAAATCGAGTTTAAAAGGCTAAAACTCTTGTAGCGTATGTTGATCGACTTTTCAGTCTACTTTCCCTACAATGGCGTCGTCGGCAGGACGTGAGATTCTGAAGAGTGAGGTCGGTGGTTCGATCCTCACCTTCATCCCATAAAAAGGAAAAAAAATGGGGAAAATCTCATGTTCAAGAACTTGTAAAACTCACTCACTTAGAAAACACCCAAAAAGGAACGATGACAGCAATGCGATCATTGCATACTGAGTCCAGTACCGAAAAGTCGTAGGTAAAACTTGGATACTCAGAGTCTCATCGGGGTTCCTGACTTACACCGAAGAGATAAGTCAGGTTTAGTGAGGGAGAATGTGGTGGGAATCGAGTTTAAAAGGCTAAAACTCTTGTAGCGTATGTTGATCGACATTTTTAGTCTACTTTCCCTACAGCATCGTGATGGGTTTCCACACATCGTGGGAGGCAACACGCGTTCAAGTGTACCGGAAACAGCAGTTGAGTACAAGCCGCATCTGTCCGCCAGGCAAGCAACAGGTGTACTGCTGCTTGCTGTGCCACGCTACCCACCCACGCGTGCCTCAGACATCACCACAATCCGATGGGATCGGGGTGTGATGGTGTCGGCCACTAAGCCTCGCTACCCTCTTTGTAGCTGCGACTGCGGCATTCTCCAAGCACAGCCACAACTTGTCTCGTGGAGAGGGCAGTCGATATCTGGGAGAGAG
This sequence comes from Saccharina japonica, assembly GCA_008828725.1. Lineage (NCBI taxonomy): Eukaryota > Phaeophyceae > Laminariales > Laminariaceae > Saccharina > Saccharina japonica. The sequence continues at coordinate 75,447 of MEHQ01002289.1, read as the reverse complement.
GTATTTGTTGATGAACGTGGAACACAGGCAGCGAGGAGAACACAACATCTAACGACACCCCTCCGTCGTGTTTTCCGTCGTCCCGACCACTGCCGGGTACAATGCTTCTGCGCTGCGTGCTCCAGTGCGACGAACACCTCCACCACCCGTAATACAGGGGCGGAAGCGAAATATCTCGGACGCGCTTTCGCGTGCGAGTGTACTCCAGTATATGAGAAGCGTCTTCCTCGTGCTGCTGCTGTTGTATTTTTTTTTCACAACTTGCTGTTCAAAAACAATCTCAAAACACTTGGGTCATGATAATAAGGAACTGAAAAACTCCGCGTTTGTTTTTTTGACGTTTTGACGCTCGAGAATTCCTCTAATTTTCAGCTTAAAAGAAAACCCATACTCGTACGTAAGAGATGGCAAAAGAGGGAGGGAGAAAATAAGGGCGAACATAATAAATGGGATGAAAAATACAATAAATACCTGGTAAATAATAAAAAAAAATCGTAAACGTAGGATATCCTACCCGTCCTTCTGGGCCCTTACGCTGTCAGTAGCCTTCACCAGAGCTCTTGACCCACAAATCGTACCAGATAAAGTACCAAATATATTACGGTTTTGGTAGTGGTCCGCGCGTTGTTTTTTCAAATTGTCCAAAACGCGCGGCGAAGCCGCGCACGGGTCGAGCCTTAGCCTGGACTAGGGTTAGGGTTAGGGTTAGGGTTAGGGTTAGNACAGAAATCAGGACAAAAAGAGGTTGTGTAAACATGAGCGGATACTTGTACCTGGTTCTTGGGTCCATGCCAAATTGTCACACGATACGTTTTTTACATGTGGAAGTGTCGTGAGCTTAAGCTTTAGTTTCACCAACCCGCCGGAGAAAAATAAATGGTCCGTTGTGGAATCTGATTACTATGGCCCCCTGTGATAGTCGCATTAGTGGCCACAGAAAAGAACCCTAACTCTATTATTAATAATAGCCCTAACCTACGAACAAGGCATATCAAAAGTCAAGAGGGGGTCGCGGCTACCCTGGTACACCAGTACGTACGTACGTACCTAGGTATCGTATGATATGACAAGAACAAGCAGCAGCTCCGCTTTTCACGGTTTGAGCTGGTAAATCTGCATGTTGTCATTAATATATACATCTGATATCGGTGTCAATGTACAGCAGTAGCTGGTAAATCTGCATGTTATCATAAGTATATATATGATACCGGTGTAAATGTACAGCAGTAGACGACAGCAGCCGTGCTACGTATGATTGTAGTAGGTACAGTAGGTACGGTTTTTGTTTGGTTGTTGTGAAGGCGACAGGGACAGACAGCACCAGTGACCGATGTCAAGGGAGGTATATACCGTTACAAACCGTTACTGCTGCTGTTGTCGATTGCTCCATGCAGAGAAGCGCACCTCGTATGTATAGGGGAGGGGGGGGGGTGGGGGTACTTCATGTTCATGCACGGCCGTAGTCGTTTGACCATAGACCCTCGCATCCCTACAATGCCGGGAAGGAGCATGTCGGGTTTTTCATTTGTGGATTGCCTTAGTCATTCGACCATTGGCCACGCATACCGTTCGAGACGGAGCACCGCTCCTACTCCTAATAGAGACACCTCCAACATGTGGGCGCTCATTTGTTTTGTCTTTCCATGTAGTACATGAACACTATTGTTGTACCTTATCCCCTTCCTGTTTCGCCTTTTGTGCCCCCATCTGCCTCCTATTAATAGGGTAGCGATCACGTGGGGACGGGATAGGGGATACGGTACCCAACGCATGCTCCTCGGAATCTAACTGTTTTATCGTTTTTTGCTGTGTTTTATTTATGTTTGGAATTAAACTATCAATAGGGCTTGACGGAACTGGCGGCACCGTGGGCACTCATTACGGACCCGCCTTCTCTCGGCGGATTCAGCTACAGGTACTTGCACTGTTCTGTGGGACTTCAGGTATTTTCATAATATTAATCGTAAAATAAGGGATATATATCATGCGGTCCTATGTGTGACCCGTAGTATTCGCGATCGAGGAACAATGGATCTCACAGTTCTTTTTTTTTTTTATGCAGTAAAAGAAGATGCAGCCCAGAGATTTGTTGGTATACCGCAAATTTTCCGCGTGTTCTGTTTATCACTCACACTCAATATTGGATTACACTTTGTACCAGGTATACAATATGTAGTATTAACAGTATGTTTCTAGTCGGAGTCCTCACGAATGGCATAATTTATGAAGCCCTTGCTCCGGTAGAGGGTAGAGGTTCCAACTGACGTGGTAGGGTTAACCAATATCGGGGCTGCAAGTTTTCTTCCGTGGAATAATAGGCAAGGAGATATCTCTCCACTTGTTAGGTGGAGAATAGGGAGTGACTCGGTGTGTTATCCCTCGTCCCTACCCGCTCAATCCCTGGGTATCGTTGTCACTATGTACTATGTACGTACTGTGCATGTATCGAGCATCACGGTTAGACAGGAAGAGCCTTGGATGGTGTATGGCTTATGTTCCGATGTACCTGGCACCTCCCATTGGTACAGTAGAATGCATGAATGGCAACGGTCCTACGAAAATCCCCTAATCCTGTCCTCAACACATTTAGCCGTTTCTGTTGCCAGCTTTCCGCTCAGACTAAAACATGCGAACAGCCATATACGAGTAAAAGCATATGTTTTTGGTTACTGCTATTGACAAGCGGCAATCATTTTTAATCCGTGTGATATAATACCATAATGTGTATAATGCAGCCGTTTCTGCTGTGTCGAATTCGTTTTTTTAATCGCCGAAAGTTACGCACGTAACCCTAGAGTCTAGGACTAATCACCTTGCCATGGGCTAGCCTTGTCCTGTCCACGTCAGCGTACCCCTCCCCTGCCCCTATTCCATGTCCCCTGCCACCTCTCTGCAACCCGTCCGCAGGTGTTTTTGTTCCTTCGTGGACCGATTTGCGCCGAACATCTTTACCACGGCCCCCGATAAGGCGCCGGCCAAGGAGGGACAGGGGGCGTTTGTTGTGCTGGAGGTGCACTTGGTTTTGCTGGAGCAGCTCCTGCGATACCACGACCCTTCTCTCGCGGCGCACTTGGAGGACTGCTGCATTTCCGCGGATGCATACGCCACGCCATGGTGAGTGCACAGTGCACAGCATGTTGGTGATGCGTGTTGCCTGTGGTTTGTGTTGGTAGGTTACGAAAATCGTACATAGTGTGATAAGTTTACTCTCTGGTGTTTCCTTTTGTTTTGTTGTTGGATTTGTGTAGTTTTCGGGTGGTTTGGCACCCGTTGGCCCACTCATTGAGTCCGTCGGTAATGGTGTCGTCGGTAGTGGTGTTTGCATAGTGCTGTGCCAAGAAAGCAACAAGCGGGTGTTATTTGTTATCTCGGTTGTGCTGCCACCGTATCAGCTCAGCGCGACCGATCATGGCCGTAATGAGATAAATTGAGAAACAGGAGCGAGGAGAGGTTCAGGTACTTGGGGGGGGAAATTTGGAGTATATTGATGGCTGCAGGGGATTGGCCGCATGGTTGACTGAATAGTTTATTACCGAATTGGCTGACCGAGTCGTTTGCCGACCGGTCGGTCGAAGTGGCAACCGCGAGAACGCCCGAAGAATCTACGAGTAAGGTCGTGGCAGAAAATGACCAGGCGTGGTGGGTGACACTACCGAAGGGGCTCCAATCCAGGCGGGACGAGTATCGCGGGCTGTTTTTTTTCCGGCATCGATGCCGATGCTATCAACTATGACGTGACCTCCCATGGATGTGGCCTTGGAGCATAACTCGTTTATTTTCAGCTCTCTTTTTTTTGCCTCTGCTTCTATTCCGCGTTGGTTTTTCAGCAGTTTTTCGACAAATGCCCCTATTCATGCTGGTGTGCTTCTTGTGGGCGTTCGATTCGCTTTCCTACACCACCATTCCTCCCTCTCAGTGCATCTCTTCATAGCGGGCGTGTATAGCTACCCCCGCGCTTAACCCAGTCCAGTCCAGCGCGAGGTTAAAAACCCGTTTATACATACAATGGACGTAGTCCGAGTCGTCGCCTTTACTGCTCCTTGTTAAAGCACCCTCCACGAAAAATGTTTTGTTTCTGCTGTTTTTGTCCGTCCCTGGGCCCGGTTTTCAGGTTCGTCACGCTTTTCGCGAGGCAAACACCGGTCCCCGTTCTCCTCCACTTGTGGCAACGCCTCATTGAGTACGGAGACCCCGTGCTTCACCAGTTTTTGGCCCTGGCGTGGCTCGTCAGCAACCGCCTCGTGCTGCTGGAAACCTCTCGAGACGAAGTCCCCGCGACGATCACGAGGTTTAAGATGAAGTCCGAGGAGACTGTCGACGTAGTGTTTGGAGCCGCGTTGGCTCTCCGGACATTGACCCCCCGCCGCGTCTGTCACGTGTTGAGAGAGGCGTGCTATGGGGGAGGGGAGGGCGGTGCGCCAGCCGAGCGGGAGGTATCGCACCAGCGCGTTAACCTTAGGGTTTCCATTCTAGAAGACTTGAGGACGGCGGGGATTGTCATGGTCGACGCTGCCCAAGTTGCGGAGATAATCCTGGCAAGCTCTCAGGCCGGCACCGCTGGAAATGGTGGCGGGTCGAGGGGTGGCGGGGAAGCGACTGAGAGCACGGAAGGTTTATCTTGGGGCACGGCCGGAAACGGCGGCCGGTTTGTCCTCCTGGATTGCCGCCCGCAAGGAGCTGCCGCTGCTACTGCTGCAACCTCCTCTGGAACTGCTGAGATGGAAGCAGCGCTTGAAGGTCGGGAGAAGGGCGCCGAAAAAGGCGGGGTGATTTGGCGTCGGATCAAGCCTGAAGATTATCTAGGCGAAAAATCTACAGCTTTAGCGGAACTGTTGAGGGAGGTCTCGGCCCCTGGTCTCGGGGTCCGGGCGGGGGAAGGGAGAGAGTTGTCCGATATCGGGCGTGTTATTGGCCTTGAAGCGAGTGGGCACAGGCCTGTCGACAAGCGCACCGCCGCCGCAGCAGCTGCCGGCAACGGTGGTACCGCCCCTTGTGGGGATGATGCCGATTGTGGTGGTGGTGGTAGTGGTGGTGCCGCGACACACGTGTGTTTCGTCGGCATCGGCAAGCGAGGAGGCAAGGGTGGAGGCGGACGGACCTATGGCGCGGCGGTGGCAGCGATGGGTCCTCCGGAGGGCCGCCTAGCTCTAGCCGCTTCCCGCTCGTGCCTGACGAGCCACGTCTGCGTGCTGGAAGGTGGATTCCCTGCGCTAGAGGCAGCCCTGCGCAAGAGGAGCTCGGAAAGAGGGAACGCGCCCCTGAAGAGCGGGGCGGTAACCCCGCTTGTTTCTGGTGGTGTTGTCGATGCCCCGGCGTCATCAGCGTCTCCACAAGAAGGGGTGGGGTCCGATGCCTCAAGAGTCGGCGGCGGTGTCGAGTCGTTTCCTCGGTCAGGCAGCGAAGGTATTGACTTATGTGACGCGTCATATGTCGCCGTCACTGAGGTTAGTGTAGTCGGGCAGTCGGAGGTGGGGACAGTAGCGGCAGCCGCCGCTGGAGGGTCACCCTCGAGGGAATCGTCTCCATCGTACCCTCTTAAGACGGCAACGTCCGGGTCACTAACGCCAGGAGGGAGTCTAAACGCGTCCGAGGAGAGCGGGGTTCCCTTGCCCCCGCCGCTGGTGACAACTCCCGTCCAAACGCTCGAGAGGAAGATGAGCAGACCCGCTAGTAGTAGCAAGATCAGCGAATCCTTCAGGGCGTATGCCGCAAAGGGCGCGGATGAGATGGGGCGAGGGCTGCGGAGCTTACCGCTGACGGCTAGCAGACCTTTGGAGGTGAGGAGCCGGGGGTGCGTGGCGACGTTTGTCCGCCCCTCATGACTTGTTTACCAGAACATACGGTACGCGACACCACTTAAAGAACTCTTAGTTTGGGCCAGGCTCTTATTCTTTACCAATCTGTCCGGAAATATAATGCACGTGTGTATTCATTTCAGAGACCAAACGGGGATTGCATTCACGGTCAAAGTGTGAGGCAGGGTGTGTCCTACATGAATGTCAGCTTTTTCTTGAAGCAAAATTATTTGTTTATGTTTTGGTGCTAAAGTCGAGCCAACTATAGTAACTCCCGATGTCTCAAGTGCTGCCGTCTCTACTGTACTTGGCGCTGCTATCAGAGGTATTAGTATTCGATCTTGTGCCACTGCTGTGTTTTTGGAATGGCATGAGCGTTGCTATGCGGTTTAATTGTATCACACGCTTGTGCTAGTTGGGGTGCAATGTATGCGTGCATGCCTTCTTGCCTTGCCTTGCCTTGCCTTGCCTTGCGCGATGCGACAAAACAAGTCAGGGGCGTCTCTGCCCACTGCCGTTTCGGCAGTACGTTGAAAATGATGTACGAATGGCCCGGGGGTTGTTGTTGGCTGTAATTTACGGCTGACTGGCGGAAGGAACTGAAACTATCGTATGTAGGTAGTAAGATAAATTTACAGTATCCCACGTACATACGATACAGGGATAGTCCAAACGCATGAAGCAAATTATCTCTCAAAAACGCTGTTGTAAGACCCCAAGTAGATGTGCTTGAACGCGACGACGCTATCAAGACGTGTAGACTATATGGGCCTGGGCACTTGACGGATTTCCTTTGGTCGTCATGCTCGCCCTCTTACTCTCAAACGGCCGTCAATATGATGGGGGCTTCCTCCTCTTTGTGGCGATGATCAGTGATATGCACATATTTTTGTTTGCGGCACTCATAATATTGGCACCGTGCCCTCCTCCGGCCCGCCCTCCTCCCACCCCCTCATTGCCCCCACTCCCGGTCTGAACTATTGATAGGACGCTGCCAGGGTGTGCAACTCCCTTGCGAAAGCGAACGTTAAGGTGCTCGGAGACGGCCACATGGCTCTGTCGCGGTCGATATCACGCCTCGAACAGCTGGACGCCCGGATGAGCGGTACCGCGAGAGGGTTTGCTAGGAACTTTGGCGGGGGTTTACATCGGAGATAAGGGGTTAGGACATGGGCAGCCAGTAGTAACAGCTGCGCGCGTGTGGCCGTTTCAAAACTTTAACTCTGTGGTTGATTGACAACATCGGGTCGTTTTCGGACCTTTTGCTGAGTAGATGTACGTTTTCCTTTCACCCCTCGAGTACCAGACAAGATAAACGAAAATCAATGGTTTGTTCGTTTTGTGATGGAAATGCTGCGTTCAGTCCAGATTCGCCTTGACAGGCGTTACGTAAATCGCAGAAGTGGGATTGTTTTTGTGGCGTCGTGTTGCGGCAAGCAAGACTCGGCTTAAAAACAGTTTACCCTGCGCTTTGGGCGACAAGTTTGTGTCAGTCCGATTGCGTGTTGTAGTGTTAGAAGCGCTATGGACGATGCACCGCATCCAGCTATAATAGCTTTTCGGGCATGCCTCGCGTTTCGACTAACGATAACAATCGTCTCAAGACGTGCGGTCTTTGTTGGTTCACTGAAAGTTCCCGCCGGCACTACCATATATGTGACGCGTGGACTGAAACGTCTGGTGAACATAAACGGGCATCCATACATTAACAATGTGGCTTATATAGGTGAAAACGCTCCTCAACCCATGGTCCAGGGTGTAAAGTTGGAAATGGTCGTACTAATTTTTAGTATAATTCGAAGCAGTATCAGTCAAATCCCGAGCGTTGTGGGGCACTGACTCGCTCCGCGTTTTGTTAGGAAGCGCAACAATATCAACCAAGTAGCTATTAGTGTTAGCAGTAGTAAATCAGTATAATGTATTAGTAACACTACTGTGTAGCTATTGGTGAAGGTTTTTGTAGCCACTCGCCTGCCATATATAAGTGCCACCAGACCGTGTCAAAGCGTTTTAGGTTGCGATCAAAGGTCTACTGTTGCCGCAAACGGTAAGGCCTACAGCAGTGTTACACGTACGTAGCGTTTGTATGTTCGTTTTTTTTGTATTCACGAGACGCGGCATGTCGTCTTTTTTGTTCCACCGACGTACTCTTTGCCGAGCGTATTTATTTGCACCTTGAGGCGTTATAGGTTCGACGAACGATGCTGTTCGCTGTTAGGAGGACTGGCCGGCCGGCAGTCTTATTTTTGGTTGCGGAATAATCTGTTTCCATGTTATATCGCATCGAGCGCGCTTTATATTCCATCCCCTGCCAGTCCCATGTGTACTGTGCTGATACTGAGTGAAAGGTGTCGGCGTATCGGAAACCAAAATGGCCTCAACTTTGGTTTCTTTCATCGGTGTCTTCTAAATCGAGCTCGATATCGATTCGCGTTCGGCATCCATCACTCATGGTTAATTTGGTTCATACTTAAAAGGTAACCATTTCACCGCTGCGAATGTTTTCGACTCAAGTGCCAAGTAAGTAGCTTGGCACCACAGTGTGGGGTGCAGTTGCCAACGACTTTACGATGCATGCATGTTTTATCCCTTCATCACGTTTATTTTCTATTGGCGGATAGGTTTCTTTAGTTTCTCAGTTTTCCTTTTCGTTCCTTCGCGGCGTCGCAGCCTAGCTGTTTAGAAGTGTGGGAGTGGATTTTGAGGAGCCATAGCTCGACTCATCGTGTTCTATTGTACATGTAGTTCGTGGAACCTGTATTTCCCCGAATCTCCCGTATGTCTGCATATTATTATACGGGTATTCAGGGTGGGCTGTTGTTATGGTATTCTTGCTCTGGAAGAAGACCAGTGAAACCCTAGGAATAGACTTCCGGAACGGATGACGTTAAGCTGCTCTTCTACATGTTATCTGATGTAAGCAACCTGTGCACGTGAGTATCAAGGAGGGCCTGCCCAATAAGCATCCCTGTGAGGGGGTGGATATATTTACGTATGTCTCATATTATAGCCTTACACCCACCATCCACCACTCTCCAGGGCCTTCGGAGCCAGCCGCGTGCTCGTCATCTTCCTCGGGGTCAATAATTGGGGTCAGATAATCAAGGCAACGTGCCCTTCATTTTTCTTCAAAATTAGTGGTTTGAGATTTAGTCAAGACAGAAACCTCATCGTAAACTCTCTTTCCAGGTAGGGACTACTGTTGGATCGAGGTCAACAAGCCGTCAGGCCTCAAGAAGACGGATGCACCTGCGACGTCACCTTGCTGTTGTTCGCACTTCTACCAACAAATTTATGCTCGTCGGATCTTCGGAATCCTCAGATCTCCAGTTTTTAGATTCATGCTGCAGGATGTAGACTGTGCTGTGCACAGCATAAAAAAGCAGCAGTCAGTACTACGGTAGTTGATTGACGAAGCATCAAACGTGTTCGTTCGCGGACGATATGGATACACGACGTGACACATGACAGGCGGATAGGACGGTTGGCACAGATTGTAGATCGTTTGGCTTTGTTTTTTTCATCCTTGGGTGGGACTTACAAGTGCCAGTTGATGCGTTTTGCGTTTTTTGCGTCCGTTTCTGGTCTCCCACAGCATAGATACAGTAGTAGCAGTACAAAGGCTCCCCCCGACGGGGGCACTCCTTCTTACCCCTGCTACTGCTGCTCTTTCAGCTTCCGAATGTTTGATCCCTGCTCATACCAATAGGCTCTCCGCTATGGACTGATTCGGACGAGTCCCTTCGCTTCGTGGTACTAAAAATCCTGGCGCACGGTGCTGCAACAACTCCCCTACCCGACGCATAACTATCGTCGGTGCATAACGGGCATTCCGGCCACGGCCTGGTATATACATACCCGGTACAGCGTGCACCTTCCCTATTCCCTACCAGGTATACCGGACGCTCTGATCCTTCTCAACGCTCCGTCGCTGTAACACCCCCTCCTGATATTGGCCTAATCCCCTGTTTTTGACCTAGAAGTGCTTCCTAGACCGAGAATCGTGAACAATCAGCAGCCCGATCCAAGATCCACGAAGATCGTCGAACAACCCATAACATCCCCTGTACCCTGATCAAATACCGCAAATATATTAAGGGCAACTCCCGAAAAAAAAAAATGTGTGCAATATATAACAACCAATGAGGATGAACATCCTCATTGATAACAACAGCAACAGCAACAGCCGTACTCTACGTCCGGCTCGTTAACATGTGGGTGGAAGCTTGGCTTGCACTTGGTTCTCTCTGCCTCGTTGTAGCCCATGCTGCTGGTTTCGAGGCCAACCGTGCGGGCTGGTTTCCGAACGTGCGTCTCATCTCAAGACACTCTGACGAAGCTCTCAAAGGTATGATACGATCTACTACAGCTGCGTACTGCTGTTGTACCACGGGTGCTATGATATGACATGATGCATGGTGCAACACACAACTCAACACGAGAACCTTATCAATGCAGCGTCAGGCTTCGGTTTGCTTAGCTGTCTCTGTTGCTGGAAGTTGGCAGCCACGGATGGGATCGTGCTCAGGCTTCGCCTGTCCCAGAATCCTGTGGTAGGAGGTCATGATTGGTGTCCAAAAAGGTCAACGTAGTTGAAGTATGCTTGTACTAGATTATTATCATACTGCTTGCAACAAGCAGTGTACACTCGTATTCGTACTGCTCTGTTTCCACTACTGCTGTACCTATTGTTAGTACAGTACTCTCGTAGGGGTCCAATATATGGAACCAAGACATGGTTACGTGGGGAGTTCTAAATATTGGAACAACAGAGTAGGTGTAACAAGGCTGCCCATCCCCTTAGTCTGTTTGGGGGGAAAGACCTCGAAATATATGCTACGGAGTGAAAGGGGAGGGATACACGACAACGGAGATGTAATGGCGATGCTCCGCCGACATAGCAGCAGCCACCCTCGTTTTGGCAGACACGCCGATACAAGACCTCCCATGCATGCGCCCCGGACAGCTCGGCGCGGCGCCGCCTATCGACCTTCAGCGTGTGTTCCTGAAAAGGAACCCGCGCAGACACCCGGGGGGGGGTGGACCGCTATGAAGCGGCGGAGCTGCTCAGGGACTTCGTCCCCCAGACGACACAGACAGAGAAAGGCGTACTCCTGAGGGAACCAGAAGCAGCAGAAGCGGACGCCGAGGGGGCCCTCGAGTTTAAACGTGCCGAAGGAACGCGAGTGATGGTAGAGGCGGCGTTGTGCGCCAGAGCGGGAACCCTACTTAAGACCAACGAGGTAGTGTAAGACCAACGAGGTAGTAAGTACACTACCTCCTTGGTCTTAAGTAGGGTTCCCGCTCTGACGCACAACGCCATCTCTACCAGAACTCGCGTTCCTTCGGCACGTTTAAACTCGAGGGCCCCCTCGGCGTCCGCTGCTGCTGCTTCTGCTTCTCTCAGAAGTACGCCCTTCTCTGTCAATACACAATACACTATATATGCATTCCTTCCGAGTGGGAGGAGCGGTAAGTCGTCCACTTGCGGGCATGACGGTAGCAGACAGCATGTCTCTGGTGGGGTGGAAGTCTGCCGGGGCCGCCGAGCGGTATGCCGGTCGCCCCGGTGGTCTAACTGGTAGCCACGAAGCCTTTTCGGCCGGATGTCGAGGGTTCGATTCTCCCCATGGAGGTTTTTATTCTCAAATGACACCGACTGTCGAGAGCGCATATTATAGCGTGGGTAAGCAAAATTCGACGAGAGTTGACGAGGGAAGAAAGTGCTGAAATCTTCTCGCGATAAAAATGCAAGGCAAGAACCGTAGTGGGGGAGGAGGGAGAGGAGTCTACTTTGTGACCCCGGATCTGAGTTACGACTAGGGAGGGAGAAAGACGGAAGTGCGAAGATAATAAATAGGATGGACAAAAAAAGAAAAATCGGGGCCACCCCAGCCATCCACAGAGAGAAACGGAAGCGGGAGCATTACGAACAGGCGTACATGAACGCGAACGAATTATCCACATTGCCAAAGTTCGCAAAACTGTACGCAGCCTTCCCGCAAGTGGACCCCTAAGGTCTTGTAGCTTTGTAAAAGCATGGGTGTTCAAGCCCAGGAGAACACTGGAGCGCGAGATACATGAGGCACCAGACGAGCTAGGCGATAATAACAAGAACAACAACAAGAAGTGCAACAATTTTGAAGGCCGAAAGTATGGGTGGTATCACAAGTAGCGACTGGAGGCCTCATTCCAACCCAATACTTACATAATGGCAGAACATATCAGTACTCTGGGGGTCCAATATATGGAACCAAGACACGGTTAGTTCTAAATATTGGAACAACAGAGTAGATGTAACAAGGCTGCCCATCCCCTCAGTCTGCTTGGGGTTAAAGGCCTCGAAATATATACTACGGAATGGATCGAGGAGGGATACAAAAAACGGACCATCCCACCCTCCCAGCGTGAAAATATAGTAAGCTGTATTTATGTCATTGGAATCCAGGTTGTACCCTCCCACGGGCACGTGACACGATGCGCGTAGGGGGTAAGAGGGTGATAGTCCGGGGTGAGAGTCACCAGCAGCGGCTGGAGGCCTCATTCCAACCCAATACTTACATATGCTCGCAACGAGTCGAATATGAAGTGTTTATTCGAATACGGCGGGGGTCTAACTGTTATAGCGCTCGTGGTGGCGTCGCTGTAGAGGGAACCTAACCTCGCCTCTACTGTACCATATACCCTCGTATATACTCGAGGTAACTTGTTTTCGATGCCTGTTTTCTACGAGTACTTGTACAGCTGTACGAGTATAATACGTCGGACGTACATCAGCAGTAGAGCATACAGCAGTAGTAGTACGAGTTATACCGCAGGTGCGACGTAGTCGCGAGTCTTTCCGCCAGGAAGCCAGCGAGATGGTCGGATGATCGTACTCACTGCGAACTGCAAACTGACCACTCTACTGCTTCACGCGCCTTGAGCTTCACGTGTCGTTCCTATCAGCATATGTAGGTGCTGACCACTGACTGTCATGACTGCAGCTACGCAATGTATCATGAGCAATAGTAGTTGTTCATCACGTCGCAAGTACAACAGTAGTGCATACCTGGGCGCATGCTACGGTAGAGGTGCACCATGTTATTAATAATAAGGTTTAGCCTTCTGAGGGGGGTCACTTGAGGAGCTCTATACTAATAGCAAGTCAAAAACTGATTTGGGATGGAAATAAATGTGCTACCCGATGAATAATCCCATGGCGAAAGCATGGAATGAAAAAATATTGCGAGACAGAATGAAATTCCGACGATTTGGGTACAATCCACTCTAATTCTAAGTAATTTGTCCCCAAAACGGGACTCCAGTCCTAAAAAGGTTAAGAAGCCTTTCATAGCCTTTCATAGCCTTCCATAGCCTTTCATAGCCTTTCATAGGTCATTCAGAAAACGTTTCAGCCAAAAAAAGGTACACCACCTCTATCGTACAGCAGTAGTAGTAGTACCACAAGGTACGACGTAGTCACGAGTCTCTCCACCAGGAAGCTATTAATAGTGAGATGGTCGGATGCTCGTACACAATATAAGCTGCAACTGTCTACTCTACTGCTTCACGCGCCTTGAGCTTAACGTGTTGTTCTTATCAGCATATGTATGTATATATGTGCTGACTACTGACTGTTATGATGTTTTTATGACTGCTGTATGTACAGCTACGCAAAAATACCAGGAGCAATAGTAGTTGTTCATAGTAACGGCGTCTACAGACTCCCCGCGTCTTTACAGACTACGGACGCCCCACGGTTCTCGACTTGAACGATTATCGTCACCGGCAGACATGCTCGCTGTGACATCACTACTCTTGTCGCTGCTATCGTACGTACTTGGCATGATATACCCGGTACCAGGTATGCCGGTATTGCTATGCTTGCCGCGCCGTATAACACCAGTACTTATAAGTGTACCATGTATATGATACTGGTACGTGCTGCTGCAACACCTCCCTCCTTGCCTTTTTATTTACTATTTATTACCGGTACTCGTAGTTTACCCCCCCCCCCCCGCCCCTCGTTTCGATCTCTTGCCGTACCAGTATATCATAACCTCCTATTGACCTACTGTCAACTTCGTACTTATGGTAAATAAACATATGTAGAATAATGCATGAGGTTTGCTGCGTCGGAGCTCGAAATGTGTTTTGAATACCAGGTTTCGAGCCGTTTTCAAGCTTCCTCGCGACGAGATCCTCCTCTCGGTCCGCTTTCTCCTCGTCGTGCCTCACCTTGCTCGTCTGCCCCGACTCCGCCGGGTGTGGCCTCGGCCGTGCTCACGCCGTGTCTAACGGGGGGTGCTCACTATGTGTGTCTGTCAGGGTACTTGTCGAAGATCGCTAACGCGCCGTTCAACCATGATCACGTGGGCGTCACCACTCCACAACAGCCACCTGCTGCCCGCATCGTTCCCGACGGCTTCAGGGTCAACGCGCGACGGCAGCTGTTGGGGACTGGAGACAAGGCGAGGGGGAATGCAGCAATGTGTTGTTGATGTCAGTGCGTGCGGCTTCGGCACCTACTTGTAGGACGAAATCTTGCTCGCATCTCGCCATCTTCAGGTTAAAAAAATAAATCGATTGCGCCCATCCATCTTCCATGAGATGGCTTTGCTTGCATCCACCATCAGATATGGTGGTTTGCATCACCCCTGGTTAAAGATGACTTACGTAGTTGCATGCTGCGTTGCTTCGTTGCCTCACAGCCCGTACTCTGATCGTGTGACACCCGTGTTTGTTATTCCATGACGTTTTTACAGATTGTTTTGCGAAACGCGATTGGTTTCGCGACGGTAGAAACGAAGACATGCCCGCCGCCAACTTCCGAGCCGATCGACCATCGATTGCTGCCCCCCCCCCCATGCCCACGTTGTATCATGGGGGTTCAATTTGAGTTTGCGAGTGTCTTGGAGCACGAATACCGCTGTACACTGTACGCTCTCGTTGACGTCATTTTATATTTTACCCGCAGGTTTACAAGCGAGCGGTGCAAGGGGGACTTCGGGACCTTGACGTGGTAAACCGGCTGTCTTGGGCTCAAGTCGTCGTCGAGGACCCAGGCAAGCGGGTGACCTAGCTGCAGTGCAGCAACGCCTTGTCTGTCTCTCTTTGCTATTGATCTGAGCCCGTGTTCGGAACCGGGTCTGCAGCGATGCTGGCCCCGGGATCCTGCTGAGTTCAGGGGTGTAGGCGTGGTGCTGTGGATTATTCGTTTCCTCGGGGCGACATCATAATTCGCCTTGACCTCGTGATGAACAGCCGCCACAAGCAACATGAAGACATAAACCAAACACTTTGAACCGAACCCGACCCCTCGGCGTTCCTTTGTTGCAGACTCGAGGCGTTGGAAAAAGGGGATGGGTCTGCTCACGGTGGCGAAGTGCTACGGCCTCATTTGGTCTGCAAACCCCTGTCGGCTTGTCCACGCCCACTGGGACAAAACACTCCCCCGTACGGTGGTGAGAGGATGGTGTATGCGCGCGAATCTCGCCCGTCGAAGGCCCTTTTGTCGTTTTTACACGATTCGATTATCCATGGCAGGCTTCGCTGGGGGGTTGTTTGCTGTTTTTCGTAGATTGTGACCACATGAACATACTCTATCGTTTACCCCCGTGGACGTAAATGTAAGGACTGTTTGGTTTTTCATATGTACACCACCACGATACCTTATATTTGCGTCCAGATTGGGGTCTCTCTTGATCCCTTAAGGGCCGCAGTGTCGTTTCGGAGACAAATCGCTTGGGAAATAGAGTTTGATGTATGCACTTCTGTACTGAGGGTTAAGAAAAACAGTCAGGACGGACGCTATTGCTCTAGTAGTAGGCGTGTTGGAGGCCATTGGGTAGAAATAACGGCTTGGTGTGAAGACAACCCACAAAACACGCGCTTCTCTGCCCTTGCTTGGGAAGCCGTGATCCCGCCCCGACCGCAAGAATTGCCTGCCGCGCAGATCAAGATCCCCCGTAACTCGCTCTTTCCACAGAGATAATATCATAACATGGCACGTGCTATCGCACTATCTATCATAGGGAAAGGGGAAATACTCCAGCGTGGGTTTCTCCACCGTGGTTGGGCATCTCATGGAGGGGGAGGAGCGGTTTAGCGTCGAGTTTCGAGACCAAGACTCAACGGTGTGGCTGGACCTTTTCTCGGTGTCGAGGGGGCACGGGATCCTGGGAAAGGTAGGGTTGACATATATGTGCGACGTGTGCTTCTGTAGTTGGGCAGGTTCATGATAACCTTGGCTTTATTTTGATCGTTGGTCGGCACGATGTAGTGTTCGTTTGTGAAGCATTAGACTAACAATAGTAGCATGCGGCAAGTGTGGAAGGTACGTATTTCCTGCTCTGTTTTCGTCTTTGCATCGAAATCGAAGCCCGCCAGGCAAGATGCATCCTTGGTAACCCCCCCCAGTCGTCTTACGAGCTGACCGTTATGATCCCATTGACATACATACATATGAAGTACAAGGATTATGGTCCCAATACCATACATTTGTTATGTGTTATGGTCCCAATGCCATACATTTGTTATGGCACTCATGTGTACATGTGATGTGGCCCCAATACCATACATTTGTTACGGCACCCATGTGCGCATGTCGTCGGCATCTAATTCGCCGCCTCATTTTTTCCAGTATGGCCAGTGCCAGTATGGCCAGTGCCAGTATGGCCAGTGCCAGTGTGGCGGTGAGGGTCTCCGTCGGGGAGTTGTATGGTAAAAGTCGCATCCAAGTTGAACTACTGAGCTGCCCCGTCGTGTTCGATTCTGGCGGTGCTTGGCGACTCACTCACTACTACACGACACGTATGATATGTATGATATTTTAGATGTGGACGTGTGGTGAGCTTAC
Source organism: Saccharina japonica (assembly GCA_008828725.1). Lineage (NCBI taxonomy): Eukaryota > Phaeophyceae > Laminariales > Laminariaceae > Saccharina > Saccharina japonica. Next base: position 58,812 of record MEHQ01002289.1, on the reverse strand, counting down.
GCTTGAGATTAAGTTTTACCAATCCACTGGAGGATAAAAGAGAACAAAAAACTGCTTTACTGCACAATACGTACCTATTAATAGTACTACTGTATCCAGGAGCGGATGGCCCACATCTCCCCCACTATGTTTTGTTTTTTGACGTTTCGATTGCCTCTCGTCCCTGCTCTTGATGCGCGCTACCCCACCCTATGATAGTTGTCTATGCCGCTCATTCGGCCGATACAGAGGGCGTTTTTTGCGGAGCAATGCCGGCAGATGCTCAGACTGGTCGAGGAGGAGGAGAAAGAGGAGAAGGGCAAAGCACGCAAATGAGTGTTTGAAAATGTTTGAAGGACTTGGCGGGGCGATGCTTCTTACACCTACCTACCTCTGATGGTCACGCGCACCAACATATGATACATACGTACCGGTTTATTTATTTTTGATGTGTTGCGGCTTGTCTATAGGGCTCTGCTCTGTACAGCGTACCAGGTACGTCAGGGAACGAGAAAAGTTTGGAAACCCTGACCCCGTGTCACGGCTGCCCCAAGCCCGAAGTACGATATTTCGGTCCTACTCGTATTCTGCAATACGATGGTCAGTACGCGTGGACCGCTCGTTCGCTAGAAAAGATGCTACCATTGGGCGACCGGTCTTAATATACTAGTTTTAGCGTATGGGGCGGTCAGTCAAGGCTTCAAACCGCGGTCTCGTCAGGCCTTTTGGGTCTTAATATACTAGTTGTAGTGTATTGGGCGGTCAGTCAAGGCGTCAAACCGCGGTTTCATCAAGACATATTTTGAGTCTTAATATACTAGTTTTAGTGTAGGCGGCCGTCAGTCAAGGCGTCAAAGCGAGGTCTCGTCCGGTCTATTTTGGTCTTAATATACTACTTTTAGTGTAGGGGCCGTCAGTCAAGGCGTCAAACCACGGTTTCATCAAGGCATAATTTGGTTTTAGTATACCAGTTATAGCGTGTAGGGGGCCGTCAGTCAAGGCGTCAAACGCGATCTCGTCAGGCCCCTTTTGGTCCTAATATACTAGTTTTAGTGTAGCAGGCGGTCAATCCAGGCGTCAAACCACGGTTTCATCAAGGCATATTTTGGTCTTAATATACTAGTTTTAGCGTAGGGGGCGGCCATTCAAGGCGTCAAACCGTGGTCTCGTCAGACCCCTTTTGGTCTAAATGTACCATTTTCAGTGTTGGGGCGGTCAATCAAGGCGTCAAACCGCGATCTCCTAGGTGTGACAGCTGGTAGAATGTTTTTTTTTTTTATTTTGTTCATTCCGTACGTCTGAAGTGCGAGAGGGTACATAAGTATAATACGACTACGTATCATTTATTAATAGTACGAACAGGGACGAACACGTGTGGAGGGTCTTATGTGCGGGGGTGAAATATATTCAGGACGGCGGCAAAGTTAAGTTTATTATCGGCTGCCCGCGGTGGTTCTATGGCATCAGAACGGCCTGAACTAACAATACTTGAGGGGGCCCTTCGGTCAAAAAATATAAGAGCAAATAAAAAACAGATCCGTTTTTTGTTTATCAATTGCAATACTCTTTCTGGTATAAATTCCACAATTTCATGACTCCTACGGAAAACGACATGTCTCCAGTTCTAATGCTCAGAATTGCGACCGATGAGTAGTTTTAGAGCACCGAATAGGTCATGGTAAACATTTGTGTCTCAGGAGGCGTATCGATCAGACGCCTTGTTCACCACGAAAGGTGCATTCTGCACTTTACTCGAAACCGACTCGCCATACCCCTGGTACCCAAGATGAATTAAAAAAATGGCAGTTTCTCCGCCTGCTGATACTATTTTAACTCAGATTTTCGACGACAACGCCGAGCACTATTAATAGTGGGTGAACCTACCTGGGCCTCTAGTTCGACCGTCCGTAGCGTCCTACGTGGCCACAGCAGAGTTTAGATACCAAACAGGAGTTCCGAAAAGATCAAAATCTTGCTGCGGAGCACTTTCGTTTCGTGATGAAAACACAGCCATGCTTGCCCTCCCTTGCAGATCCAAGAGCCCCAATACCTCCTACAGACTATAACGAACAAGATATACGTTGGTCGGTCGCAGATCTGAGCATTAGAACTGGAGCTATGCCGTAAGGAGTACTGATATGGTGCTATTATACCAGAACTAGTATTACTGCTGTAAAAAAAACGAAACATAAATATTTTTCGAAACTCAAGTACTCTTGTTTTTTCATGACCGAAGGGGCCACTTCTTCATTGAATGGCGGCGTTTGTCACAGCTAGTTGCCTCGTGAAAAATCGCCGTCAATGGTTAGGAAATAGGAGGCGTTTCGGTGCCTCGTCGAGCCAGCCGTATCTACAAGGTTTGGGAATACGAAATGCACAGATTTAGCGAGAGTTGAAGAAATTCCAAAGACATTCGGCTATTTTGAGGATTTCGGCCTCCTTTTTATGGACCCCCGCTATGACAACGGCTGCCTTGACTTTTATATCTGTCTGACATATCCGGCTGTACCACTGCTTCATGTACGTACCATACGGCAAATACCGGTTATGAAGTACATATATGTGGGTGCCATGCTCTCGACCCAACCGTCGCATGGATATGTCCTGCGTCGGTTCCACCATTCGTCGAGGTCATAGATATCTGTATCTTATTGTACTACTGTGGTCGTTCGTATTCCAAGACTACTTGCCGTGTTCGGCAGCCCATATGTTGTCCCGTGCACAAGTAATGGCTGACGACACCCAAGGTCTTCGAATACGCAGCAAGGGCAGCCTCCCTTGATCACACTCTTCGTATCGTTCATCCGGCTTGTCGTCAAGCCTGGATGCTCCAACAACCTGGCGTCTACTCGACGCTACACAGACAAGAAAGGAAAGTGCCACAGGCTCAAGCAGAACCTGAGCCCTGTACTCATATTGGCGTCGACGACAGGACCGTGGTTTTCACTACGCAAGGGGTGACATGATAAGAGAAACAAGTGCGAAGTCTATACATCAACTACTGCCGTACAATGCCTTTGAATGGTAGAAAGCCGGAAAGCCTATCACCCTTCAGAATGTTCGAAAAGTGTACTGGGTTCTCCAGTATTTCACTTTCAAACATTGGGGGGCGATGTGGGTGCCATGCTCTCGACCCAACCGTCGCATGGATATGTCCGGCGTCGGTTCCACCATTCGTCGAGGTCATAGATATCTATCTGTATCTTATTGTACTACTGTAGTCGTTCGTATTCCAAGACTATACTTGCCGTGTTCGGCAGCCCATATGTTGTCCCGTGCACAAGTAATGGCTGACGACACCCAAGGTCTTCGAATACGCAGAAAGGAAGGGCAGCCCCCCTTGCTCACACTCTTCGTATCGTTCATCCGGCCTGTCGTCAAGCCTGGATGCTCCAACAACCTGGCGTCTACTCGACGCTACACAGACAAGAAAGGAAAGTGCAACAACAGGCTCAAGCAGAACCTGAGCCCTGTACTCATATATATACGTACATCTATTTTTGAGAGCGCGATCGGGTTCGCGCAGCCCTTATGGCACTGCCGTGGGGTGAACTGTGCACGCTAAATACCTACCCGAGACTCATTCTATAACACGATGATAGGGGTATATAGCCCTTTTTGGCCGACTTATTTGTGACTGACTATTACCGACTACCAGGTATGTTACTATCAGAAACTACCCAATAAGCCATTTGCCTCACCAAGGCATGCCTTCTCCCATTATTTGTGTTGCACAATAGTTTTCGTTTTTAGCACTTACGTATACGTATATAGGGTGTAGAGGCCATAGGGTTGCTCATCGGTTTAACCCTATTAATACTACGAGGTAGTACACGTTTCTTGAAAGTCAGTTTTGGGTACGTAGGTTTTGAGCTCCAGTGGGGTTGGAGCTTAAAAAAAATGAGGTGCTACGTACCCTTATATATAGTAGTAGCAGATGTATATGTCCTCCCACACGGCTTGATTAGCTGCTGTGGCACATTGTCTGTGTACGTCTGTGTATCTGGTGCGCTCCTTTTCTCTTGCGAGTCCATGTACGACCTATGTACTAGGCGTAGGATACTGGACCACAAGCAGCATTGCCTAGGTAGCCAGGAGGAGATTCGAAAACAAAAAAGAGTTTTGGAAGGTGCTTGCATCCACGAAACGATCAATAGGATAGAACAAAATAAAACCTTTCAGGCGCGACTATGGAAGGGTACAGAGTACAGAGAGTCTTGTCGGTCCAGGCCCACGTACACGTTAAGCATGTAGCAGATATAGACGAAAACAACAAATGTGGACGCAACCAGCCGACTGGATAATAAGTGAAACTCTGTTGGCCGTGACGTGTCCGTTTTCATCCACGGCATTGAGAGTACTTTTAACAATGTATTTGATTATCTATTGGTGCAAAATTGTCGTTTTACAACAATGTGCACGGTTATACCACCCTCCCTTCTATCGACTGCTATGATATCTATCATACGGGACTGGGAACTGCGCGCGCTCTACCGTGTATCTCGCTCAACTGCTGTGATCCTGCCAAACGAAAGCTGCACCACAAATCCCTCTGATCGATAGAGCCAAAAAACGTTTGTACCGACGGAGTCAGACTCCTCCCGCTTCGAAGGAGCACCCTGTGAATTGGTGGGGCACATTCGACTCCCTGAGCCATGTATCATACATACATGCACAATAATCGCGCCACGTCCCTGCCACAATAATCTCGCTTTTCTCTCGCTTTTTCTCCCAACAACAAAAAATAAACCCCCAGGGGATAGGATGACCACGATAAAAAAAAAACGATCACGTTACGCCGAAGCGCCACGCAACGAGTGGCACCCACCCACGAACGCCAAAGACCAGCGCACACTTAACCACCCCCCCCCCCCCCCCCCCGCGCGCCCACCTAAGACCTCAACAATGCAACGCCTGCGCTACCAACGTGACGTGTACGGCCGCAGATGAAATCCTGTGCCCTTCCTGCCCCCCACCCCCGTTCTTAGCAGGATACCGCTCACCCTCCGTGCGACTCGCCCAATACCTTACGGCGCTTCGCGCTTGGTGCTACTAGCAATGTCTGCCTGGTTGGTGAAAACACAACGTGCTCCGTCCCGGCATTGTAGGGATGCGAGGGTCTATGGTCATACGACTACGGCCGTGCACGACATGAGTACACCCCCGTCCCCCCCGCCCCCAGCCCGCCCGCGCTCCCTCCCGCCTCGTGGCATTACGGCCGGATCCCGCGCGCCGCTGCTATACCACCGTATCACAGATGGTACCGATCCCATCGCTACTTTTCTCCGTCCAAGGAACCTAATCCCACCCCCACGGCTCTCGGTATCCCTTCCCCCGGCGATGCAATTGACTATGTAGTCCGATGAAGCTGCGCCAAGGCTGACTAAACAAAGTACGATTAAAATCAGAGACAATAACACCAACCATATAAGATACCCGCCGGCGCATTGGAACACATCCTTGGCTGCCATACATCCGATATTCCTAGGCGCATTGTATCCTTCCTGCTGTAGGGGTTAGGAGACCGCAACGCCTCGAGGTACTTGAGAAACCCACGACGATTTGCACCACCAGCGTCCAACTTGACCCTACGACGAAGTGCCTCACCGATGCCACCTTCAGAGAGGCGTACACCGGAAGAGGAGAGACAGACCAGCATGAATCTGACACGCCATTCCAATCGCCTACTGATCCCAGCGCTACAAAACGGCTCGCTCATCGCCCACGTTCGCCCGCCACGTTATACCGGAACATTCCGGTGACCTACCGGTACACCTCGGCAACATGGCGGTACATTTCGGTGATATGTCGGCACATTCCGATGAACTGCCGGCACATTTCGGCGATATAACGGAACATTTCGGTGACCCGTCGAAACATTTCTATGACCTGCCGAAACATTTCGGTGACTTTCCGGCATAGCTCGGCTACCCTTCGGCACATCTCAGCACGACAGATAAACTCATCAAACGGCGCCGTGGGCCATCATAGCCCTGCCAACACGCAGGAAACCCGCGATGATACACCCCCTCTCTAGGTTCCCCTGCATATTGAACTCCCTCGCCACCGATGCCGAGACCTCGTAAACTTCGTCCATCTGCAGAGGCGTACACCCAGTCGGGAAAGGAGGGTGGGGTTGGGGGGTATGAGTTGTCTGATTTCGTCTCACGTGTGTACTGCTACGACCTATTCGAAAGTTAGGGCTAGGGTTGGCGGGCCAGATAGACCTTTCCATCCGTAAAATACTGCGATTCTCTTGCAGTCGAACCTCAAGAACATGTTATCCGCCAATCAGAGCGTTGCATCACGGGACACCAGTTTCTTGTAATCTACCGAAAAGTCATATAGCCGGGCCGGACTGTATACCGCGCTGCTGTTAACATGGCAACATCGCGCGCATGCATTGCATCGTACTTGAAAAACACACGTATGTACGTACGGAAGCCACCGAGGCTCTCTCGAGCGTGCCTCCCCGTTGCCTAGAGCACCACATCCAAGACGTCTACATCCCGTTTACACCCCAGAGGAAGAGTTTGGGCCGAATGCTTCAGATGTGTAAGATTGAACGTATGAAGTCTGGGGTTTGTGGAGCAGGATTGGATTTGAACATACATGGAAGGCATGTTTGGTTAGGGGACACATACAAATACGAGATAGAGCGAATATGGTTGAAGTTGGACTCCCTATTCCGAAGATACCAAGACACGGCTATACAACATGTAGTCCGCATGGACCCTAAATGCTCAACGACACCACCCAAAAGTCCAACAACACCACCAGCCAAACGCACAACAGTCCACACCATCCAGATGTCCAACATCATCCAAACGCCCAGTAACTCAATCGAAATGCCCATGCCCAACAATACACAATTCAAACGCCCAACAACGTCCAAACGCTCAACAGTAACCATCCAAATGTCCGACAACACAATCCAAACGCGCAACAGCACACCAGCCAGATGTCCAGCATCATCATCCAAGCGCCCAGTAACTCAATCTAAAAGCCCAAAACACACCATCTAAACGCCCAACAGCATCCACATGCTCCACAGAAACCACCCAAATGCCTGGCACCATAATAACACTCAACACACATCAGAAAAAAAATACCATAAAAATGTCCAACAAGACCCAAATGCCCAGTAACGCCATGACAGCATCCAAAGGCTCAGAGAAAAACGACAGTCACCTTCTTTTCTAGGCGCTCGTCCATGGTCTCTCCGGGCCTAAGAGGGTTCCGGTTGATCTCTCGCCCTCCACCAAGCGCTGCGCCGATCATGGTGCCACGGTAAGGCACGTGGAAGACTCCCTTCTTCTTGAGAACCTGAGACACGTTGCAAAAAACACAAAACAATGTTTAAGGCAAGCAAGCGTCACCGGAAAAGGAGGTCGGAAGGGGGGAGGGGAGAGAGGGAGGGAGGGAGGGAGGGAGCGAGGGGGGGGGGTACTTCATTTCCATGCATGGCCGTAGTCGTATGGCCATTAGACCATCGCTCCCTACAATGCCGGGACGGAGCGTGCCGGGTTTTCACCGACCAGGCAGACATTGCTAGCACCAAGCGCGAAGGAGGGAGGGTGGGGGGGAGAGAGAGAGAGAAGGAGGGAGGGATGGGGGAAGGAGGAAGAAGGAGGAAGGGAAGGCGTATCAATATTATTGCCCTACTTGTAGCGATGGCCAGACGCCAAATAGCTGTAAAAGACGAGCCTTAGCCCCGCCGGCGTCAACCTCACGATTTGTTCACCTTGGACGAACGGCGAATGACCCCTGTGTAGCTGTAGCTGAACAGACCCACCTTTGAACGAAACGGATTGTCTGGACGGCAGTTTACCCGAAATGTCCAACATTGACCAAAAACCACCACTTCTCGGCGAAAAGGCAAAACAGCACAGCCAACAACACGCCCTGAGGTCATACTACTACGACTATCGCCCCTTCCTTTCCCCAGCACACACGAACCGTGCCCGCACCATCTCACGGCGGAGAATAAGATAGTAAGATAGCACTCTTAATAGGCGACCCAAGCGAACACATGCCGCCCACCAACGAAACGTCCATCGCAGCATGTCATAACGGCAGGTTAGGATCTACAATAGACGATCTACTGTAGATGATATTTCTGATACATCTGAATTTTCTGATATATCTGATATATCTGATACTTCTGATATTTCTGCCGTTTCTGATATATCTGATCTATCTGATCTATCTTATTTATCTGATCTATCTGATCTATCTGATCTATCGGATACATGTGGACTATCTGATCTATCTGATCGATCTGATATAGATGATCTATCTGATATATCTGATCTATGTAATCTATCCGATCTATGTGATCTATGTAATCTATCTGATCTATGTGACCTATCTGATCTATCTGATTCTTATGTCTGATCGATCTGACCTATCTGGTCTATCTGAACTATCTGATCTATCTGATCTATCTGATCTATCTGATCTATCTGATCTATCTGATCTATCTGATATATATATATATATCTGTAGATCATCTGTAGATCATCTGTCCGGCGTGTGAAAGGTTTCACAGCAGCACCGTGCACACGCGAACGCACGCATGCGCCGTGTTATACCTCGGAAGCAGCAGACGAGACCGGGCGGTAGCCACCGTCGACGACCGTCTTGCAACCGCTGGCGGCGATCAAGGCCGCCCCCTCGGCCGTGAGCTCGTTGGGCTTGGAGCAGAGGAACACCACGTCACACGGGGCGTCGAAGATGGAAGCGGGCTCGTTGTACTTCGCCGTTGGGGAAGCCACGATGTACCTGTCACATCAAGACGAAGGCCGAGGGAGGAGGGGAAGGGGAAGGGGAAGGGGAAAGGGAAGGAAAGGAGGAGGAGGAGGAGGAGGAGGAGAAGGAGAAGGAGAAGGAGAAGGAGAAGGAGAAGGAGAAGGAGAAGGAGAAGGAGAAGGAGAAGGAGAAGGAGAAGGAGAAGGAGAAGGAGAAGGAGAAGGAGAAGGAGAAGGAGAAGGAGAAGGAGAAGGAGAAGGAGAAGGAGAAGGAGAAGGAGAAGGAGAAGGAGAAGGAGAAGGAGAAGGAGAGACAGACGGAGAAGGAGAAGGAGACGGAGAAGGAGAAGGAGAAGGAGAAGGAGAAGGAGAAGGAGAAGGAGAAGGAGAAGGAGAAGGAGAAGGAGAAGGAGAAGGAGAAGGAGAAGGAGAAGGAGAAGGAGAAGGAGAAGGAGAAGGAGAAGGAGAAGGAGAAGGAGAAGGAGAAGGAGAAGGAGAAGGAGAAGGAGAAGGAGAAGGAGAAGGAGAAGGAGAAGGAGAAGGAGAAGGAGAAGGAGAAGGAGAAGGAGAAGGAGAAGGAGAAGGAGAAGGAGAAGGAGAAGGAGAAGGAGAAGGAGAAGGAGAAGGAGAAGGAGAAGGAGAAGGAGAAGGAGAAGGAGAAGGAGAAGGAGAAGGAGAAGGAGAAGGAGAAGGAGAAGGAGAAGGAGAAGGAGAAGGAGAAGGAGAAGGAGAAGGAGAAGGAGAAGGAGAAGGAGAAGGAGAAGGAGAAGGAGAAGGAGAAGGAGAAGGAGAAGGAGAAGGAGAAGGAGAAGGAGAAGGAGAAGGAGAAGGAGAAGGAGAAGGAGAAGGAGAAGGAGAAGGAGAAGGAGAAGGAGAAGGAGAAGGAGAAGGAGAAGGAGAAGGAGAAGGAGAAGGAGAAGGAGAAGGAGAAGGAGAAGGAGAAGGAGAAGGAGAAGGAGAAGGAGAAGGAGAAGGAGAAGGAGAAGGAGAAGGAGAAGGAGAAGGAGAAGGAGAAGGAGAAGGAGAAGGAGAAGGAGAAGGAGAAGGAGAAGGAGAAGGAGAAGGAGAAGGAGAAGGAGAAGGAGAAGGAGAAGGAGAAGGAGAAGGAGAAGGAGAAGGAGAAGGAGAAGGAGAAGGAGAAGGAGAAGGAGAAGGAGAAGGAGAAGGAGAAGGAGAAGGAGAAGGAGAAGGAGAAGGAGAAGGAGAAGGAGAAGGAGAAGGAGAAGGAGAAGGAGAAGGAGAAGGAGAAGGAGAAGGAGAAGGAGAAGGAGAAGGAGAAGGAGAAGGAGAAGGAGAAGGAGAAGGAGAAGGAGAAGGAGAAGGAGAAGGAGAAGGAGAAGGAGAAGGAGAAGGAGGAGGAGGAGGAGGAGGAGGAGGAGGAGGAGGAGAAGGACGAGAAGAAGGACGAGGACAAGGACAAGGACAAGGACAAGGACAAGGACGAGGACGAGGACAAGGAGGAAGAGGAGGAGGAGTTACGGAGGTGGAGGTGCGTCAGGGGGAGAGGTTAAGGTCGGTTCCACCGCGGCTTTGGGGCGAGAGGGGCTGTACTCATGTCATACATGGTCGTAGTCGTACGATCACAGCGGGTTTGGGGGGACGGGGGCACACGGAGTAGTGTGGAGTACAGTACTCGTCCGCCAGGTTAGTTACGGGTTGGAACTGTCCAAGCGGTCTTCTCCAAATCACGAACTGGACTCTCTTTCTCTCGTGAGGGGGCGGCAAGCAGCAAGGGCCAACAACAAAACAAAAACAAATACCAAGAAAAGCTAAAACCAGCCCGCGAGCTGTAAAACAAAAAAATGACACTCCGCGTGCACTACACAGCCGAAACCGACACGGCACGCACGCTGACCACACTGTACCGAGCAAGACCGGCCGGTTTATATACACCGGACAGGACTGGACAAAAGAGGGAAGCACCGCAAGACTCGCCTTCCAACCCTGGCGCCCCTCTCCTGCTTAATCTTGACAACTTCACGGAATTTGACATCGTCGAAGCCCTGCAAGCCGGGAGTGATAGAAAAGAGTACACGCATCGTGGGTAGGTGTGGTGGGGCGAGGGTGTAGCGGGTCAGAGGGCTGCCAAAGGAGCAAAGGAGGAATCGGGAAGGCAGATTTTCTACCGAAGGGTATACTGGTATCCTGTAATACCACTCTGTCTAACTGTTGGAAGTCCGTTTGTATACCAATATTCAGTGTAAATGGTCCCTATATTCAGGGACAGAGAGGTATGGTAAAATAAGTGTAAAAGTGGACTATTTGAGGAGTTATTTCCGTATCGCATAAAAGCACCACCAGGCCCTGGTACATCACGGAAAACAACTCCCTCCCCGGGACAGAATATACTATTTTAATAAAAGTAATACAAATACTTCAGTTGTGAGTTCGATCGATTGAGTGGTTGATAAACTCAGTTTTTCAGGCTGCATGATTCATCGGGCGCGCTTGTTCTAATAAGGTGTTTGTGCATCCGACCAACGATATAGTACATAGTCGATACATAATTCCATGTACTTCGTACGGTAGGTCGTTACATAATATGATGTCACAAAATACGTTTGCGATTGACCCCTTTCGCCCGCGCCGTTCGGCCACCCTGTCCCCTTTGCCCATCGCTGGTCTACTGCTTGAAAATTCTCGCGGGTGGGACGGCGACGGCACGAGGACAGCGTGCCAGACTTCGCTCGACTCGAGAGCGATCTCGCTTGCCACTGGAAGGGATGGGAATGGAAGGGGGGCGGGGGGGGGGGGGTACCTTTTTGTTTTTTTTCATACGTAGGCATTTTACCATTGCTCATGTATCCCTTTCGAGACAGAACACCGGGGGCGTGTACTCATGTCGTGCATGGCCGTAGTCGTATGACCATAGACCTTCGCATCCCTACAATACCGGGGGTGGAGTAGGCCGTAACCAGGCGGGGTGGCTATAACGGAAAGGGTGCAGCGGCAGTACGACCTCACCGCTAACATGACACCGAGACACACTAACACAAAACGCACACACTATATGCACACAGCAGCAGCAACAGCAGCAGGGAGATCAATCAACTACCCGCACGTCACCACCGACAGCAGCAACGCCACCAAGCAAAGAGCAGCAAGCGACCACGCGACACCAGCAGAGCCGTCCATGCTAACGTCGCGACCAACGCGAGCGTCGAGCTGCACATCTCATTGTAGCAGCCAACTCTGTTATGTCCAACTCGGTTGCGAGAAGTTAAGAATTAACGTCATGAAAAAAAAACAAAATCTGCTATATACGTATACTACGTTGTCAGATAAATCGCTCTTTCTTGTATGAAAGCTCGTTGCGTAAGATTGAACCGCATTTTTTGTAACGCCAACGTTAAGAGTTAACACTACCCGCCACCAACGAGCGACGAGCATACCCCTTGCGCGCGCACGAAACACACAAACACGAAACACACCAACACATCCGAGCACACACGCAAACACACGCAAACACACCTCGGGCTCGAAGATGTGCCCGCTGCTGTCGCTGAAGGTCACCGGGATAGCTCCCAGCTCGAGGAGCTTTTCTGCCGCATACAACGCAACCTGCACGCAACACAGCAGAGCGCAGAACGGCAAGACCAGTCGGCGTCAGGGGCACTGTCGCAGGCGACACTTGGGGCACGTGACACATAATAAAGCATCCGCAGGGGGTTTTGCGACAGGTAAGCAAGACACGACATGCAAACGCAAGCAAGGAAAATACAAAAAAAATGACCAGGAGGTCGTGCATAGCTGGAGGGCGACGGGAGGGCGAGAGGAAAGGGTGGACAGAATGAGTTTTCTATACGATATTCAACACTAGCGACGATGTTCAGAATCCATCGGTGTTGTCGATGTCAGTGTCGATATTGTATCGCCAGATGGCTGGTGAAGATGTGTCGATATTTATCGAAAGCTTATCGAAAGCATGATTCATATGATATCTCTTAAGATGAGGCAAGGGCGATGAACGGGTGTGTGGATGTACCGATATTGTTGTCGATATTTTCCAAGTATATCGGAACTCAAACTTTCGATACGATACTTGACACTTTCGATACGCTATCCAACACCCACCTTGCCGCTCCCGGTGATAACGCAGCGCTTCCCCATGAGGGAGTCGCCCTTGCCGCGCATGGCCTTCTCCGCGAAGTAGACGACGCCGTAGCCAGCGCATTCCGGGTGAGGCACCGCGCCGCCCCACAGAAGACCTCCTCCAATGGGAGAAGCATCCAGACTTATGCGCTTGTACTGAATTTACATCACGGAGGGGGGGGGGGGGGGGGTACGCCTTGTCATGCATAGCCGTAGTGGTATGACCCTCGAATAAAGAACAACGCCAATGTCTGAGCCACCTTTACCCGTTATGACCATCGCTACAGCAGTCCTACAGTAGGTGACTATCAACAGCAGCAAGCAGCCTCGTGCCATTCGCTTGTGTACCTCGGCTATGTTCGCGCGGCTATCATATGCACGAAAGTCAGGGCGAACCGAGTGAGCACTGACTGCGCTTCTGCTGTAAGGCAGGACTACAGCAGTACGCCCCTGCGAGAGAGACATGGTTGATTTCTCAGTAGCCAATGAAAAGACGATATTCATGATCGTAATCTGCGAACTGAATAGCTATCTCTTTACAATATTATTCGCGATATACCTACGAGGCTTTGGGGTTTAGTTCGTCGACTTGCGCTTTTAACTTTTCATAAAAACTATATTTTGGATGAGGTATATAAGCTCCCATACAGTAATCAAGTGAAAACCCTCAGAAATGAATAACACGCCACCCCTGTAAGGCAAATAGAACGCGAACTAAATATACATACATACCAGGTACCATATTTACGATACTATTCGCGATATACCTGGGCTAGGCTTGAAATTTTCTTTGTCGGGTCGCACTTGAAAACAAATTTGGAGTGACTTACTAATAGTATAGACCATACTATAATCAAGTGATCACCCTCAGAAAGAAATTAGTCGCTACCCCTGGAAGGCAAATAGCACGCGTCCGCTATTTATGACCGTTACACACCTGCCCGTAAAGGTATCCAATCTCGGGCCCGCCCACGCAGGACCCCATCGAGGGGAAGTCGATCTCGGTACCGATGTGCTTCGTCAGTGCCGACATGAAGGCCTGGCAAAACCTGCAGGGGGGGGGGGGGGAGAGCGAGCCGCCAAGGGGTGAGCGGGGTGAAAACAAACCAAAACCATGTCTACATGCAGGTGTACGTTTAACCATTTGTGCATGTGTCCATGTCAAGCATGTGCCCATGTCAACCATGTGTACATACGAGTGAGAAGGAAACAGCATTCCAATACTCGTATGTACTCGTAACAGTAGTGAGCTGCATATTTGGACGCTGGCCCGACGCTTCGTGTCAGCAAGATCAATTGAGAGATACTTGAAACATATGTTTTAAGACAACTGGTATATATCATGTTGGTGCATACGCAAAGCAAGCGAGCAATGAAAGCAACCAAGAAGAGTACGTAGTAGAAATGCGTTTATACTGGTAGTGTTTTCAAGTACATGGTATCATTTGACTGCTGTATCGATGCAGTAATGGCACTGCCGCAAGATAGTGGCCTAAGCTCACCGCTGGATCTCAGCCTCGCTCTTGTCGTGCACGTTGAAGTCTGCCCCTCCCACGCTAGCGCCGACCTTCAGGCCCGACAGAGAGTTGCTGAGCACCAAGTCGAAGGCATGAGCCTTCACGTCCGCCGCGGTTAGGTCTTTCTGGAAGTGCAGAGGCCCCTGCACACCAATCACATCATACCACCATGGAGTTCGTATTGTAGGAGGCGGCGGCCACGGCATCAAAGGGGGGTGGGGGGTTTACTTCATTTTCATGCATGGCCGTAGTCGTATGGCCATAGACCTTCGCATCCCTACAATGCCGGGACAGGGGGCTTTACTAATTTGTTGCTTGCCTTAGTTTTTGGCCATTGGCTACGCATCCCTTTCGAGACGGAGCACCTTGTGTACTACTAACAATAGAGACACCGCCAACATTGGGGCGCTCATTATTTGTTTTCCATGTAGTACACAAAAAAAAAATGGTCATCTTTTTATCCCCTTCCTGTTTCGCCGCCTGTGGCCACCATCTCTCCTAAAATAATCGTTTTTCTCGCTTCTATCTAGTGTACCAAACTTCTCCACATTCGTCTATTTCTCTCGTCTCCTCTTAACATATATCCCGTTCCTCCTTGGGCATTTCACATTCTCCCACTATGTGAGTTCTACTAGTATTTTCAGCTTTGCCACAAGGGCACATCTGTGCATCTTCCTCCTCCTCCTCCTCCTCCCGACTACTCGTATACCTATTTCTTCTTTCTGGCAGATCCAGATCCCCTACACCGATGGCATTTGAACGACAACGGGGTTTTCATTTTTTAGCCCGGTAGCGTTTACTCGTGCGGGGCCGAAAAACGAGGGTCTCGACAGGGCACACTTTTTCAAGGTTGGGGGGAGAAAAACTCGGAACGTGCGAGTCTCTTCTGTGCACTCTATAAAGAATACTATTAATACAATTACGGGGTGGGCTATTGTTGTAAGAAGAACAATCAGAACCCCCAAGATGGGCGCAAAAGCCAGGTATCCCCCCCCTCTGGTTACACATCATATTTGGTTCTGGTTATTTTAGTCCCCCATAATAGTGTTCTTGACCGGGATAATATGTACTGCAAAAGTATGCTGCAGTCAGCAACTGTCTGTACTGCTGGCACTGCTGCGCTTTTCTGCAGTAGTAGCAGAAGGCATGCAACTCTCTCGTCGTCCGTCTCTATGCGCCCTTACATACACCAGCAATGCCATCATTCTTCCACCAGTCAGTAACTGTCAGTACTGCTGGCCCTGCTGCGCCTTTCTGGCAGGAGACACACAACGTTCTCCTCATCGTCTCTGTGCCCCCTTACACACATCATAAAATGCCCATCACTCTTCCCTCTCCCTCCTCGCTGGATGGCCCTCCGCCGTCTATCGCTGTCGTCACAACAGAAGCGGCCTCTCTTGCCCTCCCTCGCCCAGAACCCTATTCCCCCTTTCTCACAAAAGCCAGCCCTTCGTTTCGTATAGCCCCGATAACACACGGAGAAACGGCCAACTGCTGCTGCTGCTGCTGTGTCGCGATCACAGCGATCACAGCGACCACAGCAGCATCTCTAACCTCTGGTCCTCGGGTCAGAATACTTTTACAGAGCCAGCCGGTTATACATATCAGTTTGTTCACCGCGATACAGGGATACGTGGCTCGGACCCAGCCTTCCCAAGAAAGCAACAACATGCTCACCACGAAGGGGCCTAGCGCGCTGGAGTACTGGTAGCGGTACCCGCGGTTGACGCGAGAGATACCCTTGTCGTCTAGCCAGGCCACGCGGAAAGACAGCGCCTGCACAGTTTTGAGGGGGCGAACGGTTTCAGAACTGCCAAGTTTTGAGGGGGTGACCTACTTCGCTAAGGACTATTTCAAAACAAGCAAGTTGTTACCGTTACCGACACCGCCCTCAGACAAGCGGCCCAACAGTTTCACGCAAAAAAATAGTTTTGACGGGATGACCTCGCTGACGATCAATTTTTAACACGCAACTTGTTATCGGCAACCTCCTCAGACCATTCCGATACAGCACCTATCGACAACAGCACACACAACAGCACACACAACAACAACAACAACAACAACAACAACACAGCAGCGCAGTTCTTGAAGCCTTTTCCATACTCGTATATACGTGTACGGCGCTATCGGCAACTTTTTCAAAGGTGTATACCTGGAGAAATATAAGCAAGGGAAAAAAACGCAGACAGCACTTGGAGGGGGGGCACAAAACCAGACACCACGGGGAACGACAACAAACAACCTAACAGCCAAACAGCCAACAGCGGGGAATCCAATCCAGCACTGCAACACTGCTGCAACAGCAGACAGCTGGCTCGCTCACTCGCTCAGCCTCCAGGAGCTGCTTGGCAACCCAGGCGTACTTGGGCCAGCGGTCGATGACAGGGGCCAGCGCGTCTAGCACATCCCTCGCGGTCTCCAAAAACACCTCCTCGTTCGGGTCGTGTCGCTTAGCCTCCGCGTACCTGAACGCATGAATGCAGAAAACGACCACCAAGAAAGCGTGGATTTACGTACAGTAGTAAATTAATACCTGGTAGAGATAAACAATAAATAAACTCGTCTTCCTCAGGGACTAATAAAACGATGTATACGGCAGTTTCACTCTGCTGGGCAGAAACTTAAGGGCCGTTTGGGTAGAAATATACGTATGTAACGGCCCTTACATTTCCGTAGAGTGGAATGTATGGATCTACGTAGGGGCCGATGCGGGTCGAAAATATACGATCCAAACATCCTCTTCGTGAGGTGAAAAAAAAAGCGCCTCCATATTCCACATGAGTGACAATCATCCCATGATTGAGTGACTTGATGGGATTGTTTCAGTTGAGTAAATGAGCGATCACCGTCGCAGGCGTTTCCACACGTGGTCCAGCTTCCACGCTCACAATGGGCAGCACAGGCGGCACGGCGAGCATGCAAGCCACATCAGACATCAATGCTATCCGTACTATTGCAGCTCGAAGAAAGACACCTTTTTCGGCGGTTCCTTCCAGCGCGCCATTACGAGCGGCGTTCGAGTGTTCCAGAGGGCTACGCCGCGCCAACCATCGACACCCTACATTACATATTGCGCTCCCCCCCCTCCTCCCCGCTTCTCCCGCCTCTATCAGTAAGTATATACGATCGTCCCTGGCAGGTGTCTTCCATTGAGCGATACCAAGCAGGGCCAAAGCAACGCTTTCGGCCCACCCTTGTGGTCGACATCACGACATGATCATGACCAGCACGACATGGCCATCACGACATGACATCACGACATGACCATCACGACATGATCATGACCATCCCGACATGACCATGACCATGACGACATGTCCATCACGACGTGACGGCTACAAGTGGCGGCCGCGGAACTACTTCGGACCTGCTGTCGAACGCAACAGCGGAGGCGGCAGGGGGGGGGGGGGGGCGTACTCAATTTTGTTTGCTTACGCTTAGTCAATGGTTCAAATGAGCTACTCGTAAGCAAGCAACAAATGAATAACCCCCCCCCCCCCCCCCCTGCCACCTCCGCCAAAAACGGACGCTTCCTGCTTGCGGGATCACCACTCGTACAGCCAACCGAGGGCGACCACGCAAGCACGCACACGCGCCCGCATTACGCCCGACGTGCTTGAAAGTTCTGGCGGTTTAACCGTTTAACCCCCATTGGTATAAATTGCAGTAGAACCGCGCCCACGTTTCGGAGAAAAGCACTTGGAATGACTCGAAATTAGACTAGGGATGTGTTCCCCATGCTTCGGAGAAAAAACACTTGGAATTACTTGAAATTAGAATCGAACGTGTTTCCCATGCTTCGGAGAAAAGCGGTTGGAATGACTTAAAATCAGACCCGGATGTGTTTCCCATGTTTCGGAGAAAAAACACTTGAAATGACTTCAAGTTAAAACCGAATGTGCTTCCCCATGTTTCGGAGAAAAGCGCTTGGAATGACTTGAAATTATAATCGAACGTGTTGCCCATGTTTCGGAGAAAAGCGCTTGGAATGACTTGAAATAATAATCGAACGTGTTGCCCATGTTTCGGAGAAAAGCGCTTGGAATGACTTGAAATTAGACCCGGATGTGTTTCCCATGTTTCGGAGAAAAAACACTTGGAATGACTTCAAGTTAGAACCGAATGTGTTTCCCGATGTTTCGGAGAAAAGCGCTTGGAATGGCTTGAAATTATAATCGAACGTGTTGCACATGTTTCGGAGAAAAGGCACTTGTAATGACTTGAAATTAGACCCGAATATATCTGTTTTGAGGTAATGTTACTTGAGTTGGGGTTAACGATTGAACCCGATTCTCACAATGTGACGACTACATTATCATTCTCACAGCATGTCCGCGGCTTCGGCTCCGGTGCGAAAGTAGCCGTCATGGCCGCCCTTGGTCAGGTCCTCCTTCCTGCGGAACAAAGGTCGCTTGTTCCACGAAGTCTGTCGCGGCCGCGCAAACAAAAAAACACAACATGTACAGGACGGCAGCGCGCAAATAGACAAGCAGTCAGAGGAGAAAAAACACATCCCACGATTTTGACGTTTGATGAATTTAGTAGAGAGTAAACAAGCGGGTACCGAGAATTGGTGTAGACGGGGGCCATACACAGTGTGTCTGCCGTACTGCACCGTACAGCAGTAGTACAAGGGACGAGCGGTGTGTTTGTCTTTTCCCGCATCCGACCTCGTCCGTCCGCTGTAGTAGTAGCCGATGCTAACCGATGCTAACCGACGCTAGCCGATGGTGGCTATCCTGGCAGCCCATCACATGTGTCGGTCGTCGGTCGTACACTACATGCCACATGCTCTTGACAGCATGATCATCAGCATACTCGTAGAAGTGCAGCAACAGGCAGTACTATACGGCCGCAGTTAATACCTGATACTGCCTTTAGACCAACTATTATGGGAAAAAATTGAGCCGTGTTTTCTGGCGATTATTTTTCTAGTTTTGAGGATCCAGAAATATGTGAACGAGAAATAAGGACCATCTATTATGGCTTCTCATTTTTTAAACTGGTTTTGTAGAGTATTGGTATGTCTTGTTTGCGTCAAACGACGCAAAGACAACGGCCGCCGCACCACCGCGAGCGTGGTCTCGGCATCCAAGTACAGCTGGATTTTCGCCGCGGACGTCGAACCGCCATCGCTGCTGCTGCCGCCACCGCTGCTGCTGCTGCTGCTGCTGCTGCTGCTGCTGCTGCTGCTGCTGCTGCTGCGACGTCGAATCGCCATCGCTGCCGCCGTTTTTGCCGTTGGTGCTGCCGGTATCGCTTCCATGCGAGGGAGAAGCGATAACTTTACACAAGCATCATAGCCCGTAGGTACAGCTCGCCGTACGTGTGATGCTTTGGCGTGGGTAACATATCTACTTGGCAGATGGGCAGTAGCACTGCTGCTGTAGTGACAGTACACAAATTTCAAGTAACTCTCAGTTCCTGGAGGCCCGAGAGACCGCCGGGAACTGGGCTCAGTTCCTGGAGGTTTTGCAGATTTTTGCCCCCTCCAGGAACTGAGAGCAAAAATAACGATGATTTCCTGGCCCATAATAGATGGTTCTGATTTTTGGGTTTCGGAGATCGCTGAAACTACAGAAATCACGGCTCAAAAAAAATCCCATAATAGTTGGTCTTATAGCAGATAATAAGTGCTTTTAGACAAAAAGTGGCCGCAAGATGCTCTTCGACCAGCTCTACTATTAATACTACAATTTACTACTTCTACTATTAAATACCTACGTCGTACTACTACTTAATACTACTCCCACCACCACTGCTACTACAGTACAAGACACCTGATAAGAAACAGGCTAATAAGAAAGCCAGGCTGAGATTTAGAGAAGAAAAAAAAAATCCGGGAGTCGTTATCTTGAAATTAGTGTACAAAGCACCCTGTCTCAAATAAGAAATCCAGCCTGGACCAGATTTCCTGTTTCTTATTAGGTGTCCTGCACTATACTGTGTACTACTACTACTACTACTACTACTACTACTCGTGCCACTGCGTACTACTGCATGTACAAAAAACTGGAATTCAGGATCACAGGTCGTTATGAAGGGCCCAAGTAGACAGCCCGACTGATGGACAGCTCTCTTGGCTGACGTACGAGCTGGTTCAAGCGTTCAAGCTATTCATGAACGCCCCAAATTTTGTCAGCCACGAATGCCGCTTGCAATATATACTCGGATACTACTACGTCGTGAATAAGTCCACCTACTACTGCTGTACTGCTACATGTTTGAACAAACTAAACGAAACTAGAATTTCAGGATCACAGGTCGTTATGAACGGCCCAACTAAACAGCTCTTCGAAAACAGCACAACTGATGACGATGACAGCTCTCTTTGGCTGACGTACGAGCTGGTTCAAGCTACTAACAAACGCCCTACATTTTGTCAGCCACGAATGTCGCTTGCAACATATACGTACTCGGATATCAATACCCGCATTTGTGATCGTACTGACCGGTATGAACAATGGAAGATGGCGACACAGCCAGTTATTTAGTTAAGCGTTCTACAGTAGGCTACACTACAACTACTACTGATATTTCATAGGTACGAACTATCATTATACCCTATACTAACTATCATACTACAGCGGTAATATCAATAGGAACTCCCCCCATCAACAACTCGTTGGGGGCTGAAAATCAAGACCCATTCGTGCATGCGTAATTGGCGGGGGGGGGGGGGGGGTCGGCGTCGTTCGTCGTTCGTCGTTACATATATAGAGTCGTTCACAACCTACAACCATTTAATTCGTATTTCATACAAATGTCTCCTGTACCCAGTATGCAGCACTATCAATACATCAATACTACTGCTGTTCGTAGCAGTATGATACAGCTGTAACGGTAAAACGTCAACGTTGCACTCATGACACCTGCCGTCTGCTCATGCTTTACGTACGTAGGCAGGTGCATATTTATGCTTATACTTATTTCCGTGCCTGGTCTTGGGCCTGGTATGTATAATATGTACGATAGCATGTACACGATAGCAAGCACTACGAGGACAGCATGTTACACGAGTGAGTGGAGTATGCGTACCGGTATGTGAGCAACTCGTAGAGCATACCGGTGAGTACATGCTGTACATACCGGCGGCACCTGCGTACGTACGTACGTACGTATCATATGATAGGTGATAGGCCACCGGCAGGAAGCAGGAGTGCTGATAGGAGCCGGCGGGCACTCATCAACGCAGACCTTGTTGAGCTTTGTAATACTGCTGCACCAGGGGTACTACAGTACTAATAATTAGCTCAGAGCACTACGCCCATTGACTACTCGTATCTATCTAAGCTGCGTGCTGGTGTTGCACAACTCCCAACTCTGGCTCGGAGCAGCAGTCTACGAGTATTGGGTGCTACTTATACAGTAGTAGTACTACGACAGAGTACTGTTTTTCTGGGTACTGCCGTACAGCAGTATTAATAGTATGATACTGGGTGTTCGGTATGATATGCACTGGAAACAAGGTACGAGTGTACTTCCAATGATCTTCCAATACAGGTCGCCCAGCCAAACAAGTGCAGGAAAAAGAAGGATGCAAGACCAAGATGCGAGAACGCGTCCGCTCGAAATGCGGGACATACGTATCATGTTCCTGCCCAGGAGTTTTGGATGCAGCTCGCCTCCAGACGGCACGTGGCGAGCGTACATAAGGAGACATGCAGCCCGAAGAGGTGGAATGCACACCACAATTAGCAACCATGATGCACGCGATTGACCATATTGCGTGGCAGTTATGCTGCCGTTATATAGCACTGCTGCTGCTGCTGCTCCTGCTGCTGCTGTAGTCCCAGGGTTGGGTTTACGTAACAAAGAAGACGAGTACGTACACCTTGCAGTAGGCCAGATCCTACACGACTTCACGACCGCAAGAAAAACGCGAAGCGACTCACACGCCCTCCCATTCAGGCCTTCTCGGAGCTCTCACCTCCTCTGCCACAGGCCCACGGACGCCGACAAACTCGGATAGGAGGTGCTTCTGGCTCTGGGCACCGAGAACGCTCACTCCCCTCCGGGCAATGTTGAACGTCGACGATGCTACCGGGCTAGTGCTGCCGGCTGCAGATGCGGCCCGCCCACCGACACTGACCGCGGCGCCCACAAGAGGCCGCAGCTTGGAAGCAGAGAGCATGGCCATTGCGCTGGGCTCGTCTTCTCGTCCGTTCGTTTCCTAATAGGCTGGGTTGAGTTGGTGTTTGGAAAGTGCAGTACTGCTGCCAGTCAGCGGCGAGCAGGAGAGCAGCAGGCGGAGGATTCAGGATTTCGTTCGGTTCAGCATGAAGCGTGTTAAAAATGCAAAAAATAATTGTGAAATTTGGGGGCAAACTACTTGAAATTAGTGGGGGATTGTAGTAAAAAGGTCCGCGGGATGTTTTGCGTTGTTGCAGGGTGCAGGATGCACGAGGTCGGGAGCGGTAGAAGACGATAGCAGGCAGACGATAGATGTGGATACCTGAAGCCGCAGTCAGTTGCAGAGTTGCCCCGGGAGGTGGAGCGGAGGATGCTTGCAAAACTCTCACGAGAAGTGCCACATGTAAAAAAAAAAAAGCCGATCCGCCGAGATTGAGGAGTTCCGGCGGCATGTTGAACGTGTCTTTAAAGGGGACAGGGAATACGACAATGGCACACAGCGATCGGTTTTGGCGAGTGCATCTCTTCACCAAGCTGCACTGATTGCTTGTCACCATGGCACCAGCACTGGCCACGATTGCGGCCTTGTTGGCCGCCCTCACCCCCGCTTCCGCCTTCGTCGGCGTCAACGTTGGAAGCTCGTTCAAGGTTAGCATGTCGCCCGTGCTTTCTGCAAACACTGCTTGGGTTTTTTTTTGCGATGTTTCCGTCCAGGGGTGCTCTTGTTGAGACTTGAACGCGCCACCTCCTGCATGTGCGCTGACTCGGTCGGTCATAGCTGTGGTGCCTACTGCTGACCCGCGCCAGGGGTAGTGCTGCAGCAAAAACGTTGGGCGCAGATCGAGCTAGAGAGGTCGCATTTTTGCGAGATCATGCTCTGGGATTGGTAGTGAGGAGCAACAGCTGGCGCTTGCGTACTACTGGTACGTTTGTTCAGCGTTGCGACGCAGAATGGGAATTTGTCGTAACGAAGCTCCCCGTGTTCGGGTGTTAGGCCGGGGCCGAGGCATGGGCCCCAAGCTATTGGGCCGGGGCCGAGGCATGGGCCCCAAGCTAGGGTGGGGGGGGGGGCGGCGGGGAGGGGCTGTTCGTTGTCTGCCGAAGTATGTGTGCGTTCATCATACGCTATTGTATCTGTCGCTCCATATCTTGTTTTCCGCACGTCTTACACATGCATATACCTGGTACACATGAACACATGTATCATGTACCTGTGGTAGACTTTTGTACTCGCACTCACATAAGCGTACCCGTGGTACCTGGTACCTGGTACCCGGTATATCAAGGTTTTCGCATACGAGTTCGTACAGCGCACCAGTACGTACAGTTTAGCAGTACAGGTACCTACTGGTATGATATAATACCATGATGGTCGGATTTGTTGACTCGTGAGCTGACGACATGGAACACAAGGTGTAAGCAGTAGCACAGACATCATACGTGCAGTTGCTGCAGTAGTCTTACACCATACTGGTCGTACCTGGTACGTCGTAGCGCCCCACACTTGCCATAGATATATGCAGAAAACATCCAGACAGACAAAAGGGAATCCGCTTCAACACCGAAGTGCCTAGAGGAGCGACCGCAAGAAGGCCATGTCACCAAGAATCACAAGCTCTGCTTTTACAGTAGTGGTCCCTCTATAATGCCGGTGTGTGCCAGGCCTCGATACCGGCATTATAGCGGGCACAGGCATTATTCGTGAATAGTGCCGATTCGGCATTATTCATGATTTGGGATTCTTCAATAATGCCGATACCGGCACTATTGAAGAATCATTGAGTTTTAGAGTGCACCACTGAAGGCGATAAGCGAACAAGAGTACAATGTAACAGCCGATTTTCCTAATTGGGAATTGCCTTTCCGATGAGAAAGAAAATCGAAAATATTCGTTTTTGAATTGTAAGAGATGTACTTCCCTTATAGTCATGTTTTCACCGTAAACTATTTATTGTCAGCTATGACACCCGTCGATGACAAAAACCCCCAATGAAATCGGCATCGGCAGTCTCAAGATATCGCAGATCCCAGGAAATCTGAATTTATGGGCGAGGTACCTCGCTCATAAATGCAAATTCCCTTAAATCCGTGATTTTTGGAGCCTGATAAGGTTAATTAAAAAAGAACAATTGTGGATCGATACCTACCATCGAGGAACATGTTTCTAGGTCAAATTTTGACCGTGAGCGAAATACAACTCTTAAACAATAACGAAGTACGAAAATCGAGTTTCATTCTCATCGGAAAGGCAATTCTCAATTAGGAAAATCGGCTGTTACGTGATGAGGGGTTGGGGTGGGATTGTTTCCCTCCAGCAGCTTTCGCGCGCTTCGACCCTCCCGCACCAAAGAGACCCGTGGCTGGCACTGGCCGCTTGCTCGCGGAAGCCTTCGAGGCGTCGGCGGATTGCTTGGCGGCAGCGCATCGAGGGCAGATGCGGTTGATTTCGCTTCCAACCTCTTGCTCTGGTTCACCACACAAGCCGTGCAGACGCCCACCACACCCTCCCCGACATGGGTGGCCGTCAGGGGCTACTGGCGTGAGTTCTTTCAAAGTGCACAGTTCACCGGCTGTGCAGGGCATGGTGTTCCTCTGCTGGTGGTGTCGGTAGGTGTACTGCTGTTGCTCTGGTGCTTGTGTGTAGTGTCGATGTAGATGTACAGTAACAGGGGGTAGAAAAGGCGGCCTAACTAAGAACTGGCATTATTGAGGGGCACCCAAGTGGCGGAACCGGCATTATAACGGGCGTGTCCGGTATAATGCCGGCTCGGCATTAAAGCGGGTTCCGGCCGTGCCAAGCGATTTCACCGGCATTATATAGGGTACCGGCATTATTAAACCGGCATTATAGAGGGACCACTACTGTATTGTATTATACTACGGCCTGGTGCATGTTTATGTTTATGTGCTCATGTTTACGTAGTACGTCCTCGGTACCCTACATGTTGGACTCCGCTGTTGCAAAAAGCAGTTCCAGTTCGCACCAGGTACATACGAGTCAGTACGAATATTATGAGATGACGAATATTTTCCCTTGCGGTACGTACTCGTGCTCGTTCTCGTTGTCCGAGGCACCTCAACGTCTCGATAGCGATGTACGGCGTACGGCTCGAGCACATTGTCGTTCCGGGTCGGGTGTTCTGCTTCGCCACGCGCTCTACATAGCCCCCTCCTCCCCTTGTCTGGGTACTGCTACTGTCGGCTACTGCTGTCAGCACCGAGTACTGTCAGCTGCTGTCAGCTAGTCTCAGCTACTGTCAACCACTGTCAGCCACTGTCAGTCACTGTGTGTCAGCTACTGCCAGCTACTGCCAGCTACTGTCAGCTACTGTCAGATACTGTCAGCTACTGTCAGCTACTGTCGGCTACAGTCAGCTGCTGCCAGCTACTATCAGCTACTACCAGCTACTGCCAGCGACTGTCGGAGGTCAGCTACCATCAGCTGCTGTAGCAGCTACGTGTGTACTGTCAGCTACCGTATTGGTACTCTGTCGGCCGGATGTCCTTGCACCATGCCTGATACTTCTTACCTTTAGCATAGGCAAAGCGTGTCTTATCTGGTGTTCTACTGCTGCTGCTACTGCCACATGTTTGTTCATATTAATAGGTGGGAATGTTGAGGACTTCCGCCGCGTCACGCTGTGGTCTTTCAATGGCAGCATCAAGGGTGAGTCAAACAGGGCACGGCACACATGTGGGGCACTGGGCATGCTTTTGGTTATGTTTGTTTCAGCGAATAGCTCGTACATTAGTGGATGGATTCATGATAGTACACCAGAAGCATGCTTACAGCTTGCAGTAGCTTCGCAGTCTTTATGTAGTACTGACTGCTGTAGTTATTGGAGCATTAAAACACCTCGTTCAGCAGTTCAAGCATAGAGTACAACAGACACAAGCGTATTGGTAGTTTGCATACTGTATTGTAGTTAGTAACAGCAGTCTAGTGTCTGCGATAATGGTTGATAAAAGACACGGTACAACGTGCGTAGCTCACACTTGCACGTGAGGTGGAATCCTGCAAGGCAAGGCACTGACATTCGGATGCAGCCCTGAATTACATCGTACGATTTTGTTCGAATTGGGGCAATGTTGGGACTTATATGTAAGGGACGAAGCATATCGTCACGAGGAGCATCTTGTGAGAACCAGAATGTAATTTCAATAAACCTTCTTGAGTCTTGAGTGATTGGCAATGGTGGTGACAGCTTATGTTATGGTGAATGTGTGTCGTTCAGCAGTCGACCCGCTGCAGGACGCTGTTTGGTTTGTTTCGGGTTCCTTCCCTTCCCTTCCCTTCCCTTCCCTTCCCTTTCATGCCAAGACGGCCGGCGGCGCATGAGATAGCCTCCTCGCGCACGGCCGCTGTGTCAGACGCCAGCACGATTTATTGTAAAATTGTATCCCTCGGAGTAGGAGGTTTGTTGGCGCCAGCTAGCACCCTAACCGTGGCAAGTCTTTTGTCAATCGTCATCCCTTCTAAACAAGCCCCGCATACAGCACCCAACGGAGGTATACTCATACAGTAGATATATGACGATTATCTCAGAAGGCCCTTCTACACTTAGAGTAGCAATAGGAAGCGCTCGCGGTGCAGCCATTACGAAACGGCAGCAGGATATAACAGCAGCAGCAGTAGTAGTAATAGTATGCATAGTCTAATCGCGCAGCCGTGTATCGTGTACCTGGTATCGTGCATCATCACCGTGTTTTCAGGTGGAAAACGTGGCAGCTGTTGTTCTCGCTGGAGGCGTTGGCAAGCGGATGGAGGCGGACAGGTAATTATATGATGCATGAGACGCCCCCGACCAAAGCAGATGAAGGCTATCTACTCGTGCATAGACTATTAGACTAATTTATGTTTTCCAGTTATACCGCACCCACCTCTTTAGTGTTGATTAGTCGTACTCCGCTCTGTTCGGAAATGTAAGTACCGTTTGAGCGTTGACAGGAAGTTTCCGCACCTCGCACAGATCGTGATCTATCTATCTACAGTAGATAATCTATTGTAGTTCTTCGCCCTGCCGTTGTGGGAGGTTGTTGCAGGATCTGCTTGATACAGATCCAACCCAGGTACGTGCTAGATCATGCAGATTACACGGCTCTCACCCGGCGTCATGAGCTAGATCATACAGATCATACAGATCATCTGCCCTGAAAGACCTGCAGTGTAGGTAATGGCGTAGGAATTGATGATTCGTCCGAGGTGTGAAATTGCCCTTCTATTTCCGGACAGAGTGGTGTACAATGTGGTCATACTTGGAATTCGAGTTGGGGCGTTTTTGCCCTACTGAAAGCGTGAGGTATGCGTTGGTATGCTGGATGTGCTCATGGTATGGTATGCTAAAGACTGGGGGTATTTTCGGTTAATTCTTCCGTCGCTCCATCTGGACGACCATGTACCAATGTCTTTTGCAATGGAAAACCACGTCACCATGCCAGCGGTATGTGCCGAGCGTGCGCGGTGTTGTGTCTGAAAAGCAACTCATATTAATACGAATAGAAACACTCGGCACGTGCGGGTGCCAAGCAGCGATGCGTTAAGCATATCTCTTCATGCTATTATTGACCTGTTACATCGTTACACTTTAGGTAATAGCTTTGCTATCGGAGGACGCTGGTGATGGGCAGCGCTTTCGCTGTGTTCGCTTTCACCCCCATCTCAAACTCTGGTTGTGCTACATACTTGTGCTCCTTGCGCTCTATATATGCGCATTCTGTTCCGTCGTCCGACCAGGCCCAAGCAATTTTTGGAGCTCCAGGGGGAAACGGTGCTGGAGCACAGCCTCAAGCTCTTCCTCTCGCTCAAGGGAGTTTCACAGTGAGTATATTCTGCTGCTAAATGTCCACATGGCTTACCCGTAGCGAACAGACAGTAGCTAGGAGGTGGCATCGACGGCTACCGTATCTGCGAATCGACTCAGCGGGAAATGCTCGCCGTGTATCAGCTTTTATTTTCTTCTTCCGTCGAGAGTTTTAGTCTGATGTTTGACCATGGACTACAGTAGCTTTGAGGAACACGAGACAACGTGAAAACATCATCATCATCCCCGTCATCATTATATCGTCCGTAGGGGTGGGTGTGGGGGGGGGGGTGTCGCATGTAGACAGCAGAGAGCCAGGGCGACTCCCGCGACGCCATGGGTTTGTATATGTGTGGAAGCGCCTCATGATAGGGGGGGTGGGTGGGTGGTATGATAGTGGACCTACGTTTTGGTGAGGCCACTATTAAGATCGATATCGAAAACCGCCCTATTGTGCTGCGACGTTACGAGTAGTTGTTTTTGTTTCTAGAGTGCACATCTCGGTCAGGCAGGAGCGCAAACGCAGAAATAGTTGACACCGGCCCTCGTCCGAAAGACGACGCGCTTTTTTGTCCACCCTTTTTATTGCTTAATACCGGGTAGTAAAATTGCTATATATATATACCATTCTGGACGGAAATGCAAACGAAGTATACATATGAAAGTATGTTTTAACGCTCCTCGTATTTCCGCCCGCGGGAGTGATTAATGATTAATCCGCACCAAGGATTGACGCATTGACATTTATTTTCCCTTGACTCTTTCGTTTGTTTCGACGCGCGGCAGGCTTGTCCTGGTGCTTGAAGAGCGGTACCGCCCGATGCTGGAGGACCTTCAGGGCCGGGAGCCAAGGCTTGTCTTTGCCGACCCCGGCACGTGCGTGATTACAATACTAATACCCATGCATCCATTGCAGTAGAAAAATCCAAGTGATATGAGTAGGTACCGTTGCAATCTGTTGGTCACCGTCAAAGAGGAGACGTACTTAGAATACTCGCGAACGGCTTACCATCCAGCTTGCAAATGTTGAATATCGACGACTATTGTACATGGACAAAATAGCGTATTACTTTAAACTTATCGTTTTTTTTCAGGGCTGTTCATGGGTCGTGTCAAACCTTGCGGGTCAGGTCGGGTCAGGTCGGGTAACAGTGACCAGACCCGATCCGTGGTCGTTTGAAGACCTCCTGACTCGACCAAACCAGATCCAACCCGACCCGTCAGATTTCGAAACCTTCCTGGCCAGACCCACGGTGCGCCCGACGTACCGGTATGAGTTAGCTTGTAAAATTGAGTATCAACCACTCCGTCTGCCGAACTCACAGCTGACGTATTTGTAATACTAATAGTTTGATGTAACTAGTTGGCGATGCATGCTACGGTAGAGTTTTTTCTGAGCTTCTCAATTGAGGAACTCCATACTAAAAGTAAGTCACCCGGCGAACAATCCCATGGGGGACCATAGTAAATACTAGTAAATAGGACCTACAGTGAACACAAAAACCGATATATTTCTCTATTTTTACTATCAAAATTTGGTCCTATTTACTAGTGTTTACTATGGCCCCCGTAAGGGCCCGTTTTAACGAAGAAAAAAAAAATATCAATTTGGAAAAAAAAAAAAAAAAACGCTTTTCATTGGTCAAAACCCGCACCACCACCCAAGATTTTACCCCCAAGATCCTAATCTTTGGTGCTGGTGCGTGCGTTGACCAATGAAGAGCGAATTTGAATTTTATTTTTTCCAAATTGAATTTATTTATACTCGTTAATATGGGCCCTAATGGTAGGTGCACTATTAATAGGAAACATATTGCAACACAAGAATGGATTTCCGACCATTTTGGGTTAAGAAAGCCCGATCGTTCAGAAAAAATTTCAGCCAAAATAAGGTATACCTTTTACCTCTGTTGTAACACACGGCTTCGGTACATGCCTGCTACGGGTTATGAGCCGTAGCTGACACCCTTTGGTGCCGCGCCAGCTGTGACTATTAGTTAGGTCACGATGCATCGTGTGTGATCCCCCGACATGACGTAGCGCGCAAACGCGAAGGGCGGGGGATGGGCATTGACGCGATAAACCGTCGCCATCCTGGGGTCAAGCTGCAGTCTCGCGGGATAAACCGTGGGGGGGGGGGACGTTACCGCCGCATCGTATGATACGTCGCGAGCTATCCTCGACCTTAGTAGCTTGTGTATCCATTAAAGAGGTTATTTAGTACCAGCTATAGATAAGGCTTATTTGGTAAAAAGTGCACTTAGGTGTTCAGAGTTTGCTTATGTATATACGATGTGTGTCTCGCGTGTATTGTGTGTGGTGTCCCCTTGCCCCTCCAGGGAACGGCAGGACTCGGTGTACAACGCCCTGCAGAAGGTCGACGTGGACGCCTCTTTGGTGTGCATCCACGACGCTGCTCGTCCGTTGGTCACCAAGGACTCCGTATACAAGGTCAGGCGGCAGCATCAGTGGTACAGTCATGTTTTTTTTTGTGTTTTGCTCTTGCTTGTGCTTTTGCTTTTGCTTCATACCACACCATGCACGTCAGTGTAGCTGTGTTTTTGCTGTAGCTGTGCTGTTCTTGTTGTTACTGGAGCTGTGTTGTGCGTACTGTTGTTGTAGCTGTGCTGTGCTGTGCTGTGCTGTGCTGTGCTGTGCTGTGCTGTGCTGTGCTGTGCTGTGCTGTGCTGTGCTGTGCTGTGCTGTGCTGTGCTGTGCTGTGCTGTGCTGTGCTGTGCTGTGCTGTGCTGTGCTGTGCTGTGCTGTGCTGTGCTGTGCTTGCTGCGCTTGTCGTTGTCGATATCCTCCGAGTATAAGTAAGGATTGATCACCTCGGCAGGGCCTTGGGGGGCATGCGGTGGGGCTGAGGTTGCGTGCCACCCTGTCATCTGCATGCTATCTTGCTTTGTTTGCCCTGGCCTCACATTGTAGACGTGCATATACTCTCAAGGCCCGGCTTTCGTGTCTCGAAATGGCCTCGTTGCTTTATGGTTGGCGTCTCTGCTTCGACTCGCTGCTGTAACCGTGCGTGGTTGTTGCCAGACTCGGGATGCTATTATGTTGTTTTGTTGTTTTGAAGGAACATTAACCCCTTGAGAACTGGTCCCTTTAAAACAGCAAACTACTTGGAATTAGTGTGGTATATTTTTTTCAGTTCTGAATGGGTTAACGTCAGCCGCCGATATAGAGTTAAGTTAACTACAGAAGACTATTCATTTATTTTGATACAAGTCAAGATTCTTGTCGGCCGCTTGTCCGCAATCGAAGCGCCACGAAAAAGATGTAGCAAAAGCAACTCCACGGGAAATAAGACGATGCCTTTCGCGGCTTGATGTGTGTCGATGTGTGACACCATGGGAGTACTGTATACACGTGAAACGGCGTGTTGTCGTGAGTATGATACCATACCACAAGTACCATACCACATCGAACTTTGCAGCACCATACCACAAGATTCCGTACTTTTACCGAACCGCGCCATACCATACCGTACTGTCAGGTGCTATGCCGTACCATACCGTGATGTTCTGAGTCATGCCTTATCTTACCTTACCGTACCGTATGATGCAACACCGTAACATGCAGGTGATCGCGGATGCCGATGAGCATGGCGCCGCTGTCCTGGGAGTGCTCATGAAAGCTACCGTCAAGGTTAGTAGACATGCAGTAGACCTATTGCTGCTCGTTGCAACGTTGCCGACGAAAGCTACCGTCAAGATTAGTAGATTTTTCAGTAGATTTTTCAGTAGACTTGTTGTAGATTAGTAGACCTATTGTTGCTTGTTACAACCGGCAGACTGGTGTAGTGCCCGGGTGTTGTAGTTCATCGGCTCTGGGGTCGACCTTCCTCCAGTCCCACCGTGCTTGCCGATTGCGCGACACGCAGCACTGCTGTAGTTATCGGCTTAGGCTACGTACAGCTCCAGCTGCTCGTTGCTAGTCCAGCTTGGGTGGGGGTTGCCCTTCGAAATTACCGTATATTGTTGTTAGCAAAAATGTGTACCTTACGTACTAGTAGGTATTGCATACATACTATCGTACAGACTACCTGTAAACCGAAAACGATCACATCAGACGACTGAACCCGTCCTTACCCCTTTTGATGATTTAACCCTCGCGGCGAGGATAACTCAGTTGGAACTTGAGTTGGACAATGCTTCACACCTCGGGCAGATCACCTACAGATCATTGCTACTTCATCATCTAGATATTTCAGGGCAGAGGATCTGTATGATATGTATGATCTGTGTGATCTGTGTGATCTGTATGATCTATATGATTTGTATGATCTGTATGATCGGTATGGTCTGTATAATCTGTATGATCTGTATGATCTAGCTCATGCTGCCGGGTGGGAGCCGTATATAACCTGCATGTTGTACGTATGGCATGTTTCGCGGGTTGGATCTGTACTGCACAGATCCTGCGCAACATATAATAACGGCAGGTTAAGATCTACTGTAGATGATCTACGTAGATCGTGGTAGTTCCGAGTTGTTGAATGTGAATGTTGATGTTTGCACGTTCGCCTATTTTCATGATCGTGAGCAAAAGGGTTGCCACGTGTCCGCTTTGAGTCTTTACCTCTTGTCTAAAGCTTCCTGCCTGATTCTTCGTCGCGCAGGAGAGTGAAGACGGGGAGTTTGTGCTACGGACCATCGAGCGGTCCCGCCTCTGGGACATACAAACCCCGCAGGTAACCGCAACATGCAAACATACGTATATATGGATAATATATGGTTTCTGTTTTTCGCAATTCGCCTGTTTATTTCGGGCAAGGCAAGTAGCTAGAGGCCAGCGGCTTAATGCCCGGCTGCCGGCGCGGCTACCGGGTGCTCTTTTGTACGCGACGAACGATGAACAATGATGCTGTGCGCGCGGTGGCCTGGGATAGAGTTTGTGTACTGTTTTTTGTGGTGGGTGTTCGTGGTGAGTGCGGCGTTTTTGCTCTCCTTGCGCGGGAGAGATATTCAAACCACTCGGAGCTCTCCAAACGCCGATGCCAAGCTTGAGGGTGAAAGACCCCTCCTCCTATTCGTAGCTTGCGGGTCTGGTTTTCGTGGCACAGTTAACTGTGCGTAGGGAATGACGACATCAAAGCTTGAAAGCTAAATGTAAAAATGCGTGGTTGACCCATATTTTACCCCGACTGGGATCGCTGCAAGAGACGGAACAGAGAGCTGGTGCCCCGGTGCCCGCGAGGAGCGCGGGCGATCGCAGCCAGGCTCGGGGGTGGCTCTCGATCGACGACATATCCCCAGCGCTGGTTTCGTTTCACTCGTATGATGGCGCCATCGCTCTGGTTGTCGTGAGATCGGCAGCGGTACGTGCGCCTAGCTGGATCGTTTACGGTAACCCCTCTTCCACAATAGTTGAAACGCGACACAGGCAGATGTGGATGTGTGCCCTTTCAGTGCTGCAAAATGTATTCCACACTATTTTCCCCCAAGTTGTTTTTCGCCCAAAACCCGTGTGCGCAGTCCTACTACGAGTATTACACAGAGGTTTTTGAGCTTTGCTTTTTTTACCCGTTCGTCGGAGAAATTTAAAAATAAGATTAAAAGCACTTGTTTGTTGATCGTGCTGACGCTTTGTGTTTTGTTTCGTCCTCCGTTTTCGCGCGTTAACGATCGCTATGATATACTCGCCTGTACAGGTAGTTAAGCCTGATATTCTGCGAAGGGGATTCGAGGAGGTGAAGAAGAACGGGTGAGCCGTCCCCAAATATGCAAAAAAAATAAATAATGATTTTGCTCGAGCCTTGATATTTGTTTGCGCAACGTTTGTGACGCCGCCAGAAGTGATCTGATATACTTAATACCTGATCGTAGGTTCATACTGGTAAATGTCATCGTGAGCGGCTTGCGATGGGGGACACAAGCTCAAGTTAGCGGTGCGCCATTTTTTTTTCAAGTTCCTCGCTCGAGGAGCTTTAGTTTATACTATTATTAGTATTATTACTGTTAGTAAGTAATTCGTAAGTCACCCCAAAAAAAAACTGATTTTTCAAGAAAAAAATGAAAATGGAACATGATGAACAATCCCGGGCCATATATAGAACACGCAAATTCCTACGATCGCAAAACAAAAAAAAAAAAAAAAAAAAATGGGCATTCCGAAGATTTTGGGTTGACCCATTCGGAACTGAAAAACGTATCCCACACTAATTCCAAGAAGTTTGTCCCCAAATACCTGAGACCAGTTCCTATGGGGGTTAGGGCCCGTTTTAACGAGGAAGAAAAAAAATCAATTTGGAAAAAAAAAAAATCAAATCCGCTTTTCATTGGGCAACACACGCACCAGCACCAAAGACTAGGATCTTGGGGCATAATATTTGGTGCTGGTGCGTGTGTTGACCAATGAAAAGCGAATTTGAATTTTATTTTTTCCAAATTGAATTTATTTTATACTCGTTAATTCGGGCCCTTAAGGAGCCCCCGTCATCCAGAGAAAATAGTTTATAGTTGAGCCGAAAAGTGTTACCCGTACCCCGATTGTACCACGCGTCGGGGGTGGTTGCGCACAGTCAGTAGCCCGCTCGGTTGCTGTTTTCGCTGAGAGATAGTGGTAGCTGTTTCACGATCAAGAAGTAAACTCTCTGGGTTCACCGCCCAAGCACGCCTTTTGCAAATGTTTTTTTTTGTTTTTTCCGGTGAGCTACGTATGGGATGCTTGTTGTTTCTTGGGGCGCTCAGCTGCAACAGCGTTAACCTTGTGTAACAGTGATACCGTGGCGGAAAGGCCATCTGGTAGACAAGGTTGTGCTTGAGCGATGTACGAGTACATAGATAAGGTGTCGACCGCCTTGCGAGAGAGACACAAGGATGTCGCCCGGCTCTGTCTCGTCCAATTTTTCAGTTTTTTTTTCTCTCTTGGTGCAATATTCCGGACCAACAGCTTGCACATATTTCTTTCTCGGTGCAATATTCCGGACCCACAGCTTGCACATCGGCTATACGAGTGTACCAGCCAGGTATATACCTGGTACTAGAGTACGGTATAATAGACCCGTCGCCTAGGTTGGACAAAGTTGTTGGAAATGTACCTGGCTTTATTGACACCCTGACCTAGACCGCCTGAGATATTTATCGGAACGAAAACGGTTGGTGTAAAGAAAAAAGCTGAGCCAAGCCCTCAAGAATGAAGACACTTGCTTACAAAACTAAACGGCCATCGTCATTACCTCCGCCCGTGTATGTGTGTACACTACTGATCGGTTTGACCCCCCGTCCGGTCCGGGCGCATCGCTCTTTGTCCTGCTCCTTTTTTGTGTGTGTGTGTGTGTTTTTTTATGGCAGGTGGGAGGTGACGGACGACGTGTCCATCGTGGAGCAGCTCAACTTGCCGGTAAGTACGAATGGCCCTGGGCTTGGGGCTAGTGGACTTTTTTTCGTAACAGTTTGTAACGGCGCGAAAAACGAGTATTTCTACGTAGTGGTTGCTTGCGCATACATACGATACCATCTGCACATATCGTATGCACTGCTGCTGTGCTGTCGTCGTAGAGGTGGGGTGATGGTGCTACCAGGGTATGTATTACAGGGGCGCCCAGAAAAAAGAGAAAACGACACACCACAACCCCAGAGGTCGGAATAGAAAACCGTTGCAACCGTCGTGATCACATGATGAAATAAGAAAATGGTAAAAAAAAATATCCTTATTTTCATTTTTTTTCACTTGGTTTTAGTAACCCCCCCTCACCCTCCATGCGACTCGCCCAATACCTCACGGCGTTTCGCGCTTGGTGCAAGCAATGTCTGCCTGGTTGGTGAAAACCCAACGCGCTCCGTCCCGGCATTGTAGGGATGCGAGGGTCTATGGTCATATGACTACGGCCGTGCACAACATGAGTACCCCCCCCCCCCCCCCCTAACGAACAAAAAATTCTGTGAGATGTCGAAAAAAAAAAATCGACCACCCTCGGGTATGTAAACAATCGGGGGTAATGTCTGTTTTTTGGCGTCCATCGTGGATTCTGAATAGTATGTGTTACTATGTATAATATTACTACCTGTATGTATTACTATGTATTACTATGCCCCCTCGTAATATATAGTGAGAAGCATTCTTCTTCACCTCACTTACTATTAAAATAGTACTGCTGTAATTGTCACCTTTAACACCCACAGTATCGCCAGTCCAGTCGGACTCAGGCCTGAAGGAGCAAGCCACTCGATGCCGATAACCCCCCCCCCCCACGTGTAAGCAGGAGTAGGAACAGTGCTCCGTCTCGATGCGTGGTCAATGGTCAAATGACTACGAGTAAGGCAAAGCAACAGCTGAGTACCCCCCGCCTCCGCCTGATTGGAAACCCACCCGCATGTTTCTCGATTCCCGGCCGGCCCCAATACACTGCCGTGAATGAACAGGTGAAGATCACCGAGGGAGAGTACACCAACCTGAAGATCACCACACCCGAAGACCTTGTCGTAGCCTCACAAATCTTGGAAGCGCGGCGAATATCGGACTTGGAAAGCGGCGCCGCGGACACCGACCAGGACGAGGAGGAGGAGAACTTGTCGGTGACGCGAGCAAACGAGGTCTGGACGGATAAGCCCCACGCTGTCGGCGTTGATGAGGAGGAGGACATCGAGTCCGTCTCTGCTCTCCGGGCGGACGAGAAGTGGGTGGACAGTCCCGTCGGGAACGCCCCCAAGGGGGACGGAGATGTGGACATCCTCCTCGACCTTTCCAAGATGCGCGCCGGCGAATAGTCAGCAGCAGCATGGTTTTCGTAGCCGAAAAACAGGCGTTTTGTTGGAGCGGAGAGAGGGGGGGGGGGGGGGGTGGTAGGCTTGAAATAAAGCAGCTGTCCCTTTCAAGACAGCGAACCGACGATGCCCCTTAAAAGAACAACCGGGGCTGGTTTTGTCTCTCCTGGACTCTTATCAATTATCACTGGTTTTCCTGGCGCGCGGGTGGGGAGGGGGGCAGGGGAGGGGGGTGGTGCGTGGCGAGGGCTTTGACCATATATCCCCACGGAACACAATATAAGCAACGGGGAGTTGCTCGGACCGAGGAATTTAGGGCACAGCAGTGGAATCATGGGAGTGCTGTCGATTTTTTACTACTATTATAGTGCGAGCCGATGTGCTTGGAGTGGTCGTGTTGGCGTCGATTTATCCGTTGATGGCGTCACGAGATCCGTTGAATTGAGATCCGTTGAATTGGGTCGAGATATCCGTTGGCTTGGGGGTTGAGGGTTCCAACGGATGCTTTGCCAGACCGAACGCGCTGTTAGTATGTATGTGTGCCTGGTAGATTATAGAGAAGCTGTTGGTTGCTCGTAGTTGGGTCGGGATAGAGAAACTGCTGTGAGGGCGTGCGGGTCATGCGTGGCAAAGCAACGAATATTGCTTGATGATGTCTACAGCCTTCCCAGGCTCCTGTGCAGTGGCAGGGTTTGTTTTACCCTTTGCAGCAGGGTGACTGTGTGGGCAGCATGCCTTCCGCTTGTATGCACGGTTTCTACTGTATCTTCGTCTTCTCGAAGTTTTCTTCCTGCTGGGCCTTCAGGCGCGGCGTATCTATATTGGAGAGGTTGTTCATCCATGTTCCTTGTGGGAGAGCAATGAAAGGACGACCTGTCACGATAAGAAC
This sequence comes from Saccharina japonica, assembly GCA_008828725.1. Classification (NCBI taxonomy): domain Eukaryota; class Phaeophyceae; order Laminariales; family Laminariaceae; genus Saccharina; species Saccharina japonica. Next base: position 20,937 of record MEHQ01002289.1, on the reverse strand, counting down.
GCTTTAATCTGCTATTATTGTGTTGACAGTAGGCCTACTGCTGTGGTCTTCACCTCCTGTTTTTGGGTTAATACGAAGTACGATAGTATGTCACGGTAGACCTACTGCTGTGGCCTTAACCTACTATTATTGTGTTAACAGTAGACCTACTGCTGTAGTAGTGCGTGAAGAAAGTGTTTCCTCCAGTGGACATTTGGAGTAATTGACTTATTTTCCTCTTCGGAGTGCAAACCCCCGTCTGCATACATGCATACGTACGTACCAGGTACAAATCAGTAAGCAAAATCCTTGCTGGCGTGCCGCAGGAGGCAATGCTGCGTGTGAGTTCTAAAACTGCATGTAGGCATTTTTTATGGTGTTGCGCACCGCTCGTTACCCCATCGCTAAGAGCAATTTTTGCTCTAGGAAAACCGAGGGTTTTGTTTAACGTAGACTCCGAAAATGTCTGTCCTTTCTGTCAAAATCGCCATAAAACGGTATACCGGTAGTTTTTACCCCAGCTGAAAGCAGAAAATCAGCTCAAGGCCTCAACAAACCAAAAAAAGAAGACCGTTTTCTGTCACTGTATACCGTTTTCTGTCACGGTATACCGTTTTCTGTCAAACGGCCCAATACCCCAATGCTTCCTGTCAAAAACGCCATAAAACGGTATATATACCAAGTATATACCGGTAGTTTTTACGCCACAGTTAGTTCACGGTAGAAAATCAGCTCAAGACCCAACAAACCAAAAAGGGGGGTACCATTTTCTGTCCCCCTCGGTATGTATACCGATTTCTGTCAAACGCCCCAATCCAGCCAATCAGCACTCGCCAAATGAACGCACAATTTGAAAACGCCATGAAACGGCACAATGTGGACTACTGTAGACGACGACTGCAGCAACGGGATAATAGCAGCAAACCACGATAATAGGCACCACCGGGTAAGTCGTAGGGCAAACACGACTCACCGCCGCGGCTGTCGGCGGGTGCTGGCGGGTAGAGGGAGGGTCGGAAGGACGCGTAGGTGGCCGTTTTCTTCTTGTGTAGGCGCCGTGTGTTCACCAAGGGCAGGGTGGCGGACAAGAAGGTCACCCGAGGGCATACGTTGCTACAGTAGCATCGAATCCACGGCCCGGTAATAATAATGTAAGGTTCGTTTCAATGTGAAAATAAATGAACATCCAAGCGGTTCTTATCATATCATTATAATAGATTATATAATTGAAGGACATATTTATTTCAGGAGCTCGATAGCACGCGAGCGTTATGGAACTTGAATGCTGGCAGGATCGAGTTACCAAGCGAGGGCCACGGGGGGGGGGGGGGGGGGTCCCGCCGTTCCGATGGGGGAAGTGTTTATAAGGCGCACCATGGGCTGGGTAATCGATCGTCCTTTACTGTACCCCGATAGCCTAGTAGGCACACCTTGACACCAGGTGTATTGCATGTCGGGACCAACACCACGGCGCGGAAGACAGGACAACGCGTTTTTGTTGTGTCCGGAGAAGGATTGGAGAGCACAACAACAAACGCGTTGAAACTGAACACAAACAAAAAAAAAAAAACTTTCACTGGTTTTGGTTTTTTCCCTTTTTTCCAGTCCTCCTGCGGACCCATGGCACCCGACATTACGCCGCTCTCTCTCTCTCTGCGACATTGGCACCGGCAGGCCGAGCGAATTACCCTTGGGGTTCGAATTGCCGATTTGCCTCCCTTAGCCAGAGGACCGGTCGTTATCCTTGATGCCCATAAAATAGCACCTCCTGTGTCCGGGTATGCTCGTACATACCAATTATACCACACGTTATTTTATGTTACTGTCTAACTTCTACTATTCAACAAAAATTTGGCAACGTCAAACAAATACACACTGCTGTTCTAATGCGTACCTAAATAATCAGAACAGTCAAACCAAAAACCAAAAAAACCGTCGCCGCCCCCCCCCCGTCTATGGTCATACGACTACGGCCGTGCACGACACGAGTACCCCCCCCACCCCCCCCCGCCCCCGGCGGGGCTCCAATCTCAATCTTTTCAAGCGGCAAGCAAACATAGCCAAATCATTATCATAGAACGAGCGCTTTGATGATTTTCAAAATTGACCCTTATGACGCCATTTTTCTCCGCCATTTACAACCGTTCGAGTCGGCAAGCGCCATCTACATGACTGTTATCACACACAACTTCCCTGTTACGTTAACCATAAAAAAAGCGACTTGCTGGGCTGCCACTGCCACCGTTGTGTTACGGGATACAAGCGCGCGTTTATCAAGCACTGCTGTAGACGATCGAACATCAAAAATATAGGCCGGTGGGGAGCGTTGAGGACGGCCAAACCAACCCATACACCTAGTATACTTCGTAATGAGCGGAAGTATTATATAATGTTCAAACGCAGAACCTTCCCAATTCAAAAGCACCAGGTCTCCAGCCTCGGAACCTGAAGGACGACGACAACAGCAGTCCAAGCTGCGTTCCTTTTCTATGGAGATGCACCGGCTATAGTTCTCGCCTCACCAACCCAATAAAAGCGGACCCCTCGCCTCTCAGAGCGGTGTCAGAGAGTACTTCGGTGGAACAGAGCGGATGCCCCCCCCCCGCCCCCCCCCCCTGCCGTCTCGAAGAGGCGATGCTGGGTCGAATCGGTCCAATGGCTACGAATAAGGCAAACAACAAATGCGCTACGCCCCCCCCCCGCCCCGCCGCCCATCCTCCCCACCGCCCCCCCCCCTTCGCCGCGCTCCCCTCTCCCGCTCAACCCGAGGCGAACCTTGCGCAGACAAACCATCACCATTTAAGGACACAACGCCCCCCGCTCCCCCCTGCCGTTGCCGATCGCCCCCGCCCCGATCCGCCAAAACTACTGCATGTCGTTCCCAAACAGCAAGAAAACCGTAAAGAAAGAAAAGTAAGCCTTGGGCCTAGGAAGATGGGTAACATCACGGGACGAGTCGTCATTCCTTGTTTTGTTTTTGCTCAGAGCTTGGCCCTGAATCCTGAGGCGCCGGCAGCGGAAGAAACCGCAACGGAATGGGCCCCGCCCCTCCGCATGCCTCCTCCTCCTCCTCCGCTGTGCTTGACGAACTGAGACTCTGTGACCCCTTCTCCCATGGCGGAAGTCGACGCCAGGCCTCCGGTGGCAGTATTCACCTGACGATACAGTATGTAGGCCCAAGGATAAGAAATAAACTTCTAAGGCTAACAAAAACAAAAGGCTCGCTTTTTTGGGGTGGGGGCGCTAAGGAAATTGGATTTAAAAAATCGTGCTCAGTTGCGTGCGCTAATCCTAAATTCTATAAAATGCATAATAGTTGACAGAATAAAAACCCCGTTCCATTTTCACGCCAGACTAGAAACGGGTCAAAGCGGTATTTTCTATTTTGGGCGCAGGTAAAAAATGGTATATGCCTGCTATTGATATCTTATTATGTGGGGCAGGTGTTTCGTACAGTAATAGCACACTCGTAGCTTCAGCAACAAAGTAAAAACAATACACGTACGTAGTCGTACCATTCCGTGTGCCAGAACTCGGAAAATAAATAATTAACTCTACGAGTAGTTCTGGTACGAAATAATAATAATAAAAATTATCATGATCTGCCTCAATTTTCGTCTCTTCTTGCAAAAATTGTCCATCTGCCACCCGAGTTGTTATTTATTCGTACAGCAGGCTAGTTATTGTTTCGCCTGGTATGTTTCCAACAAAACTTCTGAACTAGAAACGGCGACTGTGCTACCGGTCACAGCATTTTGTTTTTTCGGGCCAGGTAGAAAATGTTATTACGTTCTCATTATGGGAGGGCAGGGTGTGTCGTATCTGGTACGCTGACACTATAGCTTCAGCAACAAAACGTCATTTTCCTATGTTTCCGAACGAAAAAAACTGAACTCCCACTTTATTGATCCTTTTACCACCGCTCTCCCATTTTGGGGGCAAAATACTTGGAATTAGACTAGTAAAAACTTAGGAGTTGTACATGAAAGGGTCGAGACTCAATGGACGGAAATGTAAGGGCCGTTTTGTACTTCCATCAAGAGCGGAATGAAGGAGTGACAAGGAACAGCGTGAACTGCAAGCGCACTGATCGCCATTAATCCCTTCCAGGACCCAAATTATACCCACTCCCACTCGTTCCGCCAACATAAGAATCGTTTTCATCATAAAAATGAAGACTCGCCGGTCCTTACATTTCCGTCCAGAGCGGTATGGTATACCTGGTACAATATGTACTGGGAGCATCTGGCACCTACCTGCTTGTCCATGAGGTTTGCCCCGGACCACCTCTGGTGCGTCAGCAGGTCCACTTGTTCGTCTCGCTCCGGCCTCTGCACCAGCTCGACATACTTGATCACGCCGTGCCTGACGGAGGAGGGGGGGGGCGATTGCCGGTGTGTCGGTGTGTCGGTGCGTGCTCATGTTGATTAAGACATACATGCCTTTTGCCCTCGCCCCAAATTTTCTTCGTCGATTAATTCGACGATGTTATCCATATACAGGAGACTCCGCCTCACAAGCGGTTCTCAGTAGGATGCAGCTATTCCTTCATGCGACTCGCCGAGCACCTTACGGCGCTTCGCGCTTGGTGTGAGTAATCAATACCTGCCTGGTCGGTGAAGCCTCTATGTGCTCCGTCCCCCAACATTGTAGGGATGCGAGGGTCTATATATAGTCACTTTTGGTAGGCTGTTTTTATTTTCTCGCACAGATCAGATAGATCATTCCCACTTGATGATCTAGATATTCCAGAGAAGATGATCTGTATGATCTGTATGATCTGTATGATCTAGCTCGTGTTGCGGGGTGGGACCCGTGTAGCCTGCATGCTCTAGGGCGTGTTTCCTGGGTTGGATCTGTACCACCGACCGAATCCCTCCTGATGATCTAGATCTTTGAGGGCAGATTAATTCCTGATCCGTATGATCTAGCTCATGTTTTGCGGGGTAGGAGCGGTGTAACCTGCATGATCTGCAGTAGGGCATGTTACCTGCGTTGGATCTATCTGTACTACACAGACCTTGCACGAAATCTTATAACGGCGGGTTAGGATCTAGGTGATCTAAATGATCTAGATGATCTAAGATGACCTAAGATGATCTAGATGATCTAAGATGATCTAGATTATCTATATGATCTATATGATCTAGATTATATATCTGTACATGATCTACATGGTCTAGCTGATCTATCTGTAGACGATTTATATATATGATCTAGATGGTCTAGATTATATATCTATAGATGATCTAGATAATCTAGCTGATCTATCTGTAGATGATCTACATGATCTAGATGATCTAGATGGTCTAGATGGAGCTTTGTCGGACGTGTGACACCTTAACCTTGCCACAACTAAGCCGGACTTAACCACAGAAGGGAGCTATTTTATAGACTTCGTGCTCAGATAGGTTTCCTGTCTGTTTTGGGTTTCCCTTGGGGTTCTTCATTTTCTGGGAATGTGTATGAGTGATCAGCGTTGAAACCCATACTACACATTCTCCGGTGGCAAGCATAACAACGTAAATAGTGCATTTTTCAGTCCGTTAAACATTGGTGGACCTCTAGACTATAAACAATGTCATAGCCAAGCAGCAACCACGCACGGTCGTTTTGCTTTTGTGTTGCTCACTTTCCGTACTCCTTAGCCAGGCGCGACACGATGAGCCCGTCCGAGTGAAAGCCTGCCAGAGTGATGAACTATAAAAAAACGGTTTGCACACAGAAGGACAGGCGGTGGGTGGGACCGGGAGAGGGGGTTACGCAGTGAAGGGTGAATGAAACAGCCGCGGTTCGGTCGAGACTTGGTCGTCGTGTTTGGTCATGTGGGAGGTAGGCCAAGCCAGCCCCTCCTGTACTGATTGCTGCCTGCAGGCTACGAGTTCTTGGAAAACTCGCTTCATGAGCGGGCACCCCTATCGTTCAACCTCTTGCCGGCCTGGCATCTCGAATGGCTCCTGCCGCCGCCGTGTACTGCTAAAATGCTCCTTATGTTACCGTAACACTATTAATACTACATACTACTACCACGACTACTACTACTACTACCACGACTACTACTACTACTACTACTACTACTACACTACTACTACTACTACTACTACTACTACCACTACTACTATCACTACTACTACCAGTATATTTCGTATACGAGTACTACTACTTCGTGTACCCTTACCACTACCAGTACCACAACTACGACTACTACTACACTAGTGATTAGGGCCGTGAGTAATCACTATTAGACATTATGAATATAAATAGTAACTAAGTATTAATATCAATATGGTGGTGCGGCCAAGTAACCCAACTAACTGATTTACTTTATACCAACGCACACCAGTCACACTAGTCAGTCCAGTCACAAACGCGACAGTCAGATACAGAAAAAATACCGCAAAATTACCGCAAAATTACCGCACGTAACTAAACTTTACTACTGCTGTACCTATCATACACACCTTCTTCGTATTAATGAACTCGTACTCGTAGTCGGTTTGGCTTTTTTTAGTCAGCCAACTCATACCCCTAGACTATACTAGCAAAAACAGCCTGAAACCGCCGTATGTATCATATACGTATCGCCACCTGCCACACGAACCCCAGGCGGCCGAGGTCCCGGTTAAACGATGCCATCTCGCGCTTTGACATGCCGGCGGCGTCCCAGTTGAAGCTGGGGGAGAGGTTGTAGGCCAGCTTTTGGTGCGGGGCGACGGCGTGGATGCCCTTGGCGAAAGCCCTAGCCTCGGGGATGTTCGGCTTGGCGGTCTCCATCCACAGAAGGTCGGCGTGCGGCGCGTAGGCGCGCCCCCTGCGTGTAAGGGGCGAGTTTGATTGAAGGGGCGGGCGAACAGCGAGGTTGGCAGGGTGAGAGGGGGGGGGGGGATGTACTCATTAGCCGCACGTCGTGCATGGCTGTAGTCGTATGGCCATAGACCCTCGCATCCCTGCAATGCCGGGACGGAGCGCGTTGGGTTTTCACCAACCAGGCATGCATTGCTTGTTGCACCAAGCGCGAAGCGCCGTGGGGTGTTGGGCGAGTCGCATGAAAGGTGAGCCGCATGACCTACGTCGTACTAAGAACCGCTTGTGAGGCGGACTTTCTTGCATACTGTGAGAGCTGGGATAGGTGAAAGGGGCGATGCTGTGAGGCAACGCCGCTAAGCATTTTTTTTTTATGATATCTGCCTCACCTGGCGATACAGTAGTCTACGCCACCACGGAGCTTGAAGTAGCCTTCGCGGCTGCGCGGCGCGTCCCAGTCAAAGTGGATCTTCGCCATAAAAGGGGGGCGTCGGACGCACGGGGGCAAGGCACAGTGGCGGTGGGGGGAACATTAGTCTCGCCACGGTTGGCTGATATTGGCCTTGTTAGGGTTAGTTTTTGACATTATTGGCAGGCGATTGAGATGTCCCATCGTTGATCCTACTTTTGTTATAACTTCCTTCTGCTTCCTTAGCATCACGGTCCGTTTTTTTGTTAACAAGGCGTTTCTCGATGCACGCGCGCCCCGAGCTCCGCCAAAGCAACACACATTAATGCCTCGTCGCCGATACCTCTATATCGACATTAAAAAAAACTCTCACTCTGTCCCTATATAAGGCACATTTGTGTATTCATATTATATCCGAACATTCCTTAAATTTGGGTACAGAGTGGTACATCCATCACAACACCCAACAACCCAAGCACGAAACTATTAATAACACAATCGTGCGCGCACGAAACCGCACGCTAACACAAAAAAAAGGCATACAGTACAGGACACCTAATAAGAAACAAGATCTGGTTCAGGCTGGATTTCTTATTCGAGAGAGGGTGCTTTCTACAATAATTTCAAGATAACGACTCCCGAACTTATTATTTTCCTCTAAAAATCAGCCTGGCTTTCTTACCACAGTAGCCTATTTCTTATTAGGTGTCCTGTAATGTATATATATATATATATATCTCGCAACAAGACAAGCACGAAACGGACGAAAAGTAGTTACGTACATACGTAGCACGAACGATGGTATAGAGAGCGCACCTGCTTGCCACCGAGAAGGCGCACGCTGAGGGCCCTAGCGTCCGCATGCCCCAAGGTGTAGGCCTTGGACTGCCACTCTTTGAGGCGCTGGTCGCGCCCTTGAAGACCGGGCATGGAGTGGATGGCCGCCTCAACGGCCTGTTCATCAAACAACCCACGCACATCGGACAGATCAGATCAAGTCAGGTCAGATCCACACATGGGACAGATCATATCATATCAGACCAGATCAGATCCACCCAACGGACAGATCGTATCAGACCCACCCAACGGACAGATCAGATCAGACCAGATCCACCCAACGGACAGATCAGATCAGATCAGATCCACCCAACGGATAGATCAGATCAGATCCACCCAACGGACAAATTATATCTACACATCGGACAGGTCAGATCAGATCCACAAATCGGACAGATCATATCAGATCCACACATCGGAAAGGTCAGATCAGATCCATATCTCGGACAGGTCAGATCTACACACCGGACAGGTTAGATCTGCACTTCGGACATATCAGATCCACACATCGGGCGAGTCAGATTAGATCCACACATCGGACAGATAAGATCAGATCCTCACCCAACGGACATATCATATCAGATGCCTATTTAAGGATCTAGACCTTTCAGGGCAGATATATCCGTGGTCTATGTTATATTATCTGCACGATCTAGGCCATAAGTTCCGGGTGGGATATATTTCATGATATGGCTCTTGCGCACTTGTTTTTCCGAGTCGGGCCTGTACGATGCGGATCTTGCACAACATACCATAACATAACGGAAACTATAGCATCTCTGATAGACGATCTACAGCAGTATATCGTGATGTGCTTGATATGTGACAACTTTTCTTCAGGACCTTTTCGGACCAAGCGCCTATCTACTTCTACTGTACCGACGGCATCGGTTCAACTCCTGAAAACACGACGATATTATCGTAACGACGACATTTTCGGAGCCAGAATTTACTGCTGCTACTGCTGTACCGACGCCACGACGATATTATCGTAACGGCGACATTTTCGGAGCCAGAATTTACTGCTGCTGCGGCTGTACCGACGCCACGACGATAATATCGTAACGACGACATTTTCGGAGCCAGAATCTATTGCTACTGCGGCTGTACCGACGCCATCGGATAAAATGTGTGCAACGACATGATGATCGGATCACTACTGCTGCTGTGGCGAAATAATCCGGCGAAAGGACTGCCGTGTCGCGACTTGTTAGCCAAACCGCACCTCGGGGAAGCGCATGAGGCACGCCTTGTCGATCCAGGCCTTGCTGAGCTTGTCGATGGTTGCGAACGTCGCGCCGCTCGCCTGCGCCTCGCGAACCACATCGTTCAGCGCTCTGAACAAAAAAAACAAAAAACGGGAAACAACATAGTTCGTGATTTTTGGACGTTCCGCTCTTACCGGGAACCTGCGTTAACCGACCCCCCCCCCCCCAGGTACGTACGAAAACACATGCCACCGCTTCGGCTGTATCTACTGGTTAGCGCTCCGTCTAAAGATACCCAGTCCAGGGCACGCGACTTAAAATACATGGTGCAAGTACCTGTTATCTGCAGTAAAACAGAGAATGCATGTAAAGATTCAAAACGACGTTATGGCTACCTGGTACGTACTACGCAAGCGTATTCAATAGTGAGAATGTGCTCTCTGTCGTGGTTTTGTGACCACAGAGCTTGCATCTCGGCACGGACACTGGGCGTGCTGGATGTCGACGGGTAGAAAAAACGACGCATGGTATATACGGTTTTTAATTTTTTAATATACGGTAGAGGTGAACCACGTTTCTGCCTTCTGAGGGTGGTGGCTTATTGCTTGAAGAGCTCTACACCTCACACAAGCGTATTTGCTACCATACCCGATGAGCAATCCCATGACCTACTGTACGAACAAAAAATGAAAAATATTGAAACACAATAAGGGCCCGTTTTAACGAAGAAAAAAAAAAAAACAATTTGGCAAAAAAAAAAAAATCAAATCCGCTTTTCATTGGTCAGAACCCGCACCACCACCCACCCAAGATTATGCCCCAAGATCCCTATTAGTTGGTGCTGGTGCGTGTGTTGACCAATGAAAAGCGAATTTGAATTTTATTTTTTTCCAAATTGGATTTATTTTATACTCGTTATAATATGGGCCCTTATTGTATATAATGAAACTCCGACGATTTTGGGTTAAGGAGGCTTTGATAGGTCATTCAGCAAACGCTTCAGCCAAAATAAGGTATACCTCCTCGAGCCTTTACTACTTTAATAGGTCACTCAGAAAACGTTTCAGCCAAAATAAGGTATACCCTACGTATACATATATCGTAGCACGCGTCGAACGGTGTAATGTGAAGAACACATACACATACACATATGTCTTCACCCCTGAAACCCCGTGGGGATAACGCCTCCACCCTCACCTCGTGCCTTGGACAGTGGCGCCCAAGATGAAGGGGTGGTCGCGAGGGTCGACGTTGTTGTCGAGCAGAGAGGCGGCCTCGGCATCCGTGCGAGCCACGATAACGGTCTGCAGGGGGGGAGAAGCAAGCGTTGAGTTGTTGAGGTCGGGGGGGGGGGGGGGGTCCGGTGTTGGAGAAAGCTTGGCTTGCCTTGCCTTTTGTTTGTTTTTATAAAATTACAGAAATACGTCAGCTGTGACACTACCGATTGAACGGTTGTTTTGTTTTGTTTTGTTTTGTTTGTTTGTTCGTTCTTTTTGTTTCATCCTCAGGCGGAGTGGAAATAAAGGTCTCAGCAACACACCCCCATGTACTTGCCTTGCCTGGCTAATGGCTAATGTTACCCGCGTTGCCTCTATTTAGTAGGAGTCACCGTCTGGGCTGGGAAGGCTGTACTTCTGACGTCGCGGTTAAACTCGTGAGGTATACGTACGTATACGGGGTGGTGTTTTTTGTACGAAATACCGAAGGGGGAGCTGAATGTGCGGATTCAGCGATCAAGAACTGGCCTCACCCTGTATGAATATAGGCGTCTCGGGTCTTCCCAACAGGGCTTCATTAGCGCAATTTGCTAAGTTTTACTGCAACTGCTGTAGCGGTTCTGCGCAAAATATTAATTACAGACGCATCGCTTCCCCGGTTCAATTTGTTTTAATGTAATATATGGGGGGGGGGGGGTACCGAGAGCCCACATGTCGGACGGGTCTCTATTACGAGTAGGGACGTTGCCACGTCTCGAAAGGGATGCGCGGTCAACGCCATATGATTGCGGAAGCAACAAAATAGAAAACGCCGCCCTCCCCCCCCCCCCCCCCCCCCCGCCTGCCCGTTCCCGGTCGTTCCTTTTTGTTTTTGAAGTTTCCATCTTCCTGGCGAACGCGGAAAGGTGAACGTATTTTGTACCAGGTATGGCTAACCCAGACTCAACAGTTAGTGTAGTCATCAACAGTAGGTGACCCACATATATCAGCTTGTGTGTGTGTCAGTTCCAAGCAAAGAAACCGGGGTTGCCGAACTGCCACGTCTCTTGCACAATGTGTTTGTTTCGCATTTCCGACTGTTTGATCGGCAAGCGCTGCTATATCTGCGACCGTAGTGCCTGGTAGATTGCTTTCTCCCATGGAAGGAAGTGGTTTACTTGCAAGCGTGACTGCTTGGACATGAAAACGTGCTAGTAGTAGTAGTAGTAGTAGTAGTCGTAGTAGTAGTAGTAGTAGTAGTAGTAGTAGCAGCAGTAGTAGTAGTAGAAGAAGTACTAGAAGTAGTAGTAGTAGTAGCAGCAGCAGTAGTAGCAGCTGTAGTAGTAGTAGTAGTATCTTAGTAACAACAGTAATAGTAGTAGTAGGGGGCTCACCTCGGTGCCCATGATGTCGGCCTGAAGTCTAGCCGCCACGAGGCGGTCGCAGTGCTCCTGCATGGACACCAGCACCTTCCCGCCCATGTGCCCACACTTCTTCGTGCCCGGCTTCACGTAACATAACACCAATAACGACATACATCATAAGACAACGAAACGCGAATTAAACAACGGAGAAGTTGCCTGGAACTTGCACACAGCGAACAAATCATGATCTAGATCATCTACAGATCATCTAGTTCCTCACCTGCCATAGTGAGAGCTTTCTACCGGATCTGCGTAGTACAGCGCCAACCCGGGAAACATGTTCTAGATCATGCGGAATATACCGGTCTCACTCGGCAACATGAGCTGAATCATGCAGATCATACGAGATCGGGAACAGATCTTCCTTGAATTATCTAGATCATCACGTGGGTATCGATGATCTGTCCATCCATGGTGTGAAGACTTGCTATAAAAACACTCCCCGTGCACCGGAGGCGGCACGTCCAGGGACGAGCAAAGACGCAGAACAAAAAATGGTTCATAGACTGCTCACATACCTAGGGCAATCGCCACGCGAGCTACTCGTAGACAACCAGGGTGCCGTGTTTGTTTGTTTTTGGCGGTCACCGTGGACGGTAATCTAGCTATTAATAGATCATAATAGGTGAGGGGTGCAGCACAAGGAGGATACTCGTATCACGTAGAGTGTGTATTCGGCCAGGCACCCGCGGGGCAGTTACACAGCATACCCATTGCTAAAACCTATCTGCCCACAGCAAACTAGCTTATCAAGCAGGGGTCGACGTTCTGCCCGATATGTGAAAACCTTTTGCCACGCACATCCACATACGTATGTATTCCCTTGGGCAGTAGCTACGAGTATACCTTCTGGTCCTCGAAGTGGATACCGGCAGCGCCCTTCTCGATGAAGAGTTTGGTGAGCTTCATGACGGCGGTTAGCCCCCCGTGTCCGGTATCCCCGTCAGCAACGATGGGACGAAGGTAGTCGATCGCCGGAGTAGACCCGCGCTCGCCCTCACTCATGGAGCAACGTTCCTGGCGAACGCGTTTATATACAGGAGAGGGAGGTGTTAGGTAATGGGCGGGGTGTTAGACGTGGCCAAACGGGGGGGGGGGTGTTCGAGGCGGCTAGAGGGGAGGCGGGTGGGGGCGTACTCATTTGCTGCTTGCCGTAGTCATTTGACTATTGACCACGCATCCCTTTCGAGACGGGGAGGCGGGGGGGGTGTACTTCATTTTCATGCATGGCCGTAGCCGTATGACGGGGCAGGCGGCTAAAGGGGGGAGAGGTGGGGGGGGGGCGGGTACTCGATATTCATGCATGGCCGTAGTCGTATGGCCACAGACCCTCGCACCCCTTCCGAGACGGAACAGGGTGTGTGTTAAGAGGCACGGCTAAGGGTAAAGCGAGGGCAACTTGATCAAAGCAAACAATGCTAAAAGTTCGTGCATTTTACCGATAGTAACCGACCACTACTGACTCGCCGGCGGGTGGTGCCGATCATACCTGGTACTCGTAGAGAAATTGAGCTCACTATGTAATAGGTGCTCGTGGGTCTTTACCACAGCATGATGCGAAGCCTCCGCAAACCGGTAGGTTCTCGTGGGTCTTTATTAGCCCATTTGGGGCCCCTTTTAAGGTACAGCAGTGGTCCCTCTATAGCGCCCGTATGTGCCAGCGGGAAAAGCCGGCGCTGTACCGGGAAACCGGTGCTACTCTGGATTGGGGAATACATACCAGTAGGTTTTAGTATGGAGACGGAAAACTGTGCCAAGCGATTTCGCCAGCGCTATATCAATCCTTCAAACCCCGTAGTTCGCGCGATGGAAGGAAGTGTCACTAGTATCCCACGCAACTTGCAAAGATGAGCTTCGACGAAATCCTCATCTCACAGCTGTCGTTTAAAAAACAAAAATATATATATATATGTATAGCGGGCAACCGGCGCTACTCAACCGGTGTGCTATAGAGTGACCACTCCTGTATAAGGGATATAAAGCCCTTATAAGGGATATAAGGGATAGCGAGCAAAACAATGAAAAAATACGGTGTTGTCAACCCTTGACGGGCAGCGTGAGCACCAAGCAGTAGTACGGGTAGACAGGGCCATGTCGCGCCCCTTCCTCATCGTACGACTCCTTGCACTGCAGCCATTGGAACTCGGACACCAACCATTGTATAATATCATCACCCAATCACGCCGTGGCCGTTACTACTACTGCTGCTGTAACCGTCACTTTTTATCGTCAATTTTCCCTTCTCAAGTCCCAAGAGGTAGCATATAGTATATAGGGTGAAGGCGCTTTATTATACCAGGTATACAGTAGCAGGGGGCTGTCGTGCTGTCCCTGCCTACCTCCCCCATTGCCATAGCTATAGCAGTACCCTCATAATTCGATATGTTTTTTTTTTTCTCTTCTCTATTTGGCTTTTCGGTGCTCACGTCATTTTGTCTGCGGTCGTGGTGCCTTTGCGCCCTGAAGAGCTGGTCGACTTTGTTGGGCACGGTGTCGTACGGGTAGTCCGCGAAGTCCGGCCCAGGCTCGTTGCTGTGCAGAGGGAGGGAGGGAGGGAGCGAGGGGGGAAGCGATACAGAGAGACGAAGAAAGATAGTTGGCCGTGCTTGGCGATGACGTTTGGAAACAATGCGCACCTTCTATAAATAACAGAGTAACCAACCATGGTGACACAGCAACCATGGTGCATGGTGCTATGGTGCCACTTGAATCCCAATCTCACACTTGTCCCAATCCCACACATATATCCCAATTCCAAGCGGTTTATCCCCAAAATATTGGTGATCCTCCTGCCGCTGTTGCTGTACTTGGTGCCAACAAAATATTAAATACAACAATGAGGCGCTTCCACGATAACGGGTATATAGCTCTTTTTGGCGGAAAATGTTTTTGACTGACTTATTACTGACCGGTACTGACGATTAGTGACTTTTACTTACTATTAGTGACTATTAATTATTGTTAGTTAACTATTACTTACTATTAGCGACTATTAGTGACTTTTACTTACTATTAGCGACTATTAATTATTGTTAGTAACTATTACTTACTACTAGCGACTACAGGTACTATTATTTACCATCAGTGATTATTACTTACTATTAGTATACTTCTCAACCGAGGAAATACCCTATACTCGTACCAAAAACAGTATCCAGCACTCCACCCATTATCCGAGTGACAATCAATCACACATCGATCGCTATTCGATATTGAATCTTATCGTCCCAGAATGGTGCGAGGCCAAAGAACCTGAGGGTCGGCACATCCGTTGTGCCAAACGCCTCGTCCAGCCAGAGGCGCCTGGCACACCGGATGTGCACACCCTCGGGTTCTTCAGCCTGGCACACCGGATCCCCAGACGATCGATTGTTTATCGAATGCCGATCAATGTGTGATTGTCACTTGGATAAAGGGCGGCGTGCACTTGTTATTATGGACTGTCCCCTGCGGCAAATGCACGGCACGACGCGCGTCAGGAAATATGTTTATACCGCGCTTGCTTCGAAAACAACCTAAATTGCGATTACGTAGTAGGTACTAAAAGGTAGACGAACCTGGTGCTGGCGGTGGAGGAGCATTGCCAGCCGCTGACGTAAATCGTCTCCAGGTGGGGCGCCATTTCGATCACCTTCAGGAGGGCAAGAAACAGTACACTGGTGAGATTAAAAAGTGCAAGAGGGGAAGAGCCAGTACATTGGCGGTATACTGGCGCAATTGAAGTTTAAGAGGGGAAGAGGCAGTGTATTGGCAGTATGCTGGTGCGATTCAAGCTCAAGAGGAGAAGAGGCAGTATACTGGCAGTATACTGGTGCGATTGAAGTTCAAGAGTGCAAGAGGCAGTATACTGGTGTGATTAAAGAAAGCTCAAGAGAGGGAGATGCAGTATTACTGGCTCGATTAACGCGATAAAGTAAAGTGGGACACGTCGTACTCATGGCAGCCAGCTTCAGGAGCCACGACTGAACAGATCTGATCAAACACTACAGTAGTTCTCCCTCTGGTACGGCTCAAGGACTCCGTTGAGTTGATACGGGTTACTGCTGTGGTGAGCGGTCAGAGCGCCGAGATTAAGGCACAATCACCACTGGCTGATAATGATATAACTTCACAAAAATAAAATCGTATGCAGGCTTCACCGGAACCATAGCACATGCTACTTATCTTGCAGAACCGGGGATAACAGGTTGCAAACATCGCAGGCGTTGCGATATGCATCAAACATAGTCCGGTCCGTGAGCTTGCAGGATATGTAGGCTAACTTGAACAAAACTACTCGCCTTCAACACACAAAAAAAAATTAAAAGAAAAACGGCGCCGGCGAAAAACGTGGAGCTGCATCGCGCTGCAGTCAGTTGATGGTGCCCCCGCCATTTTAGTTTCGTTCACAGTATAAAGACTACGCCTCGCTACACTACGCCTCGCTACGTAGCTATTGATGAAAACTCTTAAGACCAAGGTCAGAAAGGTGCGAAGTACTGGCGGCATCGGCGTTGGTCGAACGTGTCAGGAGCCAACAAGGGGCAACAGACGCCACATGAGAGCCTTTGCCAGCGCACCCAGCACCAAGGGTATACATGTCCCCGAGGGGCGGAATGGCTTCTTCAGTGCTCGACGGAGGCTTATCATATGGCAGAACGGGCGTCTGACAAAATAACCCAAACACGAATTTAGAGATCGTCGGTTCGACGACCTACGGGCTCAAAAGTGCATTGTTTTGCTTCCGTCGTGGCCCAGAGGACCCAGCGGTCGTGTAGCGTAGCCATCGCTCTTGAAACAATCGCAGTGCAGCCTGAAGACTGGCGGGAGTGATTTCCGTATCACCCGGGTGATAAATATAACACACCCCCTCACAACCTCCTGGCACACCCTCTGACATCACCTCGGACGAACGATTGGCTTAAGGCGATTTTGTCGGCGACGGGGAGAGTGCAACTGCCGAGTGATGCATACCTGGTACGCCTATACGGTATATGAGAATATCTCGACGAGATTTGTCCAAAAGCGACCATTTTCGTTTTTTTGTGATCTTTTTTCCGAGAACATAGACTAATACTGGCAAATATTTTTTCCCAGGGGGTGTCCTATCTTATCACCTGTGTAATACATACATGTATCATACCTGGTAGATATTGTACATATTCGACGCGAGTCGACGAGGGAAGAAAGGGCTGCAGGCCTCTCGCGAAAAAAATGCAAGGCACGTACCGTAGTGGGGAGGGAGGAGAAAAGCCTACTTAGTGACCCCGGATCTGAGTTACGACTGAAGAGGGAGAGAGAAAAGAAGAGCAAAGAAAGTAAATGGGATGGGAAAATAAAAATGAAAACGGTACACTGCTGTTAACGGTATCCCTCCCACCCTCCCACCTGGACGGGGTCCAGGGCACCGAAAGTGTGAGAGAATGCCCCTTCGGCCTGTTTCTTCTCCAGCAGGTCCCACAGCTTGCGCGCCTGTACAGCAGCGGTACATGATTTGGTAAATCATGGGGGAACCAGGATTAAGACGAGTACTATTTTGACACCCGCGCGCGGTGATCACACGCGTACTTCCACAGCAACATTTATGTGCGTTTTTTTTTTGCTTTCATCTCCGGTCGGGAGCTGCTCACGAGAGGGAATCGCAAGTTAATAGTAAAACGGGCTTCGGACGCTGCCAGGGAAAGAGACTCTATTCAATCTAATATTTGCATTGGATGACCGGCGGCAGCGCAAAACAGTGAGTCTGTATGACCTAACGATGGTGTGGCGGTTTTATAATCTATAAACTAATGAGTATCATTGTTTTTTTTGTGAGATACTGGGGATTACAATGCTATTACTAAATACTACCAGGTATGTCTGGGGTACTTATAACAAATACTTAAACCAGGTACGCATGTCTGGAGTACTTTGTGTTGGGTGCTGTTCCAAACAAGCGAAACAAGAAGCGCACGCATGGCATCCACCATCCCAAGAGGGCCTTATTTTCTTACTTTACGGTAATCGTCAACGTCCACGGAACTTGAAGGTTCTTCAAAGGACGTGGGCCGTACATGGCTTAAATACAACTTCGGAACAGCAGCGGGGCATCCATCACACAAAAACAGTCAGTGGACTCGCACAATAACCACTGCCAAAAATTGAATTACTACGAGTTGAGTATATAGACTATAGACTACCCACAATATTGATGCCACTGTTATGACTTGCGGGTACTGCTCGTAGTAGCCCGCGGTCGTTGTGGTCGTACGTTTTGGTCGACAATCACCGCGAGAGGAAATAAGGAAACATCGTACGTAGCGAAACAGCGAACAAACGGACCGTACATTGTACTTGTGGTATCGTATTTTTTACTCAACTCGAACAAAACCTGGAGCATACTGATCATTGGGAGGGTGGGGAATGAACGTGCGACCGCTCAGCCTATCGGGTCAACATGGGCCCCTCATGACGTCAAAACTTCAACAATCGGCACTCCCACATATCGTACCTGTAACACTAGCACTAATAGTACATGTACAACAGCACTGGTATATATACCTGCTACGGTATGCAGTACAGTACCTGGATGTTTGAAGGGTGGGTTTCGGGCATCGTTCCACGCAGGGAAACGACTTCCTGCACGCTGAAGGGTCGGGCCGTGTAACGGAAGCGGGGACTGCTCCACCACCGCTTGGTCGCCTCCACCTGTACCAGTGCACCGGCAAACACAACATATCCACACGCATAGTACATTGCCAGAATTAGACGACTACAGGAGTAGTATTACGAAGGGCCACAGTAAACAGTACCAACTATTGTTAGTAAAAATGGGTAAATATATAAGTTTTTGTGTATACCGTAGGTTCTATTTACCATGCCCCCCCCGTAAATAGTAGGGAAGTAGTGCAGTCTCGTAGCTACAGTACCAGTATTTTTCAAGTAGTACGAGGGAACATGTATGTACGTGATCACAACCAAATATTTTAGTAGGTGAACATTAGGTGTATGTTTTGGGACCATCGTGGGGTCTGATTGTTCTCATTACTACGTACGTTATTTCGAGAGGCCACAGGAAATAGGACCAAATATTGTAAGTAAAAACAGGCAAATATACCTGGTAGTTTTTTTTGTGTAACATAGGTTCCCTATTAACTATTGTCCCCCGTAATATTAATGGTACGTAGTGTGGCATTGTATTGTTAGCGTTGTCGTCATGTTTGGCTTCCGACAAGTCACACACATGGCACACACAAAGATGCGTTCGACCGTGCAACTCTTCTTCGATCTGCGCTGCTGACGCAATCCACATCAAGCTACGCAGAAGATTCCGCCTACAGCAGTAACTTTGCCGTTAGGATTTCCGCGGGGGGTTCGCGCCTTGATTGTTCGAGCTTCTTGCGCGTCCTGTATCGTTGAGACAACAAAAAAGTTCAACTTCAACTCAAAGTTTCAGAGGTCCAAGACCAAGAACATGCTATTTTTCCAATCACCACAGCAGCAGCAGTAACTACTTAGAGTAAATGCGGACCAACGGCGGACCATATGTGAAGGGCGGCTTCTACTCGAAGCAGGGAACGAATGTCAACTGATAGGACGTCACAGGGTTGACAGATGCCTGAAGGCTGATTGCAACAAGAACCTCATCCTCCCGTCGCTGTGACATCGTACGCCTGTATCTGTTAGGTTCCTCGAAGCGTATCTTTGGCAGGCTTGGAAGATGTTTCTTGGAAAAATAGCAAATTTATCGAATGAGACGCATGTACAGCAGTATATACCAGGTGCGCCAGTTCTGTTCTTAGTGCAACCCTGACGCCCCCCCCCGAGCAGCAAGATTACACTGGACCCTGCGACAACTGATAGATCTGTAGATCCGGGGTAAAATTGGCTGGACCCCTGACCTGCTTTCGGCTGGTCGTATCCAACGTCCAACGATTGATTGACATCGACACTCGTAGTCGGAAAGAGAGGCGGTAAGACTCGCTCAGTATACGGAGTACGACGTACAGAGTACGAGTACAAGACTATTCACATCGATCAAGTCGTATCGTGTACGTGATGTGTGGAGGGAAGCAGCATGCCGTCCTATGTACGCGTGGGTCTATGGCTGCTGGCTGGGTGGAGGACGGTGGGGTGGAACTTTTGGCGAAACTAGTTTAGTCTACTCGTGCTCGTATCGAATACCAGCAGAGGTGTCATCTACAGCAGCAGTCGGTTGCTCACCGTACTTCGGCTGTGCTTGGGGAACGATCTATTTCGGTACAACACGCCGAACACTCTCGGGAGCCGAACCTGGAGGCCTAAAACATCGCTAAGTTATACCGAGAGCCTACCCAACGTACCCGGCTACATAGCCGCGATCACCGCCCGTACGCCGAGGCTTTCGCTCGATCGCACGGTGGCCGCGACGTTGGCTAGGCTTGGCGCGTCACCGAGGGAACGAGTCTCCCCGCTTGTCGTATTTCGACCGCAAATCGAACATTGAAGAAAAGCTTTCAACCCGGTGACATGCACACGACGGCAGAGATACACAGCCTGCTGAGCACTCCCCACACAACTGCGACCCCTCCCCTCACGCTCACATCTTGGTTGAACTTCTGAGCGTGGCTCGTCGCTCCGTGCGGCTCGGCCTCGCGCCCGAAGAGCTGCTGCCCGTACATCGAAGCTGGCATCTTGTCACTCGCTCGTAACAATATTCGAACTTTCGAACTTTCGAATTGCCGTCTCTTGGCTGTCAGTTTTTTTTTGGGGTCCGGCGTTCGGCTTCGAGCAGAACCTGACGAAGTGTATCTGAACACCGTTCAATCGGGGCTGGTACCTGGCAGTGAAAGTTAGCTAAGATGTGCTTGCACTTAGGGGTGGGTTTTGATTGTGGCTGTGAGCTCTGCGCGCTGAGTGAGACTTGCTGCTTGTTGAATGGAGATTGGAGGTTCTTCACGGCAACTTGAACACATGGTTGCGGTAGAATATGTGCCGGTTCGGCAATCAGGCGCGGCGGGATTTCTGTTGTTTGTTGTTCGTTGTTCGTTGCTCCGCTTCTGTCTCCGTTGGTCATTGTCCGTCGTGCGTGGATCGTTGTACACGCATATTCGTGTACTCGTACGCTCGTGCCCCGTACATAA